>JAZKJV010007190.1:0-476898 GCA_037367405.1 Ottelia alismoides
TCCTAATGCCCCAGGCACGCGCCTCGCGCGTGTTTTGCTGGGAATTTTGCACCGGGACCTCCAGAACTTAGGGTATTTGCATTTCAGTCCTTGTGCACAGTACCCTCTTGTGATTTTTGAATAAAATATCAAATCACCTCCAAATTCGACGAAAATTTGACACATGGCTCTGCCATGGTGTAGGATTTTTGTGAATTTTTGAGGACATTTTTGATTTCGTTTGTTATTTTTAAAAATTCAAAAACTATCATTTTAGCTACTGTCTAGTTTTAAAAACCCCAAAAAAATATAAAAACTCCCCTAAAAATTCTATAAAAATTCGGTACTGTTTTTTTTGTGTTCCTTGATTTTCTAGCCAATTTTGGCTATTTTTCTCTGATTAAAAACCTTAAAAACTTAAAAACCCCTAAAAACCCATAAAAATTCTAATAAATACATTAAAAATCCAAAACAATAAATCTGGTACCTAAATTTTCCTTATTTTATCTATTTTCTAGGAAAATTACCTCCAGGCCTTTTTGAGGTCCTTAGGTATTTTATCTAGGGACTTCAGGCTTGGCTGGACAGTACCACTTAGTTTTGTTACTGTTTGATTTTTAGAAATTAAAATAAATATCAGAAAAATCCCAAAAATTCACCAAAAACATAAAAAATTATAAAACACATAAAAATATTTTTGTTTGAATTTTTGCTTGATTTTTGTTGCATTAAATAAATTGTTGAAGTGAGCTTATTTTTGTTTTTCTTATTTTCTTTATATTTTTAAAAATCCAAAAAAATATAAAAATAATTAAAAAACCACTAAAAAATATTTTGTGTTTAATTTTGTTTATTTTTACTACTTCGTAGGCCTTCGGCCAATCCGTGCTCCTCGAGTTCGACCCTGGGTGCTATACCAGGTTAAACATATAGCAGGACCGTTTTATTTGTGCTTGATTGATTTTGATTTAGTTAGTGGTCTGATATTTTTCTTGATATACATGGTCTGATTGCTCGGCGTCACAACGACCCTAGTTCTGTACCTCATACCCTAGTGGTCAGGCCTGTTATCAATTAACTATATAAAATACAACTCTAAACCATAACTTTCTTCTCATTAATGAATATATTTTTTATCTATTTTATTTTCCTATTTTTATACCTCAAATAATAAAACTCTCTATATGAAAGTTGTATATAAAAATACAAAAAAATACAAAATTGATTTTCTTCAAAAATAATGCATAGTATGCCCGGGATACACAGAATAAAAAGCCAAAAGAAAACTTTCCAGACTTGTATCTTCTCCATACTGATTCAAAACTGACCAATCCACATTTATTATTCATAAAATTAAATTATCTATTTAATGAAGGTGGTTTCATTCAATTTAGAGTTAAGATACAAAAGTTGGCTTCTAGGCCTCGTTGTGCAATATAGTTATATAAAATAATCCATATATTCATTCTTTATATATTTCACTATCTTATATTTTTGTATATTTGTAGATATTATTCAAAACATATGTACATAGTAATATTAGAATAATAATGTTAAAAAGTCATAAAATGAATAAAGTATTAAAATACATAGATGAACTATACATATATAATATGTATACTTAATTATTTGAGTAAATAAATAAATTCAGAAAAATAAAATAAAAATATGTAAATGTATATCTAAATAAGTTATAAATATATAAATTATGTACATAAAATAATAAATTATAAAATATAAAATAAAAATCAAATACATCATATATATATGTAAATATACCTATAATTACACTTGTAAAAATTGACTCACAATAAAATAGGTCAATATAAATAAATAAAAATCACCTAAAATAGTACATAAACTAAGGAACAACTTTCATGTTTTGAGAAAAATTAATAAAATTATTTTCTATTTTATTTCTCTTTTATTTCTATTTTCATCTCTAGTGTGTTCTCTAGCACCTAACGTGGACCAATCAGGTGCAGGCCTTGGTTGACTCACCAGTCAACTGTACCCACACCTAGGCCTAGGCGCATCAAAGAGTTGACCCCATTCTTCTCTTATTTGCCCCTTTCAATCCTTGCATTTTTTTGGGCTTGATTCCTTCTGCAAATATGTTCCTCATCCATTGATCTTTCATGCCCTAGTGATTTCTTGAACAATGGAATATCGATGCACCCGCAAACCCAAACCAAAGTCACCTCCCTATTTAGTTTCACCTCCCGACCTCCATTTGAAGATGATCTGTTTTGACCCATCTTCATCCTCTTTTCTCTTCATCTAGAGTGTCCCTAGTGATAGTTAGTGCATCTTCTGAGACAGACGCGGAGAAGGAGGCGGAAAGACGCATCCAAGCCTTGTTAGACTTGCCCAAGCGAAGCTCTCCTGCTCCCTAGTTCCCAGGTCTGAGCCGCTCTTTTATTTGCCTTTTTCAATCCTAACAGTAGCAATAGACTAGTTTAGCCTTTTATTGCGTTTGAATTTCATCTTTAATTCCGTAAATCAAAAATCGAACTTCGCCGGAGCTCTGAGCTTCGGCCTCTGTTCATCGTCCTCCTACCATCTCCGATCTCACTGGCCACCCCAATTCCTTCACCTTACGCTTCTACATCTCTAGCACCGCTCCAATCCCCTTGATCTCGCACAAATCAAGAGGTCAAGCTTTCCTTCTCCACCGTTCATCAAAGAGATCCGCCATGACTCATCTCACCATATCTTCACCCCAAATCAGCTTAGGAACTTTGTATTTTCATTTGTAATCTAACCTTGTAGGTTCTGGTGCTTGAGGACCCAATTTGGGTCGATTTTTGTTCAGTTGAGGTAACTCATGAGCTTCGACTTCCCAAGCCTTCCACGACCCTATCAATGGGTCCCAGACCTTTCTCAGCCATCCATTGGATGAGGATGAGCTTTAGCTCCATTTTGAGCCCACCAGGAGCCCTCCAAGTGGTCGGATGATGAAGATTTCCTCGATCGAAGGAGGTCAGGCACGACCTTTTTCTCAGTTCTTTTAAAGCAACGCTAGCCGTTTGATCCACCGGCCGCTCTAGTTTTGATATATGTTGTTGGATTAAGCCAAGCGCCAACCGTTGAAAACTGTGAGGGGATCCCAGAGGGTCTTCTCTATCCACAAGGTAGATCGCCAGTCATAAAGGGGGGCGCTCAAGAAAACCGTCGATTTCATCAACCCACATATATATTAATCATTGAAAAGCATGTGTGAATCAAAATTTATTATAAACCCTACAAAAATGGTCGTATAGTGACAAGCAGAGTAGCGTGTCAAACACAGGAAACACACAATGTAGCACTCAATATTATTTATAACTAAATAATGTAGGTATATGTATATATAACTATGCACAATATTAGCTAAATAATATGGGTTTCCTAACTTATGTTATGTTAAAAAAAATATTTTATTTTTGCTTTATATTTTTGTATTTTGTTTTTATTTTATATTTTATATTTTCTTTTTACATGTTTATGTATGTTTTTTTAATTTCTTTTTTATAAAAGATATATAATAGTATATAAGGCCATAAATACAATATAGGATAATGAGGATATTAATATAACTAACAATAAAGGAAAATGCATAATTAAACATTTTTGGATTTTAAATAATTTTTTATTATTTCATGATTTTTAATGAATTTTTCTATTTTTAATATATTTTTACATTCAAAAATATCCTAAATCAGGGATTTAATAAAATACTCGAAATTAAAACGAAGGTTAAAAATATCACATTAAGTTCGAAATTCTCTATATCAATTTTAATATATATAAAAAAATATAGAATTATAATACAGAAAATAATATTTTTGGAATTTTAGGGAATTTTATAAATTTTTATAAAAGGTTTGGGGGTTTTCTATTTTAAGCATTTTCTTTTTCTATTTTTAGTGATGTTTGGTTTGATAGTTAAAACACTTAATAAACAAGTTATATTTTTGGGAATTTTTCAAAATGTTTTATATTTTTTGGCATTTTATACTACAAACAGGCCCTTTTTTGCTCTAAATGTTTTTTATAAAATAATAAAGGTAAATAAATTGCAAAAATAAATATATGACATGAAAGTGTGTGCAATCAAGAAACTGCATTATTTTTTGGATTTTTTTGGAGCACAATTGCTATATTTAATAAATAGAGGCAATGCATCAAAAAATCCGAACTAGCATGGGTATAATTGCAAATATAATTAAAGGCGAGGGTCACAATGCAATTTCACCAAAATTGTTAACACTGGTATTTAAACTTTATATATTAAAAGATAATTACAATAACCCACGAGGGCTTACATGTAATTTTCACAAGATAAAACATGTGCATGCACGTGACTCTGGTAGGGACTAAATTTCAATATACAAAAAGTTCTGGAAACTACGTGCAATTTGTCTGCAAAATTTTTAAACTACATAAAATATTTACAGGACTTCAAAAAATTACAAAAAGTACACAGGGGGTTTTATGAAATTTACCCACTTAATGGTGGGGATCCAGCTGTCCACAGTGTGCCACAAGTCTATTCGTGTAGTCTCCTTCACATACCCCTTCGTAGATATTCAACGATCCAGGATCTGGACCGTTGTTCTTGATCAAACAACAGTGAGGGGCGCTACAAGAACAGGCAAGAACATGACTTCGGTGGACTTCGATCTGTCGTTCCTTTGTGCTCCGGCGGTCATTCACTCCTCCGACATGCCCAACATGTAGTTGGGCTTCCTCTACATGCGACGTGTAAAGCCTTGAACTTGCATCTCTCAGATCCTATGTAATAAGATCCGGCTCGTCAAGAGGAAACCAATGAAATTTGTTTCGTATGAATCGGACTTCGTTTCGATTTGTTATGATTTTCGGAAGAAAGCGAAGTAAGGAGGTTTAAAATGTCATTAACCTGTAATGACTGTCATTAAGACTAATTAAGCATGATTAAGGAAAGTAATGATGGATTGAGAAACTTCTAATGATCATTAGCGAACACTAATCAATAGTTAGCAAAAGATAAGCGTAAGCCGCGAAAGTTATATCGTGATTAGTGAAGGTTAATCACGATTAGTGTTAATTAAGCGTCATTAGATAATCTAGAATCCTCTGGAATATTCTAACTTAAGCCCTAGGTTTCGAATGAGTTTTGGCCAAAAACATAGGCCAAAACCATGGGCCACTAACCGCTGTTAAGGTCTAAACCATAGTATTCTAACCATGGTTAGGTTTTCTGGAGCCTATAAATACCCCCTCTACCCATTCATTCTCTATGATTTCCACTACCACCACCACCACCCCAAGGCTAGGGTCGAGAGGTCAGGAGGAGTAGTAGGAGGCGAGGAAGGAGCACTAGCGAAGCGCTGCCAGGAGAACGAGGAGGAAGGTACGATCCTCTCTTAGTTTGCTTCTGAGCTAGGTTTTCGATTCATGTTCAGTTTCCTTGTTGTTTTACTTTCGGTGATTTTGTAAGAGGAAACTCTGCCAAAATTTTTATAGAAATATGTCCTGATATAAGGGGAAACTCTGCCGAAATTTTCCTAGAAATATCACCCCGTATAAGGGTAAACTCTGCCAAAATTTTCCTAGAAATATCACCCCGTATAAGGGGAAGCTCTGCTGAAATTTCAAGAGAAAATATGATCTTCGCATTCTTCATGTGTTCTTCGCGTTCTTCGTGTTCTTCGTTTGTTCTTCACGTTCTTAGCATTATTGATACGAAAATGAAATTCGATCGTTTCAGGAGATATAAATCATCCTTTTAAAAAAAGAATCACGATAAAGCACTGCATACGAGAGAAAGAGAGCTTGATTAGGTAACGAAATCCTTCCTTTTGCTGTTGGGTTTTCATATAAGTTTGTTGAGATTTCTGTATTTATGCACCTTACTACGAAGAACCCTAATTTCACTATTTTGAGAAAGTGTGAAAAGTTGCTTTGTGATTTCAGCTAAAATAAGATCTAAGCATCGAATGGATGCAATGGCTTGGGAAGTTAGGGTTTGGAAGTTAAAAAGAGCATAAATATGAGTATATAAATATATGAATTAATATATGTGTAAGTCTATACTCAGTATTTATGATTATGTTAATCTAAGGGCTTAACGGAGGAATTACATCATGGGAATTGATGTGTTTTGAGTTGGATCCTAAAAAGGATCGTGTGTCATGTTAAGGATGACTGGGAGTAGAACTACAGATCGAGCATGCAACCTGTAGGTTTGTTGGAAGGAACCTGTATTGGCGTGGCCCTACCTAGGTGGTACATGGTTTCCCTATTATGATAAGTGTGCACGAAATAAATAATTTGCAACGTATGATCCGGGTGCCAATATCTTCGGGTTGAACGACAGAAGATGTAGTCATGCCATGTGGAGGCACGGTGGTTGGATAGCGGTTGGGTCACGATAACATGTATTTAAAGCCGGTAGGTTATATGATTAAATGTTAGCCTGAAGTTTTAAGCAATCGAGTCCTCGAGGACAGCGTGATACTTTGTTTGCCAGGTTGAGGGTTTGAGACCCTGATTAATAAAAGAAAAGGAAATTGTCAGGTAGTATTGGGAGGATTGGTTGAGGCGTCGTGCGGCGGCATAAGCTTACCAGGATCAACGTAATCTCCAATCCCGAAGTGTCTACAGCTTCGGAGTCCATATAGTGGTGAGGTAATTCCCTGGACTAATCCCTGATGAGGAATAGAAAGGAATATGACTTAAATTAATAAGAAGGAATGAAACTTTTTGTGATAACAATTTTTGAAAAATCACACGATTTGTTTGTTTTTCTCTTCTTCGTTACTTAGCATTCACTAAGTTTTATCCTATGATTTATGAAAACCCAACAGGTATCGGTGAGTCATCGCAAGGACTTTAGTAATCCAGCCAGCTTACATATTAGACAGCCAGCCAGCCATTGTAGCTTTTCTTTGTAAGGTAGTTAGTAATCTTTCCGTGTATTCCCTTCTAGTTGATGTACATGTAACGGTTGTAGTGGGACAATGAATCATGTGAACTGTATTTTTATGAATGGAAAAGTATTAAAATACTTCCTTATGAGTATTTTTAATTGCAGTTTGTTTCTGAATGGTAGTTGTGATTGCTGAATAAATTATTGCTGAGTAACCATATCTGGAAATGGGAAGATTCGACGACCCGGAATCGGGGTCGTGACATGACGGGCAAGGTCCAAGGAAGGCGAGAGGGCTCTCGATGCTCTGACGAGGTCTAACCACCAGGAGCAGCTCCAGGTGGTCGTTGACGTCCCAGAAGCGTCCTCGGTCCTGCAAGTTAGCACCAAAACACTCTTGGTGCGAGGTCTATCTCCTCCACCCATGAGTTAAACCAAATAATGAGGGAAGTGGAATGGAAGAGAGGCTCCGATGAGGTGCGGCAGAGGGAGCTCCTGGGGTTCAATTCCTTGCAAGAATCGAGGTGGGATGGATGGGGAAAAGGTGGATAATGTGTAGGGAAATGAGAGTGAGGTGAAATGGAGTTGATTCACATCGAGGATACGGGTGTATCAGACATGGAGTGTAACCTCTAGGGATTTGGGCGAAATTGAATCACAACTATCCTACTGGATTAAAGACAAGATTAAAGCTACTGGTAGAAAGAAGGACTCGAAACAAACCTAAAATGTTAAGGAAGCGAGGCTCGTTAGAGCCTGGGGGCGATAAAACCATGATCATCACTCTTTATTCTTTTATTTTAGCTATTTATTTTGCCAAAGCATCGTGTAAATATAATAAGTTAGCATTTAGCATGCATGTGTTAATATTAAATAATTAGCATTTATTTGTGCAAAAATAAAAGAATAAATAAAAAGAAAAAGGGAAGGAGGTATTTAGAATAAATACAGAGTGACCCGAACCTCAAGAGAAGGCCAAGCATTGGCCTGATCTCCAAATAAAACAAGTAGAGAGAGATAGGGCCCACTCTATATTGTACATATCAGTTGTATAAATAAATGATCATTTTGAAAAAAAATAAAAATAAAGTATTCTTTTTACCTCCTTGTATATAATTCTAAAAATAAAACAAAAATCAGAAAAATAAAATAAAAATGAAATTCTCTTCCCCTTGTACAAAATACATGTATATATGCTTTCTTCTTTATTTATTATATACATGTAAATAAAAAATAAAAATACAATAAAAAATATTTGGTACTCTAAAAATCATGTTGTAAATAAATAAAATATAAAATTAGGGTATTTGCGTAAAAATAACAAAATAAAAATAATTGTACAAAATACATAGGTAAATTATACCTATATATAATATGCTATATTGTATATTAATTAATTTATTTTCAAAAAATAAATAAAAATCACAGAAAAATAGTTTGAAAAATAACAAACATTTTTCATTTTATACACTTTTCGGTTTAAAATCATTTATTATTTTTCATTGAATTTGTAAAGTATTTTGTAAATCGTATTTTCTGATTGGTCCTCATCATGTTGTTGACCCAAGTCAACGCCCTCTTCCAGGGCTTGACCCGACCCGATCTCTTCGCCGGACCTTTATCTCCAAATTTCCCCAGTCGGGTCACGCAGCCCCTCACCCTGATTCTTCGCATGTGGTCTCCCCTTGGATCCAGCACCCTCACGGATCCCTAGGAAGGCGCAGATCTTCCTAGGGTTGCGTGCCCCTGCTCGATTCCTCCATCCTCCTAGGAATCCTATAAAATCTCTCATCTGCCTCCCAGGAGCAGCAGTTCGTACCTTGCTCCCTTCTCGACCCGTAGCCACCTCTAGCTGAGTGACAGCTGCTCGGAGCACCATTTGGAGCTCGATTTGGTGCAGTAGAGGCAACGCTCACCCTTCGTGGCTGGACCTCTGCCGCGAGAAGCCTCCCCCACCTTCCGCATCGAGGTTGAGGCCATCACCCCGACGAGCATCTTCGCCTGGAGCTCGGAAGCGCACCCAGATCTTTAGGTACCCTTTACATCCTTCGCCTTTCTCGTTTCGATTCGATCCCTTCGTTCATCGCCGCCATGTGTTTATCTGCTCCGACCGGCTGGTCGGAGCCCTGTTTTCCATCTCCAGCCGCTTGGATCGATCCGCACACTCGCCCTCTACCTCGCACCGCAATCTAATCATCCTTAGCCTCGACCATCAGGTTGAGATTAGGGTCGATATCCCCCCTACCACCTTCGCTGGAGATCAACCTTCCCCCCCCCCCCCCCTTCGCTTCTTTGGAGTTTAGCTTCAATAACTTAGACCGGAGTACAGCCCCGAGTCCCAGCTTTCCCTTGCAGGTTTTTGTGTTCGTTGGGAGCCCTTATTTCATCCATCATAGGTTCGTCGGAGCAGCTCCAGGCCCCCTTCATCGCCACGTGCATCCGGCCGGTGGCTCCACCATTAGGCCCGCTCAGTCGACGCGGAAGCCCTCCACGACCATTCACGTGCCTTGCGATCAACCATCGGAGCTGAGGATCACCTCCTTGGTTCCGGTGAAGTTCACCCGATGTTGTTCTTCCAGGTATCTCCTGCACCATCGGATCGCCCATACCCCTTCAGATCGCATCTGGGCCATCGATAGTTGTAAACTTTTCGGACCGTTAGATCACAGTTCTGATGCATCTGCGCCCCACATCCCCGACCATTTCTGAGGCGTCAGATCTGACATCTGCAGTGGATCAGAGTTGCACGTTCATGCCCCACCAGTGTCCTCCACGTGTCTGCACGCGCTTCTCACATGCTGCAAGGGTATATTGCATTATCTACCCAACATTTTTTATGTTTTATTTTCAAGCATGTTAAATAAAATTGTAGTTTGAACTATTTGCACTTTAGTCTCTAAGGTTTCTGGTATTTGCTTTTTAGTCCTTCCTATCTGAAGACGTGTGCTCGATCACGTGCATTGTGGTGCTTTTGTATCTTTAGTCCTAGACTTTATGATGGTTCATGTTTGAATGAAACATTTTCTGAAATTGCATTTATGCCCCTATGAACGTTGTATTGCGCATGTGATTGAATTTCGTGGAAATTTTACAACGATACCCTCAGACTTTTTAGGCATGTTATTTTAGTCCAGAAACTTAAACTATTTGCATTTAGGTCCATATGTCCTGTGTGTCTTTTTTTTATTAAATAAATATCAAATCTAGTCCAAAAATTCCCCAAAATTACTAGTAGCTCCTGCTACAGTGTAATATTTTTGGTAATTTTTGTGACGTAATTTGATTTTATTTGCTATTTTCTAAAAATAAAAAACCCTAAAAAGAGTGTCTGTCTATTTTAGAAAATCTATAAAAATATAAAAATACCCCTAAAAAATCAATAAAAATTCTTGTGTGTTTGTTTTATCTTATTTTAATTTTTGTAGCTTTTTTATTCCATTATCTTTACAAAAACCCTAAAAATCATAAAAGACTAAAAATCTTAAAAAATCATTAAAAATTCCACAAAAATAAAAAAAATGAGTTTTCAATTAATGTAGTTAGATATTTTCATCTATTTTATCATAAAATTGTAATCAGGATGTTTGGGGTACTTTAGATATTTTAAAGGTGCCTTCTAGTCCAGGCTGTACATTGTTTTGATATTTTGACTTTATTTCATTTTTATAAAATTATCTAAAAATCTTAAAAATCCCATAAATTCACCAAAAACATTTGCATGTTTTTAAAAAAAATTAAAAATATTTTTATTTTTAATTTTGAGCATTTTTTGTCCTAATAAAAATTGTTGAAATGTGATTCCTTTTATCTTTTTATCCATTTTCTTATTAGAAAATCAAAAATATTGTAAATTAAAAATAAAAAATATTCCCTTTTTCTTTTCTGATTTCTCGACTACTTCGTAGGCTTAGCTCGTGCTCCTTGTGTTCAACCCTGGTCGCTATACCATGTTAAATAAATAGCGGAGACTGCTTCTTTCGTTTTTCTTGCTTGATTATCTTCATGTGTGGTCTTATTTTTCTTGATTGATCATGCCTACGATTCGGGTCGTAATGACCTTAGATATTATTTAACCTGAGTTGCATGGGGCCGTCATCAGAATGGCGTCGTTGCTGTGGAGCATGGCTTAGTAGCCGGTTTTCAACCTTCTTTGTTTCATGTTTATTTTTATTTTTATTTTTTCTTTATTTGCTTGCTTTTCATTTTTATTTTCTTTCTTTATTTGTTTCTAGCTCTATTTGATATAATTATTTTTCTGATCCACTTTTGTTTCACCTTTTGTGAGAGGAACCGCCCGAGGTCGCTTTGGAGGAGACCCGTACTCAGAGGGAAGCAGGAGCAGAGCAGGAGTAGTTATAGTTTATAGATTAGACTAGAGTAGTTTTTAGCACATTTCATTTGATTGTTATTGTAATATATAGGACCTTGGACAGTTGTGGACTTGGCATATCGGGGTCTGTTTCGCCGAGCACCGGTGTGCTCGGGGGACCTCACCGTGGTTTTTCGCCGGTTTTGGTTTTTCTTGACTTTTCTTTTATTTTTGATTCTTGAAGAATTTGGCCCTAGATTTAGGAATTTCATTGTTTGTGGCGTAATTAATTAAGCCCAATCCCTAATTATCTACATGTACATATAGATTGTAATTGGACCTAATTAACTAAATCACAATAAAAAGTTAACTTGGTTACTTGAGAGGTCACGTGCCGCTAGAGGCTGTATACAGTGCGTGTAAGATCCGTTGTGGCAGACACCGATCGGCATCAGAGACCAGACTCCGACCTCTCTCTTTGACCAGTTAGCTACAGTTCTTCATGTGTAGAAATTGCTCAACTAAGGTTGTTTTCTTCTTGCATCATATAGATAGTTTTATTTCAGTCTTTTAATTTATGCGCGGATCATCCTGCATGTAGAGTGTTTGCGACAGATACGCATCTCTTACTTTGCATGCATCACCGTGTTTGATCGTGCATCAGCTTTTTCAACTTCTCCCACTATTTTGGACTTTAAATAATCAAGAGATCGAAAAATTTATTAGGCGTTTGTTTGTTTATAAAAAATACATAAAAAGTGAAAAACATAAAATTGGGATTGCTAAACAAACTTGACCATAAAAGACACTCAACTTAAAAATCTGTCGTGGGAGAGCAATCCCCTCATTGTTTGGTTTACTTGCACGAGAGAGTGACCCGCACACTAGGCTAGAGCCATACCTGAACTTTCATCAGACTACTGGTCTTGGGGTTAGTCGTTCTCCAGTGAGGATCGCTCCGGTCTCCGGTAAAGCAGGTCGTGATATCCTTAACAAAGTGAGTTGATCGAGTAGCCGGTAAATGGTCCACAACTTGTACTGGCTGGGAAAGATCTACTTTGGGATCGAGCCAGTCTCCTGAGAGCTTCGGGTTCCTACCAGCTCGCTTAATCGCCCTGCTAGACTGAATTTTCACCTAAATAAAATTGACAAGATAAAAAGACCGAACCTTTACGGTCATCAGCTCTCAGTGTTGAGTGGGTGAATTGGGGGTTTGTTACTGATCTTGTTTGTTTCCAGATCCCATCCGCCTTTCTCCAGATCACGATGATGGGCCGTAGGTCCCTTAGGAAGCCCTTGGTTGCACTGCTTTTGAGCACTCCGTCCCATTCATCTAGGTTGGTTCATGAGAGCCTAGACACGCTCTTTGAACTTGAGTTTGACTCCGCCATGTTCCTCCTCGACCACCTTTCTTCCAGTCTCGAGGTGCCTGAGCAGAGACCGAAGCAGATATTTGTTCATTTGACGGCACTGAGTTCGGGTCTTTGCCTTTGCAGAGACCCAAGAGATGGCCAGCAGCGAGGAGCGCACAGATGGGCAGACCCAGACCACCACGTATGTTCTAGATCAGGGTGCCATCAACAACACCATGTTAGCTTCCTTGGAGATGATGCAGAGATAGATCAGAGATTAGGGGGCTTTCATGGCTGACATGCGTAGAGAGATGGGTCAGATGCGAGATGACAGAGGAGAGCAGAAATGAGCCGGTGGTGGAGAGATACCAGAGCTCAGAGGAGGAGATGGAGGACATCCAGATGAGCTACAGGAGCCAGTCCGACCAGCCAGGCCGATGAGATGTCGTTGGATTTAGCTTCCGGTGATCCTGGGAGATTTCAAGCCCCCTCCTCAAACGATTCAGTTGTTGCCCAGATTTCACGGGCTAGACACCGAGGAGCCGCATCTACATCTCTAGGAGTTCGATATGATCTACAGTACGGTCCACAACAGATTCATGGACAAGGATACCATCAAGATGATGGCTTTTCCGTTCTCTCTGGTAGACAGAGCAGCCTACTGGCTGAAGCATTTAGGGAGATACGTCACTTCATGTGAACAGCTCCGAAATGAGTAATTGAACAAGTACTATCCACTCGGCTGGACGAATGCAGCGTGAGCCCTCATTAACAACTTCTCCATGCTTCCCAATGGGCAATTCCATGAGGCATGGGACCGCTTGCAACAGCTCATTGTCCGATGTCCACACCATGACATCTCCAAGCCTAACTTAGTTCAGAGTTTCTTTTGCGAGCTGACACCCGAGCTGCAGGAGCTCGTGAACGCATCTTGTGGGGGATCCTACTTCGCCAAGGATGAAGACCAGGTCTGGGCCATATATGAGGAGATGGCCGAGAACTACACTGTCATGTCCCAGACCCGTCTCTACACTCAGGTTTCCTATCAAAGGATAGCACATGTCGATGCAGGTCCTTCCACATCTTCAGCAGCCGCAGCACAGGCAGAGTTGTCGGCCGCTGATATGGGCATCATCAACGAGAAGCTGGACTGCATCGAGATCATCAAGAAGAAGCAGTGCTAGGGTATGATGCAGATTGATAAGTTGGCACATACATTGAGTGACCTGAAGACCCAGATCATGTGTCTCCAGGAGGCACAGACGGCTTCTCAGCCCTGTCTCAGGTCACGGGCTGACCCCAGCAGCAGCAGCTCGACCCAGCCCTCCGTCCGGTACAGACAGGTCCACCATATTCAGGCGGAGTTGTTCCAGCAGCCGCATCACCAGTACCTCCCGCCGCCGCCATCTCAAGACACTCAGATGGTGGTGTACCAGCAGGATCAGCCCCTAGCAGTCCTTCCTCCACCCCCTTTAGAGAAGGAGCCGTTGATGGAAGTCAACGGGATTTAGTACAACCGACAGCAGCCTGGGATTCGCTGAGACCATCCTGGATTCCGATGGTTGAATGAAGGTACCTCATCCCAACAACATCCTCCAGTTCAGGGCGGATAGTTCGGCCAGTCTCAATAACAGCCCCAGTTCCCACACCAGCCACAGCAGCAACATTACTAGCAGGGTCCTCGTCCCTACTAGCAGGGACAACCGTGGAGACAGCACTAGCAGCAGCCTCAGCAGTACTCTCAGTATCCTCCTTATTCTTCCCAGCAGCAGCCTTACTTCCAGAGAGGCAACCCATCCGGTTTTCATGGGCCAGCCTATGAGAACGTAGTACTCGATGATCTAGCCCGCCTTCTTTCCGATCAGCAAGCCACATTCATGCGGGAGATGGACGAGTTCCGCCAGGAGATGAGGGAGATCATCAAGGGCAACACCGCCATACCTGCTCAGATTGAGCCAAACCCGAACAACCTAAAGAGAAAGTCTGAGCAGGTATAGTTCACAGAGGTTAGCACTCCTAGTGACTCATTGGGTAATATTGATTTATATACATTTGATGCTAACTTTGTTACACTTAGGAGCAGTAGGATGCCAGTCGGCGATGCCTCGTCTGAGCGACGACACCACGAGGATGCAACAGCGCCAGACAAGGAGGATAGCAGTGATGATGATGCTCATGATGATGATGATGATGATGGCGATGATGCCACCAAGGAGGTTGATCCAGTCGATAGTATTAAGGCCGTCGCAACCCCAGATGTAGCGGGTGGTGTTGATGCCACCAGATATTCAGATGCTGAGCCAGAGTGTGGCATTGATGATGCAGTTCATGATGTCGTGGGTGGTACTGAGGCCATCTCTTCTATTCCAGTTGTATTTCCTTCAGTTTCTGTACCCCAGGACTCTATAGAAAACACCAAAAATTAATAAAGGAAATGCTTCTTTATCTTCGAGTCCATATGTGATGCATGGTGATACTTGTATGGATTCTGTTTCTTCTCAGCAGCAGGGACCCATTCCTAGCCCTCTATCTGAGGAGGGCCCATCCATCCCCTTCCCTTGAGCACTCCGCTTGGTTAAGGGGATAAAAAAGAAAATCCAAAAAAATCACAACAACTAGAGTTCAACCATCAGATGATCGACCGATTTCAGATTCACCTGACTCTACAGGAGGCACTTGAGCAAATCCCTCTCTTCCAGAGGAACCTGAGAGAGAAGACCACCACCCGCATGAAGAAGAGGATTCATCATGCAGAGATCCATGTGCTCACTCGTGCCACCTGCTTCGCCATCCATAACCGTTTGCTAGCCAAGAGACCAGATGCAGGAGCTCCCTATGTCAGATGTCATATTCATGAACAGAGATTCGATCGGACTCTATTAGACAGAGCTCTTCCATCAACCTCCTTTCAGCAGCCTTACTCGACTGATTCGAGTTTGGCCCTCTTTGACAGAGCAGGACAGTTCTTCAGTTTGTTGATAGATATGTCAAGAGGCCAAAGGGGTTGTTGAAGGATGTGGTCATCACAATTCAGGGCCTGAAATTTCTCGTGGACTTCATTGTGTTGGACATGGAGATCCCTGAATCTATGACCGATACCCCTGTCATTCTAGGACATCCATTCTTGGCCACAACCAAGGTGGTGTCCGACCATGATAGCGGGAAGCTGTAATTTTGCATGAAGGGTGAGAGTATACAAATAGAGATGATCGACGAGACCAGAGCACGAGATTCAGCTTGATCATAGCAGCACGGCGATTCAGAGCAGATGACTGAGGCAGAGCGAGACATCCACCAGGAGTGTGACTTTGTGATTACTGATGATAAAGCCGTTTGGTCTGATCACATTTCACGAACCCTCCTTTCACCTTCAGATACTGCAGATTCACAGATCCCAACAGAGGAGAGCTTAGAGAGCACACTCTTGGTAGAGGACACATTCGAGAGTGAGGATCGTGTTCAGGATAGCGAGGTAGTGTATATTTCTTGTGATTCAGATTCAGATCCCTTGGAGTCAGATATAGATTGGGCTGAATTTGATGAGTTGTTACCTTGTCTTATTCCAACAAAGCCAACAGCTAGGGTGGAGACTAAGCCAACACAGAGTACAGATATACCAGCAGAGCAATCTATACCAGTTTGTCATGATCAGCGAGAGTTCTCCCACACAGATTTGGTTGTTCACTCAGACATTTCAGAAGCCAGATTTGCCAGCTCCCAATTGCCCAGAATTGAAGCCTTTGCCGCAGTCGTTGAAGTATAGGTTCCTTGCGGGTAAGCATGAGATGCACCTAGTCATTATCTCAGTAGATTTGACTAGAGAGCAAGAATCTCGTTTGATGGAGATTCTTGAAAAGAACTACAAGGCGGTAGGATGGAGTGTAGCTGATCTCCATGGGATAAGTCGAGCCCTGTGCTCCCACCATATCTATCTTGAAGAGGACGCCAAGCCATCGCGTGAGTTCCAACGATGGCTGAACCCGAATCTTCGAGAGGTTGTCATGAAGGAAAACTCGAAATGGTGGAGCGCCGATTTTATCTACCCCATCTCCAACTACAAGTGGGTAAGTCCATTACATGTGGTGCCCAAGAAGACGGGCATCACTACAGTTGTGAGCGAGTTCAGAGAGGAGATAGCTACCCGGGTACCCACTTCTTGGAGGGTCTGTGTGGACTACAAACGATTGAATTAGACCACCAAGAAGGATCATTTCTCGTTGCTTTTTATTGATCAGAGTATAGAGAAGCTAGCTGGGAAGAGTGACTACTTCTTTCTTGACGGCTACTCCGGCTACAACCAGGTGGCCATTGCGCCCGAAAATCAGGACAAAACGAAATTCACCTATTTGTTTGGGACCTATGCTTTTAGACGGATGCCCTTTGGTCTATGTAACGCCCCGGTGACATTCCAAATGTGCATGTTGTCCATCTTTTCAGAAACGGTGGGTGATTGTTTAGAGGTCTTCATGGATGACTTTTCGGTCTATGGCGATGGGTTTGATGCTTGTCTTGACTGCCTAGACCGTTTCCTTCAGCGTTGCATCAAGGTTCATCTTATTTTATCCTGGGAGAAAAGTCACTTCATAGTGACTCAAGGGACGGTGCTTGGTCATGTCATCTCCAACAAGGGCATGGAGGTTGATCCGGCCAAGGTGGATATCATCAGTAAACTCAATCCACCATCCAACCTGTGACAGTTATGATCTTTTCTAGGGCATGTCAGTTTCTACTCACGGTTCATTCATGATTTCAGGAGGATTGCCCAACCGTTGACTGATTTGCTGACGAAAGACACCGAGTTCATTGTAGATGATAAGTGTCTTGCGTCATTTGAGACTCTCAAGAGTTTAGTTGTTCAGGCTCCTGTCCTTCAACCGCCTAATTAGTCTCTCCCATTCGAGATCATGATGGATGCCTCCGATTTTGCCGTAGGGGACGTGCTAGGACATAGGAGGGATGGAGTACTTTTGCCATTCACTACGCTAGCCTTACATTGGATGTCGTGCAACGGAACTACACTGTCACTGAGAAAGAGATGCTAGCCGTAGTCTTTGCCTTGGACAAGTTCATATCGTATATCATTGGATCCAAAGTGACTATATTTACTGACCATACCGCCATCAGGTACCTCATGGCTAAGAAGGATGCCAAAGCGAGACTGACTAGATGGATCCTTCTACTCCAGGAGTTTGATATTGAGATTAAGAATAAACCTGGAGTTAAGACTGTAGTGGCGGATCATCTCTCCCTATTAGACAATCTTAAGGAATCCGAGCAGATTGATCCCATTTCAGAGATCTTCCCAGATGAGGCGATTCTTGCTATCGTCTCGCTCCCGTGGTATGCCGACATTGTGAACTATCTTGTTGCCAAGAAAGTTCCACAAGGTTGGCCCAGGCAGCGACTTGAGACCTTCCTGGCGAAGGCCAAGTTCTACCACTGGGAGGATCCCATCCTTTATCATGAAGGAGAGGATAGCGGTTGGCGTTGGTGCATTCCTTAAGAGGAGCACCATAGCATCCTCACATACTGCCACAAGCTTGAGGCAGGAGGACATCACTTTGGGAGGAGAATGGCACAAAAAGTGCTCCAATCCAACCTATGGTGGCCTACTCTCTTCAAGGATTCTGATGAATTTGTGAAGAGGTGTACTGACTGTCAGAGGATGGGCACTTGTGGACAGCGTGATATGATGCTGATGCAGCTCATTCACTTCTGTGAGGTTTTTGATGCATGGGGCATCGATTTCATAGGTCCATTATCTAAGAGTCATGGATCCGAATACATTTTGTTGGCCATGGATTATGTGAGTCATTGGATTGAGGCCATTCCCGCCCGAACCGCAGATGCTAGGACTATTTGCAAATTTTTGAGGAAGATTATCATTTCACGGTTCGGGGTGCCTAGAGTATTGATATTTGACGGGGGGCTCACTTTATCAACAACAAGGTAAAGGCCCTTGCTAGCGAGTTCAGCATAGACCATCGGATTGCCACTCCATATCACCCTCAGACCAATGGTCTTGTTGAAGTATTGAATAGGGAGATCAAGACGATATTACAGAAGGTAGTCTGCCCAGACCGAAAGGATTGGTCACAACTTTTGGACTCAGTCTTGTAGGAATATCAGACTTCCTTCAAAACCCCTTTGGATACATCTCCCTTTCGTCTCGTTTATGGCAAGCCATGTCATTTACCTATTGAGATTAGACACAAGTCACTTTGGGCTATTACAGACATATTATTAGATCCAGTGAGTATAGGTGATCAAAGAAAGGAAGAATTGGGAGCCCTGGAGGAGCTTAGAGATACAGCCTTTTCGAGCAGCCTACAGTATAAGGAGCGAGTGAAGATATGGCATGATTCTCATATCAGCCATAAGCAGTTTGAGCCAGATCAGAGAGTATGGTTGTTTGATGCCAGGCTTAGATTATTTCCAGGGAAATTGCAGAGTAAATGGAAGAGACCATACTTGGTCCGAAAGGTGCATGACAACGGGAGTATCGACATATCTGAGATGTCATCTGAGTCCACCTTTCGTTTCAATGGTCAGCGACTCAAACCATATCTATATCATGAGCCGTCGGTCGTTGACGTCGCCCCGATTCATTTCGCATGAGATGTGGTCTTTGACTCACATCAGTTGCATCTCATGCCTGATTAACACTGTCTTCCGCTTCGTATCGATCTAGATGTCCATATCATCTCATTCTTTAGTCCAACATCCCATCTGCATCTTGTGAGTATGCTATACTTAGGGTGCACCTTACCCTAAGTATAGGGGATATCAGACTCTTGATTATTCTTTTGATTCTTTTCACCTCTGTTTTGTTGTATATACTTAGGGGAATTTCACCCTAGGTATAGGGGAGGTAGACCATGTACATTCTATCATCCGATTTTCCTTTATGTACACTCTGTTATACCTAGGATTACTTATTCCCAAGTATAGGGGAAACACCGAGCCCTCTTCATTCTATTCTTTTTCGTCGTTGTAGTATAGCATTCCTTTTCGCTTCCCTATACTAAGCACGAGTTATGTCTTCTTCATCGCTCTTGATTCACTCTGAGGACATCGTTCGAGCTAAGTATAGGGGGTGTCGTATATATTACATATATACTTTAGCCATAACTCGTACTTTGTGTGAATGTGTTAATAAATAAAATGGCTAAAATCCTTTATCTAAAAACCGTAATTTTTTTTAAAATTTTCTTGTACATAAAATTCTTTCTTGCACATACATAGCTAATTATAAAAATTATTTTTGTACAAATGTTTGTAAAAATGTTTTGTTTGTAAAAGTTTGTAACTATTTTGGTATCAAAACTATGTATATAGTACAAATTTTTTGTAAAATGTTTGAAAAACAAAAGTTTGCAAAAAAAACCTTGTGTAAATGTGTGTAAATAGTTTGCAAAATTTTTGCATCCATGCATACATTCAAACATCTTTCAAAAATTTTACACATTTTCAAAAACTCTCCATAAAAAGGTTTTCGTATATACTTGTACATTTTTCTGAATCATAGTTGACATTTAAACTAGCCTGGAATTAAATTGGAAAATGGAGCTTGGTTAAGACCTTAATCCACCTAATTCTAGAAGGAACCTTATAGGGTTGAGACTTTTCAGGTCCATTAGTAACTTAATTCTTTAAGTCACTAGGCTATGATCACATGTCATCTTGATGAGCCGAAGTAGAACATTTCACAATGCACACATGACTCTCACATACAATGGCTTTACTTGCACCAACACCTTACACATAGCTCTCTACGGATGAGGTGGTGAGGTGGCAGTTTCCTTTGGCTTGGGGTAGCATACGAGGGTAGTACTTCTAGGTGGAACCTCTCGTCTTCGTTTAGTGAAGGAAGTATGTCTCAACTAGGTATGGCGGTGTTGGGGTCTAAAGACAGGAGTTGCGGGTTGAAATAATGCTTCAAAAGAGGGATAGTCTACTGGCTCAAGAGGAAAAAGTCCTTATGTATATATGTTGCACCATGTAGATATGTTGTATATATGCACATCGAAAAAAAGTGCAAAAGAAAGAAAAACTCCAAAAAAGTGGTGGGTCTGATAGAAAATGAAATACCCACCGGAGTGTATATAGCCAGATAAAGCAAAGCTTATGTTACCCATTCTCATCTCATGAAGCTTGCAGCAGGGAGACTTAGCTACACTGGTTGGGCTCACAGGGATACGTGGCCACACTAGAAACGGTCCATTCTCTTCTTTCCCCTCTTCTTGAGCCAGTTGAATTTGAACTTAGAAGGGAATACCCCGCTCCTCGAGGAAAGAGCTGCCAGACTAGGGCATTAGAGTTACCTTTTTGAGGGAGGATGTGACTTTGCCATTTCTAAGGTAGGGAGCTACATATCACTTACACAGTACAAGAAAAGATTCATGGTCATTAGAGTTTGTGTATGTAGACTTGTTCTGATATGGATTATTGAGGAGTCTTGACCATAGATTGGTGGAACTAAGAGGTTGTTGAGTCTCAAACCTAGGCCCAAATAAGGTTCCGACAAACTAATAATCCAAAGGTCTAACTGAGCTCCATATTCCAATTTAATGAAGACAAGTTTAATAATCAATCTTGATTCTCCTTCTTTTTCTTTTCTTTCTCTTTTCTCTTCTTTTTCAAATAAGTGTTTGCTAAGGGACTAGCAAAGGTAAAGTATAGGGGGTGTTGAATCCATGATCATCACTCTTTATTCTTTTATTTTAGCTATTTATCTTGGCAAAACATCATGTAAATAGATGTAAATATAATAAGTTAGCATTTACATGCATGTGTTAATATTAAATAATTAGCATGTATTTGTCCAAAAATAAAAGAATAAATAAAAAGAAAAAGGAAGGATGTATTTAGAATAAATACAAAGTGATCCGAACCCAAATAGAAGGCCAAGCATTGGCTTGATCGTCAAATATAACAAGTAGAGAGAGATAGGGCCCACTCTATATTGTCCATATCATTTGTATAAATAAATAATCATTTTTGAAAAAAAAATAAAAATAAAGTATTCTTTTTACCTCCTTGTATATTATCCTAAAAATAAAACAAAAATCAGAAAAATAAAATAAAAAATCCCCCCGTACAAAATACATGTATATATGCTTTCTTCTTTATTTAATATATACCTATAAATAAATAATAAATACAATAAAATGTTTGGTGCTCCAAAAATCATGTTGTAAATAAATAAAATATAAAATTGGGGTATTTGTGTAAAAAAACAAAATAAAAATAATTGTACAAAATACATAGGTATATTATACCTATATATAATACACTATATTATATATTAATTAATTTAATTTTGAAAAAAATAAATAAAAATCACAGAAAAATAGTTTGAAAAATAACAAACATTTTTTATACACTTTTCAATTTAAAATCATTTATTATTTTTCATTGAATTTGTAAAGTATTTTGTAAATTTTATTTTTCTAATTGGTCCACGTCATGTTGTTGACCCGGGTCAACGCCCTCTTCCAGGTCTTGACCCGACCCGATCTCTTCGCCGGACCTTTTTCTCCAAATTTCCCGACCAGCTGGTCGGAGCCTCATTTTCCACCTCCAGCCGCTCCGATCGATCCGCACACTCGCCCTCCACCTCGCACTGCAATCTGATCATCCTTAGCCTAAACCATCAGGTTGAGATTAGGGTCGATATCCCCCCTACCACCTTCGCCGGAGATCAACCTTCGCCCCCCCTTCTCATCTTTGGAGTTTAGCTTCAATAACCCAGACCGAAGTACAGTCCCGAATCCCAGCTTTCCCTTGCAAGTTTTTGCGCGCGTTGGGAGCCCCTATTTCATCCATCAGAGGTTCGTCAGAGCAGCTCCAGGCCTCCTTCATCGCCACGCGCATCCGGTCAGTGGCTCCGCCATCAGGCCCGCTCAATCAACGTGGAAGCCCTCTACCATTGTTCCCGTGCCTCCGATCGACCATCGGAGCTGAGGATCACCTCCTTGGTTCCGGTGAAGTTCACCCGACGTTGTTCTTCCATGCATCTCCATCACCTTTGAATTGGCCATACCCCTCCAGATCGCATCTGGGCCATCGACAGCTGCAAGCTTTTCGGACCGTTAGATCACAGTTCTGACGCATCTGCGCCCCACATCCTCGACCATTTCTGAGGTGTCAGATCTGACATCTGCAGCGGATCAGAGCCGCACGTTCACGCCCCACCAACGGCCTCCACGTGTCCCCACGCGCTTCTCGCGTGCTACAAGGGTATATTGCATTATTTACCCCGCATTTTTTATGTTTTATTTTCAAACCTGTTAAACAAAGTGTAGTTTGAACTATTTGCACTTTAGTCCCTAAGGTTTATGGTATTTTCTTTTTAGTCCTTCCTGTTTGAAGACACGTGCTCGATCACGTGCACTATGGTGCTTTTGCATCTTTAGTCTTGGACTTTGTGATGGTTCATGTTTGAATGAAACATTTTCTGCATTTGCACTTATGCCCCTGTGAATGTTGTATTGCGCATGTCGTTAAATTTGGTGGAAATTTTACAGCGATACCCTCGAACTTTTTAGGCATGTTATTGTTTAGTCCAGAAACTTAAACTATTTGCATTTAGGTCCCTATGTTCTGTGTCTTATTTTTTATTAAATAAATACCAAATCAATTCCAAAAATTCTCCAAAAATTACAAGTAGCTCTTGCTACTGTGTAATATTTTTAGCAATTTTTGTGACGCAATTTGATTTTCTTTGCTATTTTTTAAAAATAAAAAACCTAAAAAGAGTGTCCGTCTATTTTAGAAAATCCATAAAAAAATATAAAAATATCCCTAAAAATTCTATAAAAATTCTTATGTGTTTGTTTTGCTTGTTTTAATTTCTGTAGCTTTTTTATTCCATTATCTTTTATAAAAACCCTAAAAATCATAAAAGACTAAAAATCTTATAAAAATCACTAAAATTTCACAAAAATAAAAAACTGAGTTTTTAATTTCTATAATTATATATTTTCATCTATTTTATCATAAAATTACAACCAGGACGTTTGGGGCATTTTAGATATTTTAAAGTTGCCTTCTAGTCCAGGTTGTACACTGTTTTGATATTTTGACTTTATTTCATTTTTATAAAATTATCTAAAAATCTTAAAAATCCCACAATTCACCAAAAACATTTGCATATTTTTAAAAAAAATAAAAATATTTTTATTTTTAATTTTTGAGCATTTTTTGTCCTAATAAAAAATTGTTGAAGTGTGATTCCTTTTATCTTTTTACCCATTTTCTTATTAGAAAATCAAAACAAATTTGAAAATAAAAATAAAAATATATCCCCCTTTTCTTTTCTGATTTCTCGACTACTTCGTAGGCTTAGCTCGTGCTCCTTATTTTCGACCTTGGTGGCTATACCAGGTTAAATAAATAGTCGATCCGCTTCTTTCATTTTTCGTGCTTGATTACTTTCATTTGTGGCCCTATTTTTCTTGATTGAGCGTGCCTTGCGATTCGCGTCGCAACGACCTTAGATATTACTTAACCCTAGTTGCCTGGGGCCGTCATTAGGGGCTCCGGAGCAGAACTGGCCAGAGGAGCTCCGACAGTGGGGGTGGATGCACCTCCGCCTTGCCTCTCCTCGTCGCAAAACATCAGCAACGTCTTGCTGTCACCTCGATGAAGCTGTTAGGAGTGAAATGAGGGGCTAAATATCAAGGGAGAGCGATCAAAAAGCAAAATGGGGTGATGAGGGTTTATTTATAGACGAGGTTTTGAAGCTTTCCAAGGCGAGATAGTGTGCAACGTCGAAGGAGTTGGTGGAGATTCGATGATGGGCGTGGATCTAGGACGAAGAGGCTACAGGAAGGCGGTGGTCTCGAGGGCAATGGGTGAAATTGGGGGCGTGGAGAAAATGGAGAAGTGGCACCCTTGTGACGGTCTCACAAAAGTCAGAAGGGAGGCCGGACAGATGATCACGGTCAACAAATGGAGGCGCCAGGTTGGTCCACGTGGACCAACCAGGAAATTCCAAGGCAAAAATACCTTGGAAAATGGATAATAAATAGTAATCAAATTTATTTTTTGTATGTTATAAAATAAGAAATGTTTCTAATTTTCTGTAGTATTTTATTCATATTTTTATTTATTTTGTTGAGGTCAATAATTACAAGTTTATTTCTAGGGTTTTATTTATAGATATATTTACCTATGTTTTTGGTAATTTATTTTTATTTTGTAATTTTATTTTATTGTTTTACTTTGTTATTTTATATATTTACAACTTATTTTTATATACTTAAATATATTTTTATTAATTTTTTAAGGTATAATATGTACACTTAAATAAATGTAGGTGTATATTATATAGGTTCATGTTTTATATATTCATCTATGTATTTTTGTATTTTATTTTATTTTATTTTATTATTTTATTATTTTATTTATGGTTTTATATTAGTTTTAATGTGTACATATGATATAAATTATATATACAAATTTATCAAAATATAAAATTATAAAAATAATGAAGAATAAATAAAATGATTATTTTATTCAGATATATTATACAATAAGGGTCCAAAACCTAACTTTCACATCTTGACTCCAAAAAATATGAAACCACCTTAATTAAATAGCTTCTTAAAAGTTAATATACAATTAAAGGCAATTTTTATACATTTTGAATTTTTATTTGGGAGATATGGGTCTGTGAAGTTTGGGTTTTAGGATTTTATTCTGTGAATAAAATGTACACTGTATATTATTTTCATTTGAAATAAATTTTATCTTTTCTATACATTTTTAGCTACAATTTTCATGTACAAAGTTTCATTATTTGAGGTGTAAATAATAAAGAATAAAATAGGCCCCAAAAGTAATTATTAACATATATTGTAGAGTGATCCGTCTTTGTTTTCTGCACAATTATCCGCCCTATCTCCCCTTGCTTTATTCCTTGTCGACTAAGTCATCATGATGACTGAGTCTCGGGTCTATGGTCACTTAAGTGTCATTGACACTTTACTCTTTTTCTTTTTTTTTATTCTTCTATTTTGGTAATAAATACTATAAACATACAGTATTTTATACAATATTTGGTACAAATTAATGAACGTTTATTTTGATAAATTGATGATATATGTATGCATTCAGCTAGGAATTAAAGGCAAAAATGAAATAATAAAGGTGATGAAATGGAGATTCATCAACCGTTAGATCCAGATCCAGCTCTGATCCGGCCCCTCCATCGTCGAAGCGGTATCTCTCGTCAGAAGCACACCACGTGGTTAAATGAGTCAGATCCAGCCATCTATGCACGCACGTGGGGGGGGGGGGTATTTTGCATCCTCTACCCCTCTATTTCTTGTATTTTATTTCTAATTCTTAAATTTTTATTTGTAGTTCAAATATTTCTGTAAAAATTACATTCAGCACCCTAAAATTTTCCTTAATTCAACTTAGGTCCACGCCACGTCACCTCACGTGTGCATACATATGAGGTTGCTGGGCGTTTTACAATAGAACCCCACTGGGTTTCGATATTTATATTCAATGCGTTAATTTTATATTTAGTGTAATGTTTTGTAGAAAAATTATAAGTGAGCCCTACAATTTTTTTGATATTTGCAAAAATACCCCCCACTACATATTAATTTCGATAAATTTGGGATTTTTGCATGATTGACACTAGACTTTGTAGGGGTATTATGAAATGCATAAAATTTTATTTAAATTGCCTTTAGGTCCCTACCAACACATTTAATTTCATTTCTTATATTTTCATTATTAAAAATAGCATTTTACAAATATTATAGGAAAATTATCTTAAGTGCTTGGACCCATAATATATCATATGCATTGTTCCAAAGGCAATTAAAATTATTTCTTATTTATAAAAATACAAAAATGTTGCATTTTCTTCTATTTGGCATTTAAAAATTCAAAAAAAATAAAAAATATTTTGAAAAAATCATGTGTGCTTATTTATGCATATTTGATTGTATGGCCTTTATTTTTGTAGAATATTATCAAAAACTCCTAAAATTAAAAATTCATAAAAAAACTAAAAAACCATAAAAAATATGTTTTAAAGTTCTGAATTTTCTTTAGATTATCTGGAACTCAGAAAAATTGAAATTGGGCTCCGTCTAATTTAATAGATCTTTATTAAGACCATTTCAAAGTCCATGATTTTATGTTTTGTTTATTTTAGTATTTCCTTATTTAAAAATACATAAAAATTCTCAAAAATTATCCCAAAATTATCAAAAATGGAGGAAATTATAAAAACACAAAAAAAATATTTTAAAATTTTTAGATATTTTTATCTATATTTATAAATAGAAAACACTATATAGTATATATTTACATATTACTACTTATACATTTAGTAATATTAGTACTATTATTATAAATACCTTAAATATATTTTAACATCTTTAAAAAATAAAAAGAATTGTACTTATTTGTATTTTCTTAATTTTTATAGTATTTATATTGTACATATCGTTATATACATATATATATATATATGAGTATTATATCTTGAAAAGAAAAGGAAATAAAAAATCGAAAAAAACATAAAAAGAAAATAAAAATTATAAAAATTAAAGTAAAAATATAAAACATTAAAATATATTAAAAAAATAAATATAATTAAAACCCCACAAAAATTAGAAAACCCCTATAAAAACACACAAAAACATGTGTTGATAGTTTGATGGATTGTCAATTTTTGTATCTATACTCGCTGCTTTATGTGGTTCAACTCCTACATTTGCGTATTATGCATACTTAATTTTAGGGTATAATAAATTTCATCTCACTTATATTAATTATTCACTTATTATGTGGGTTGATTGTTGATTGACATGCTTTGACCGGGCGTTAAGTGTTGTGAGAGCGACCAATACAGTGATAGCCGGACCTGACTTGTCGAACACCGCATGCCCTCCAAGACCAAACGTTAGACACCTCGTGAACAACGTTCATTACACCCCCCCCCCCCCCAATCCTCCAACATGTGCTCGCACATACCTTGGCGAGGCGAGAGATGGGAGTTGACGAGGACTATAGTGCTCTCCAAGCCTGGATTTTTTATAATGCATCCACCATGCCAACGGTGTAGTTACATTGTAGTAGCCACTAGAGCAAATGGGAGCATACTCACGTTTAAATAGAGATTTTTGAAAATTTTGGATTCTTGACATTTGTACATGATGGAGTAAACCTCATGTGTGAGGGATTTAGGTAGGTTTTAGAGTAAGTATTGGGGGAGCGGATCCTCGATTGCACATGAGCCACTCGATATTGATTGAATGGCACTCATTGGGGATGGGATGTGAAGGGCATGCATCCAGATCGCCATCAAGCGGCTCTCCTACTATACAACACCTAGAGAGGATCGTTTGTTGCAGGCTGAAATGCAACAAATTCTACAGTAGCTGTGTGCGCCGCTCGATCACGATCGAGCAGTTCACACGATTTTGCAGTTTTTATAGGCTCGTACCATGCAAAATCATGTGAACCGCTCGATCATGATCGAGCAGCTCACGCCATCACAGCAGGGACAGCACCACAACCGACAATCCGCCTCCCTACAACACCTGCTGCAAGAGCAGAGGATTTGCTCCCAAGTATGGGGTGTAGTTGTTAATCCATACGGTTTTGCTATAAAGGGCTAAAATCATCCTAGGAGTTCATATGCAAAAATAAACATTTTTTATTAAGATACCCGCCCACGCGCATATCTCTAAAAATCCTCAACTTAGATGTCCCTACATCCTAAATATATATGGACACGCTTCACATACAGATACATACCGGGAATCAGAATCAATTCCAATCTTCTCATTGGTCCCCAACTACCTCCTCCTCCTCCGAAGTTGGGTTTTCCTTTTTACTAACCCAACTTCGATCTCACCCCTCCGGATTCCACCTCCTTCTTTCTCAGCCAAGCAACTACAGAGCAAGCCATGGAAGAAGAACACCCGTCGGGGAACAGGGGCAAGAACCCAACTTTCCCGACATCTCCACGCCCCATGAAGAAGACCAAGAACCATCGCCTCCTCTTCCCCTTCTCCTGCGATCCACCTCTGCTCCAAGCCCACCACATGATCTCCTTCACCCACCGCCACCGCTTGACCCACTTCGAAAGCGGCGGCCCCAGTCAGCCCAACCTCGAGCACCAGAGGCTCCTCCGTTACTGGAGCGAGACGCTGAACCTCAGCCCGAGGACAGGGGCTCCATCGGTAGCGCCGATGCCGCTGCCGCAGGGAAAGCTCTACCGTGGGGTGAGGCAGAGGCACTGGGGGAAGTGGGTCGCCGAGATACGCCTGCCGAGGAACCGGAGCCGGCTGTGGCTCGGCACCTTTGAGACCGCCGAGGAGGCAGCACTCGCGTACGACCGCGAGGCGTTCAAGCTCCGTGGGGAGAGTGCGACGCTCAACTTCCCCGAGCTGTTCCTCAACAGGGGCGGAGCAGTGGAGATCGGAGGAACGCCTCAGGTCGTCGGAATCAATAATAGGCAGACCGAGGATAAGACAGGTAAAAAGATTCACATTTGCAACTCTCTTTTATCAAAAGAAGGATTAGATCTCATCCCATATTTATGCGATCCCTGTTCTTCCAAGAGATTCTCAAACTGGTATGAGAAATTTCTTTTCTCTTGCCCTCTCACCAATCATTGGAAGTTATTCCTTTACCCCTCAATGAATAGGAAAAGGTACAATTGAATAGCCTACTTGCTCGGAATTCTCAACCAATAATTTTTGAAAGGGAATTCAATGAGTGATACATTCTATAGGTATAGGAACTGGAAGATCATATTTAACCGAACTAATGAATCTCTCTGTCGCAGCTGAAGACATTGAGACTGTCACTCAGGACACTTCTGTATCTGTGATCGTGCATGAACCTGGCACCGCCGAGTCCGCCGCGACGGCTGCCGTCAACCAATTGGTGTGGGGAGAGATGGAGAAGGACGCGGAGGAGGCATGGTTCAACGCCTGGGGTCCGGGGAGCTCGGTCTGGGACGACGTTGATGAGGCAAACAATTTTCTCCTCAAATCGGAGCCACCTCGTTCGGATTTCGTATCCGAAATGAACATTTCATGCATTCAAAGCACGCCCTCCACATCTTCCGATCCGACACACCGATCTCCTCCATCTAATTCATCGAGCTCCGGGTTCTTTTGGCAGGAACCCTAATCCTGATGCACCCATTATTTAGGTCAATACATAGTTCTCCGAAACGTCACTGCATGCATCACTCATTGGTTGCAGATTTTTCTACAGACAACCTCTGGGTCGTCGGCACCATAAGTAGTTATTATACACGCATGTACGTATACGTACACCTGCATGGATGCAATGTTTTTTAGGGTCATCACATTTGCAGGGTCGCCGTTGACAGAATAGAGTGCATGTCAGTCGCATGTTATGGGAATATTTGGGAGGCAGTTTTTTTATCTCCCCAGTTTCCTCCATTTCCTCGCTGATGAGTGTTTTCTTGTAGCAGTCAAAGGTATGAGATTATATATGATACTAAATTTGTTCGTGTATTCTTTGGTGTGAAACGTATGCCTATTGCTAATAGCTTTGTGGGGTTAATTTCGAAGGTGACCCTTAATTATATTTAGGATTATGAATATAGTTAGTGCAAGCAACTCCCATAATACGACACACGTCCACGCGGAAATGTAATATTATATATATTAAGTGAATGCATGCCTCACCATGTGCTTGTACCTTTGCAAAGACCTACCTAACGAATAAGGGTGTTTCATGTCGTGATGCAACTGATTTGGACCTAAGCAAATGATTAACAAGAAATGGACAAAGAATAAATATATCCATTATGATTTGTGTTTCTTTTGTTATTTTTTCGCGCTTGAATGAACAGATGGCTAATGTCAAGTGTAGATATAGTATTCTAAAGCAGATGGGGTCCTTGTTATGAGGAGAAACCCAAGAAGGTATGCCCATTGGAAATTAAATGGTACAATTTTTTAATCCAGTTTAAAATCTCATAAAATTAAGCATTTAATTTATGAATTAATACGATTTAATTTGAAGACATTACGGATTATTGTAACAATAATCAACCATATATAAATCGATATCCGATCACCGGCACTCATCGGATAAAAATCGTGTTTTTAACATGATATGTGATTTCGGGCAAGATCCAGAACGAGAAACATGATCAAAGAGCAGCAAACAAATGAAAAAGGATTGAGACCAGAGATCATCCAAGGGTTCAGGAAGGACTCTCCTTAGAAGAGATACCGCCCCTACTTTACCAATGCGTCGAGTCTGATGATCTACTCCTAGGATATGATACATTAATCGCATTCGAAAACAACAATCATAGAACTTCCAGCTAAAAGATTCAGAAATTGTTATCGATGTAAAAACAAGATGAATATATATAGGTAAAATGAGGCTGCCCCAGGGGTAGCTAACTGAAGGGCCGATTATAAGGTATGTCGCCTTGCTCAATGCGAGAGGACGAGATCGAGAGAGATAGGGAGAGGGATGGATATCGGAAGGGGACTCCCGTAGTCGAGTTTTGGTGATGTCTTTCCCCTCCCTATGGGGAGGTTTATATAGGGCGTATGCCCTCGCCACGTCCGCCCCCTTCCCACGCCCTTGCGATTAGGGTCTCCGGGAGACCCGGCCCTCGCGCAACCGTCGGCGGTGGTTTTGACCACTCGGTCATTCCGCGAGTATCATTCTAACATCTCCCACTTGACCGAAGAGGTCAAAACATATATACTCCCACTATTCATGTAGTACATACATGGAGATTTATCATGTGAGGATCTTTATCTATAAAACCTCTTCCTTGACTCAGATATTCCTGAGTCCCATTAAACCAACATGTTTAATGTATGTTCCTGCAGCTATTCCTTTGGTTAGGGAATCAGCCAATATATCACTGGTAGGTATGTAGGTTACCGTGATTTCTTGCTTTCCCACTATATCTTATATATAGTGATATTGGATCTCAATGTATTTTCCTTTAAAACTATTAGTCCCACTATTGATCAGGCTTATCGCAGCTTGATTGTCACAATACATTTCAATTGGCCCTTTTACCAATTAGATGCTTGGGTTCTCTAGAAAACGTCTGATCCACACGACATGAGTGGTGGCCATGCTACATGCAATGTACTCAGCCTCCTGTGTATGTCGAGATACACATCCTTATTTCTTACTACTCCAAGAAATGGTTGCACCACCAAACATGAACAGGTAATCCGATGTGGATTTTCTATCATCCACATCCCCTCCGAAATCGGCATCGGAGTACCCTACCACTTCAAACGATTCTGCTTGATACACAAGTTTCAGATGTAATGTCCCTTTCAGATATCGAAGAATCCTCTTTACAACTTCTCGGTGTGCTAACCGGGATTACTTTGATATCTACTGACTAAGCTTACTGGATAAGCTAAATCGGGTCGAGTACACATCATTGCATACATTAGACTTCCCACCGCTTGTGCATATGGTACATATAAAGGTTTCTGTCCCTTTCCGGGACATTGAGTCTTACTGAATCTCTTTCCCATCACAAGTGATGTTGGAGATGGAGTATTCTCCTTAATACAGTATGCAAATATCTTTCTTGACTAAGGCTCAATGTCCTTGAGTCCATGTCTCTTGTTATTTGTATTCCAAGAACATGGGATGCTTCGCCTGTGTCCTTCATCTCAAATTCATTACTCAATTTCTGTTTGATTTAATTGAGCATCTGTATGTTATTACCTGCAAGAAGAATGTCATCCACATACAATGACATGATTGCAAACATGCTCTCACTCTTCATGACATACACACAGTTATCCAATTTATTTGCAACAAATCCAAATTGCATAACTTTGTCATGAAATTTGAGATACCATTGCCGTGAAGACTGCTTCAAGCTATATAATGACTTTCTTAACTTGCAAACCCTTTTCTCCTAACCTTCAACCTGAGAGCCGTCAGGTTGTCGCATATAAATCTCTTCCTTTAATTCTCCATTAAGGAAGGTCGTCTTCACATCCAATTGGAACAATTCCAAATCCATATATGCGACTATGGCTAAGATCATTCGAATAGATGCAAACTTAGCCACTGGAGAGTATGTTTCCTGGAAATCTATTCCAACTTGTTGAGTATAACCCCTGGCAACTAATCTGGCTTTGTATTTGTCAACAGTACCATCAACTCGGTACTTTTTCTTGGATACCCACTTACATCTTATGGATTGCCTACCTTCTGACAAATCACATAATTCCCATACATTGTTTCATTCGATTGAGTCCAACTCATCCCTCATGGCAGTCGTCCATGATTTTGACTCAGACGAAACCATAGCTTCATCAAAGGATACGGATCTATACAATCCGCGACATCCTCATCCACGGTGTAGCACGACGCCTCGCATCCATATAAATTGTAATCTTCCATCCATGCGGGCCATGTTCTGGTCTCTTGTTGTCGATTATACTCGTGGGTTGTGTGGGTCCACCGACTTCCTCTAAAGGATCATCATGATCTATAGGTTCATTCTTTATATTTGGATGATCGATATCATCTTCAAGTTCTTGTCTAATGCTCAAGTCGTCTTCATTCTCCTGTAGGACAATCAGAGGATCCGATTCCTCTATTTCATGCTCCTTTTCTTGATGATTTTCAAGAAAAGTTACGTCATGACTTTCAATTAGACCTTTATTTTCATGCAAGAACCTATATCCTTTAGAATATTCACTATATACAATAAACTTGCACTTTAATGTCCTGAAGTCTAGCTTGTCCCTAAGCTGACTCGGTACCATAACATGTGCAACACATCCCCATTTCTGGAGATGGCCCAACTTGGACTTTCTGCCATTCCGTATTTCATATGGTGTTGATTCTATGGACTTGGTGGGAATTCTGTTATGTATATAGTTCGCAGTCAACACTGTCTCTCCCCAGAATTTCTTGGAGAGTCCTGAGTGTGAAAGCATACATCTTACTGCATTCATCAAAGTTCGGTTCTTTCTTTCGGCTACACCATTCTGTTGTGGTGTATAGGGTATTGTAGTCTGCCTACGAATGCCTGTCTGGATACAACAATCCTCAAACTACTTTGAGGTATATTCCCCACCTTTATATGTCCTAAGAGTCTTGATTGGTTTTCTCAATCTTGTCTCCACTTCCGTCTTATATCTCTTAAATGTTTCAAGTACTTCTGATTTTTTTCATAAGAGATAGACATAGAAGAACTTTGAGTAATTATCAATGAATGTTATAAAGTATTCCTTACTTCTATGTGTGCTGACGCTCAGTGGTCCATATATGTCCGAATGGATCAAACCTAGTAGCTCTGTTGATCGAATTCTGGTTGAGAAGGGTCTTCTCATTATTTTATCGGTCAAACAGTATTCGCAGGGCAATGTTCTTGCACCCGTGATCTTAGGCAACAAAATTGCCTCAATCATGTGATCCATCTTAAAATTTCCTGGATGACACAGTCTCATGTGCCACAAGTCATAGTCATACAAACAACACAAGGAATACTCAGAAGAGACATTCATTGATTCGCTAGAGTTTGTTACAGGAAGACAAAACATGTCATGCTCGGGTACAAACCTTCCCATCGCATAGACCGTCTTATTGCCTATAGATATACGCTTATTATAAAAACAGACTTTGAAATCTTTCTTGAGCAGTATTGGGACAGAGATCAGGTTCCAACGTATCCCTGGGGCATATAGTACATCATTCAGTACCATAATGTTATCCCCTGTGTCAAGTATGTATGTCCCAACACCTTCCACGTCCAGGTAGGTATTGTTCCCCATGAAGATCCTTTGTTCTCCTTTGCTCAACTACTTGAAGTCCATCAGGCCTTCCTTTGTCTTAGCGATGTGTCTGGTTGCTCCAGAGTCGATCCACCATCCATCATTTTCTGTGATGACGGAGTTGCATTCCACGACAACCGCAAATTCTATTTTCTTCTTGCCTTTGTGTTCAGGCATTTTAGAATTTCTCGGCTTCTTCTTGTTGGGGCAATTGACCATGAAATGACCATATTTACTGCAACCGTAGTAAGAGCCACGTAGGTATTTCCCACTCTTTCCCTTGAAATTCGCGTTGGATGAGCCTAGCCTTTTCTTTGTGTGTATCGCATTAGCTTTTTATTCCTCCTCCTCAACCTCAAAGATCTCATCTTTCGATCTTTGCTTTGAGAGGTCTTGTTCAATCGCCAGCTATGCAGGTAGGTCTGTCGCACTCTTTATATTGTCGTTCATTCTCAAGGATGCAACAACCATGTTGAATGACGGCGGGAGACTTCTTAAGATGGTTGCTATCTACATCCTTTCCGGAAATGCGCATTCAGCAGCCGTCAGATCTTTGGATATCACGATCATCTTGTTCACGTGCTCGAGGATGCTTTCAGATTCCTTCATTCTACATGAGTTGTACTTGTGTAGAAGAAAGCTAGACGGTCACTTCCGATTTCGAGTGATATTTCTCCTTAACCGCAGTCCAGAGCTCATACGTTGATTTACAAGTCTCGAAGACCCGAATCAGATTCAACTCCATATGGGTCAGCATAAAACTTTTAGCCCTATTATTCGTTTTTACCCACTGTTCGCGGGACCTATTTTCTTCCACAGTTGGATTCTCAGATAATGTAGGACCGGGTTTGTCTATTATGGAGTGGATGTTATCGTGTAGCAAGCCAAAGTAGACCATTCTACTCCATAATTCATAATTAGTACCGTTAAGGTACTCGATTTTCCCCACCTTAGTAACAATAGTCTTGCTTTTCATTTTTTATTCTAAATAAATGTAAGGAAGGTAAGAGATTGAGAAGTTTAATAAGAATAGAAAAAGGTAAAAGTTTTGATATATTAGCTACAATCGAAGCAACAACAACTAGGTTTTTATTTAAAAAACGGTTCACTGATAACCATAAAAGAAGCTTAAAAAAATTCATGTCGATATCACTATACTCATATCGCAGACCCATTTTAATATGCATGACCAAAAATAAGCAAGCCATTCCATGGAAACAGACAAACATTCATGCTTCATTTCCCTCATTACCCTCACTGCCTCCACAATTTATTATCTACTCCAAAAACCCTATTCAGATTATGATGCCATTATTCCATGTTAGATTCATCATGATTCAAATCAATATTTATCAGGCACCTCGGATTGATAGTTTGGCAGCATTACTAGCACATGAAATAACTGCAATCAGTGAAATTTACATCAGATTTTTGAGCATTTTTTTAATGAATCGTCTTTATGTACATCTTTTTATGCAGATATAACAAACTAATCTAACAAACTAACGTGTAGGTGCAATCTAACGTGTGGGTGCACATCTTCCTTATTGCCATATCATCAAGCCTAACGTGTGGGTGCAATCTAACAAACTAATAAATTTACCTTTGTTATAAAAAAACATTAAGCCAACAAAAAGTTGGAAGCTGTAAACCAACAACACGAGAAAGCGTGTAGAATTTATGAAGAAAGGCCAAACAAAATAGATAAAAAAATCAAATGAAATGTGAAGTCTGACACCAGGGAAACGTGTAAAGTAAATAAAAAATAAGGGACCGGTTGTACAGACTTTCCTTCTTACGGAAGAGAAAAAAAATACCTCAAGTTGAACCCGTGCTAGGGTTTTTTGAGGCGGCGACCAGTGCTAGCAGCAATGGCGGGCAAGAAAAAAGAGGCGATATCGTCGGTGAAAAAAAGACGAGCGATATCAACCGCGCTCTGATACCCGTGAAGGACCGACTATGAGGTATGTTGCCTTGCCCAATGAGAGAGGACGAGATCAAGAGAGATAGGGAGAGGGATGGATATCAAAAGGGGACTCCCGTAGTCGGGGTTCCGGTGATGCCTTTCCCCTCCTATGGGGAGGTTTATATAGGGCGTATGCCCTTGCCATGTTCGCCCCTTCCCACGCCCTTACGGTTAGGGTCTCCGGGAGACCTGGCCCTCGCGCAACCATCGGCGGCGGTTTTGACCACTCGATCATTCCGCGAGTATCGTTCTAACATCTCCCACTTGACCGAAGAGGTCAAAATATATACGCTCCCACTATTCATGCAGTATATATATGGAAATTTATCATGTGAGGATCATTATCTATGAAACTTCTTCCTTGATTCACATATTCCTGAGTCCCATTAAACCAGCATGTTTAATGTATGTTCCTGCAGCTATTCCTTTGGTTAGGAAATCAGCCAACATGTCACTGGTAGGTATGTAGGTTACCGTGATTTCTTGCTTTCCCACTATATCTTGTATATAGTGATATTGAATCTTGATGTGTTTTCCTTTAGAACTATTAGCCCCACTATTGATCAGGCTTATCGCATTTTGATTGTCACAATACATTTCAATTGGCCCTTTTACCAATTCGAGGCTTATGTTCTCTATAAAACATCTGATCCACATGGCATGAGTGGTGACCATGCTATATGCAATGTACTCAGCCTCCTGTGTATGTCGAGATACACATCCTTGTTTCTTACTACCCCCAAGAAATGGGTGCACCACCAAACATGAATAGTTAACCCGGTGTGGATTTTCTATCATCCACATCCCCTCCAAAATCGGCATCGGAGTATCCTACCACTTCAAGTGATTCTGCTTGATACACAAGTTTCAGATGTAATGTCCCTTTCAGATATCGAAGAATCCTCTTTACAGCTTCTCAGTGTGCTGGACCGGGATTACTTTGATATCTACTACTAAGCTCACTGGATAAGCTAAATCAGATCGAGTACACATCATTGCATACATTAGACTTCCCACCGCTTGGGTATATGGTCATCTAAAGGTCTCTGCCCCTTTCCTGGACACTGACTCTTACTGAGTCTCCAGTGAAGGGCCGACTATGAGGTATGTCGCCTTGCTCAATGAGAGAGGACGAGATCGAGAGAGATAGGGAGAGGGATGGATATCGGAAGGGGGCTCCCGTAGTCGGGGTTCCGGTGATGCCTTTCCCCTCCCTATGGGGAGGTTTATATAGGGTGTATGCCCTCGCCACGTCCGCCCCCTTCCCACGCCATTGCGGTTACGGTCTCCGAGAGACCCGACCCTCACGCAACCGTTGGCGGCAGTTTTGACCACTCGGTCATTCCGCGAGTATCGTTCTAACACTAACTTAGCTCCCCCCGCATCATTTCCCCCATATTTTTTTGAAAGATAAAACCGTGTAAATTCATTATTATATCCCTATATTATGTCATTCAAATTTCATGAGAAACAGAGACTCATACGGCCTCCATCCAGATAGGGTCAATTTAAAAAATTCTACGATCGTTAAAAATTATTGTTTAGATGGAGGTTGTAGGAGTCTCTATTTCGCACGAAACACGAATGGCATAATATAAGAATATAGTGATGAATATTCACGGAAGAAATTTTCAAAAAAAATAAAAAACTAGTGAAAATGGGACGGGGAGAGCTAACTAGGGGACAACCCCATTTTTCCCTATATATATGAGAGAGAGAGAGGGAGAGAGAGAGCAAGGAGCATGTGCCCATGGACACACACAACATTGTTTATCTACTGAGTTTTAAATACCCAAGTCTGTTGGACATGCAAGCCAACGGTGAGCCATTATGTAATAAATGTTATTGCGAAAATAATTACCTGATCTGAAATGAAGAATAAATAATTTGCATAATAGGTCTCTCTGTACAATTAAGGTTATGTACCATGGCCATCTTAATAATAATACATCTATTGATTCAATATATGAATCATAGAGGCTGGTGTTTGGATGAATATCTAAGGAGTTAGATTGAGGACTCATCAAACACCGTCAAATGATTGTTAAGAGATGATCTCCAGCCTGAGTAAGAGATGGCAATCCTTTTCTCATATAGGCTGATATCTGACCGACCTCTTGATGCAGGTCCTCTGCATAGGAATAGAGATTCGGATGTGTCAGATTATTTAAGTCAAAGAGTTGGCTTAACGAGATCGAGATAACCAAAGTCATATGTCGTATGTTGTCACGATATAGGCACGCATCCTCTGACCGCAGACAGATGTGTTACTATATGTCTGAGTGTGTACATTTGGCAGACCAATAGGTTGATGACCTAACCAAGGTCTATATACCGGTGAGTTGGTGTGCATATAAGGGCATATGAGTAATACGATCTCTCAAAGGGATCATACAGGTTCACTACTAAACCGGAAGACATGAGCTCACTCATGAGATATTGGGAAGAATCAAATTCTGTGTACGGTCGTCTCGATTTGGAAGCTTTACTGAATTTGTAGGTTTGATATATGCTTTTGGAAAGTATATGATCAACACCTAGGTATGATATATGCCTTTGGAAAGTATATGATCGATACCATCTCCCAATGACCGAATGAGAAAACTTAATGATAAAACCCTGAAGGAGACAGACTAAAAAGAGATCTAAAACTTCGGGTTTAATCTAGGTCTTCCAATATGCATGATGTACAGGTATTAAGAATACATGAGGGTGATGCGATCATAAACTATTGTATAACCATGACGCTTCCATTCATAGGGAGTGATGATGAAACGGGTCTGGAATTCAGTGACTCCTCTCGTAAAGAAGTAATCTAATCTTAGTTCAAATGTTGGACATTGATCTGAATGTAATTCAGATACAATGAGAGGATTAGATCTACAGTCTTGATTTAATCAAGCATCTATGGGAGGTCCGCAAGATCTGGATTTGAGATTTGATCTCAATGTCCAAGTCACTATATGTGGAACAATACAATCGCCCTATCCTTATCTCCAAGTATCCGCGGAGAAAGCGCATTATCCTTGAAAGAGTTCAAGGATAATTTCATTGTTGATATATGTATCCGCGGTGAATGCAGAAGAAGAAGGAAGAAGGAAGAAGCAAAATTGCGCACAATTGTGCTGTGTTTTTTATCTTGACCTAAAATCGACTAGCAATCAAACACAAAACAGGGGGATTCACCAACTCAACACGTGAAGCCGTGAAGGTTCGGCTTTTATCTTGTCAATTTTAGCTTGAATTCAGAAATTTATCTTATAATGAGTCCTTAGAGCGCTACGCCTAAAGGGGAGAGAGTACTGCCGGAAAAGTATTCCCTTACTTGTCATCCTCCTGTGTAACCTGTAGCTTGCAGATTTTGAGGCCCTTGTAACCCTTCCTAAATCCCTACTCAGCCAAAGAAGAAGAGGGAGGAAGCCGATAGGCAAAATCGATACTTCGGATCTCGCTCGCAACGGAATCACCCGTGAGCGTGCAAGATCCTACTCGGACGCAGACGGTGAGACAGACACACCCGTGAAGGCATGGCCTATGCTCGGTACTTCGGACAAGGTCGATGCTCACATAATAGTGAGTCACCAATGGTGACCAAGTCCTACTCGCCTACGTACGATAGTAGCGCCAATACTTCGGAAATCCAAGCGATACACAAGGCAGCCACAAGCTGGGTTTTTGGCTCTAATCCTTACGAATTACACAACTCACTTGGAAGGAGACCTTCTGATAAACACAAAATTCAAGAGAGCCTAAATGGTGTCTCACACAAGGCGGAGACGACCGTCGCTGTGGCGACTCCCAAATGAACCTCGTATTTAATCAATAATTAACCCACACTAAAGATCAACAATCAGAAATAAATGTGGAGTTAAAATTTATTTTTAACTTTGTACAAATGATGTATAGGACAAGTATGCAGAGAGTTCGAACACAGGGAGCAAACAGGGTAGAAGCACAAAAGTGTGTGAGTGTATGTGAAGTGTGTCTACACTAAGCAAGCAAGCAAATGATTTTTGTGGGTTTTTAAATTTTAAAATTTTTTATTTTTTTTATTTAATTTTTAATTTTGTATTTTGATTTTTAATTTTCTGATTTTTATAATTTTATATTTTATATTTTTTTCTTTTTTCAATATTGGAATATGGAGACAATGTAAGAAAAGAGAAGGTAGAATATTAATAAAAATATGTAAAAATAACCAGAAATTCAGAAATAAAATGTTTTTGGTATTTTTATGGTTTTTACTGTTTTTGTGATTTTTGGGTATTTTTCAAAGTGTTTTTCGTATTTTTAAATACTGAAATAAATCAAAACAGTGACAAAGCTATTGGCTGGAGGTAAAATAGAAATTAAAAATAGCAAATAGCCACAAAATTTTTCCACACTATTTTTCAAAGAAAGACAATAAAAATAGAAGACTACATAACTTGAGTTTACAATTTTTGGAGTTTTCTACAATTTTATAGATTTTTTTGAAGTTTTTATGTATTTTCTAATTTTTAAGGTTTATCTTTTGAGATTTTTAGTGATTTTTTGGATTGGCACTAAAATAGGTTAAAATACACACTAGGGAATTTTTTTGGAATTTTTTGAGATATTTTAATATTTTTTTGGCATTTTCTAAGCTAGACAGTGAATAAAAAGCATGTTTTTGATTTTTAATAAATATTAAAATGCAATAAAAATGTAATGCAAAAATATGGCGTGCAAGTGCAAATTGACAAGAGCCTAAGTTAATTTTTGTGGAATTTTTGGAGGCAAAATGATAATTTAAATAATTAAGACAAGCATCCAAACATTAATCAGGCCTAGCAGGGGTATATATGCAATTTCTCAAACATCCAGGGGGTACATGCAAAACTGCCACAAGGTTTTACACTAAAACTTGTATTTACTGGACTAGAAGCAAATTACAAAACCCGGAGGGGCCTCAATAAAAAATGTCCAAGGCAAGCACGTGCTACACACGCGCCTGACAAGGACCTAAAGGCAATATCCAAAAGTATCAGGGGCTTCTATGCAAAATATCCCAAACTTTTACACTACGTCACAAAATTTTGGGACTAATCTGAAATAAATAAACCCCAAGGGTGTCCTTTCAAAAAGCCCACCCCCTCACGCGCACAGGCACGTGAGGTGACATGGCACAGGACCTAAGTGCAATAAAAATAAAAGTGCGGGGCTTACATGCAAATAACACAAAATAATTACACTACAGACGAAAGTTTTGGTACTAAAATGTAAATACGAAATGCGCTGGGGTTAGAGTGCAAAATACCCCTCTTGCGTGCGATCCAACGGCTGCGGGTCTTCACTTAAACACGTGGCGTTGATCAGACGGTTGATGGCGCTTCGCGTGGACGGCAGAGATTAGATCGCTCGAGGACGATCTGACGGTGGCGATGGAGCTTGATCCAACGGACGCTGCGCAATCTGGAGGCGCTCCAAGATCCAACGGTGGGGAGTCGATGAGGAAGAACAGCGAAGAACACTAGCGAGGGTGAACTTCGCCGCTCCAGATCTTTGTCCTCCGGCGATGTCAAGGCTCCAAAATGGACGTGGAACGTCCCTAGGTCTTCGTCTTCCTCCTGGAGTCTTCAAAAACCCACGGCGAGGGCCGTAGAGCTCGCGGGCGACCGGCGGAGCTGGGCAGCTGCGAAAGCTCCGACGAGCTTCAAAATTGATCTCCAGGCGCTATCAAGTGCGCTTTGACCTGCAAAAAGAGTCAAGGGGTCCAAGGCAATCTGCCTGGACCCTTGGATGGACGTGGGGATGCGTGGAGCGAAATGGCGATGGACGGCCGGAGGTGCGCTCCGGCCAACTTAGCGATTTGAGCGAAATAAGTGATGAAACTCGGATTTTTTTGGGGGTTTTTGATCCTTAGGTTAACAGGAACTAAATGCAGAAAAGAAATGAAAGGGGGGGTAGACCTCAATGGCCGGAACCAGAGGATATGTCGAACCTCGATCGCCGGTGTTGCGGGAGGTATGGGAAGCTCCTCCGACCTCGAACACCTCGGCTGAAGAACTCGCGATGGAGCTGTCACCTCCAGGGAGCTCAGGAGCGCAAGAAGGTGGAGAGGGGTGGTCCGAAGGGTATCCAAAATCGAATTGAAGGTTGGGGGTTCACTTTATTTGGTGTGACCTTGAGCTGCAGGGGCTCAAAGACCAATGAATCTCGGGCGCCTCAGTGATCCTTGGCCCAATGTAAACACATGGCGGGCAAGGTGGATGATCGAGAATTAAGTTTGCAGAAGAAGCGGAGGCGAAATGGTGAAAGGATTGGCTGGGAAAAAACCAAGAAAATGGCTCAAAAACCAAACCACTGACAGGGGGTAGGTGGGGAAGACGACCAGTTGACCGGGGTCAACTGGTGGCGCCTCCTGGTTGGTCCACGTGGACCAACCAGGAAAAACCCACTAGAAATGATTTGTAAAATCAATTAAAAATAGAAAAAGATTTTATTAATTTTAAGTTATAAAATAAAAAATGTTTCTGATTTTCTAAATAATTTTATGGTGATTTTTAATTATTTTTATGAGGCTTATTTTTACAAGTTCACTTTTTAGCCCTTGATAGGTATAATACCTATGTATTTAAGTATTTTATTTTTATTTAGGTATTTTTAATATTTTTATTATTTTTATTTATGAGTTTCTAAAATTATAAAATACTTTTATACACATAAAGATATTTTTATTTTATTTTTCTGATATGTTTTGTATATTTAATAAAATATAAGAGTGTATTGTATAGGTATATTTATAGGTATAATACCTATGTATATAATATATACAAGTATTTTTATTTATGTTTCTTTTGTATTTTTATTCTGATTTTAATATACAAATTTATTAGAAATAATAATTACAAGATTATAAAAATATAAAAATACAAAAATAATGAATAAATAATAAAATGAATATTTTAATCTGTACAGTTGTACAATGAGGGTCCAAAACTCAACTTTCAAACCGTAGCTCCGCCAAATGCGAAACCACCACCATTAAATAGCTTATTTTATTCTATATACAATTAAACGTGAGTTTGATGTATTTGGAGTTGTCATTTGTGAGATACGGGTCTGGGAAGTTGGGATTCTGGATTTTTTTTCAGACCATAACTTTTTATCTGTGGATTATTTTTCAATGAAGTCAATTTTGTATTTTTTATTAAATTATCTACAACTTTCATGTACAAAGTTTCTTTATTTGATGTATAAAAAGTGGAACCAAAAACAGGTCCCAAAATGAATAAAGAATGAATAAAAGGTATAAGTATTTTTGTTGTATTTTGGCCCTTATCTCCCCCTACTTTATTCCTTGTCGACCTATTCATCAAGATGCCTAGGTCTCGGGGTTTCGGGTCATAAAATATTTACAATATTTTATTCTTTTTTTTCTTTTATTTATTCTATAATTTTGGCTTAATTACAGTATTTTATACACTAATGGAGTGCACATGCATGAATGCTAAGATGATGGAATTAATGCTATTTACAGGCATTTGCTAGGGTTTTTGATGCCAAAATAATAGAATAAAGATGATGAAATGTGGATTCATCATCCCCTATACTTTACCTTTGCTAGTCCCTAGCAAACACTTATGCAATAAGTGCAAAAAGAAAAAGATAGAAAAGAAAAAGAAGAACTTGGATTTAGTTTAATTATCAAACTTGTCTTCACAAAATCAAAGTTTGGAGCTTAAGTCGGACCTTTGGAATTTTAGTACGGGCGGAACCTTAGTGAGAACTGAATTTGAAATCCAACAGTCCTTGAGATTCCCGAAACTCTGTCCAAGTCTCCTCAATAGCCAGGTCAGAAATATCTCAATTCATTCGCAAACTCTTACGACTATGAATCTGACTCGTACAGTGTAAGTGATGGTGGCTCTCCCCAACTAGAATGACAAAGAGACTGACTTCTCCAGTACGACAACCCAATGATTCCTCAATCCAATAACTCCATCCTCGAGGAGCGGGGTATTCCCTTCTAAGTTCAAGTGGCAACCAGCTCAAGAGGAGGGGGTGAAGAGAAGAATGGACGGTAGCTAGTGTAGCTACCTATCCTGGGATGCAAGACCAGTGTAGTCAAGTCATCCTGCTGCAGGCTCACATATTTGACTTTGTAACTCAAGCTTGCTTATTGACTTTGTATATACTTGCAGGCTTTTTATTTTTGTACATGCCTGATCATTTTTTTTAATAATATATACAGCAACATTTACATAAGGAGTTTTCCCTCTTGAGCCAGCAGACTATCCCCCTTTTGAAGCTTTATCGCAACCCACAACCTCCTGTCTTTAGACTTCCTAATCACTGGACGGGTTGGGGTGCACTTCCCTCCCTAGAGGAGGACAAGTGTTTCCACTTGTGTGCGTCTCATACTGGCAAATCCAATCCCCTCACCACTCCAACTTTGTTGAGCCATGTGAAAGGTGCAGGTGTCCAAGTTAGGTCATTATCAACAAGAGTCGTGCGTGTGCTCCGAAATACTCTACTTAGGCAGTCAAGAATCCATTGAACCAAGTCCTGTGATCCTCAAAGAATTAAGTCAACTAGACCTGAAGTACCGCAAACCCAGTTCCTATAAGGTTCCTATTATTAGGTAGATTTTAAGGTCCAATCAAGCTCCAATCTCCGGATTTTACTTAGACTTGTTCAACTATCAAACTCAATCCGAAAAAATGCTAATGCTATGCAGAATGCAGAAAATATTTTTGTGATGCAATTTTCAAGATTTTGAACTTTTTATGGATTTTTGAAAAGATGATGATGATGCATATGCATTTTTTTCAAAAAGATTTTTCAACTGTTTTTGGATTTTAATCTTGCAAATACTTTTGGGATTTTTGAAAACAAAAAGGTTTTGGCTGAAAGCTAGGCTAAAATATATACACGGGAGTGCCTCTTATATATACAAGAAATGGATTTTAAGAATTTACAGGGTAAGTGGTCAGTTTTATACATATATATAGGTAGTGAATTTTTGGTGTGGTGTATATATTCCTCAAATTTATTTGACACAAGCCTTTCACACAATTCTTGAAAACTATAGTCCAAAATAGTTTTTATAAACATTTTTGCAAACATGTACACACATTTGAAAATCATTTTGCAAAGGTTTTTTCAAAACAGTATATATAGATTTTTCAAAACATTTTTGCAACCATTTTTCAAACCATTTGCAAATCATTTTTCAAACATTTTATTTCATACAAAGAAAATAAATTTTACAAACCACACATCTTTACACAGGTTGAAAACATGTAACAAAATATTTTCAAAATAGTGTTCAATAAATGTTCACAAAGATTTTCAAACTATTTTTCAAACATTTTGCAAAAAACATTTTCACCTGATTTATTAATCAATAAATACAAAAAGAATTTGAGGAATGATAACATCTTTTTATTAAAGATTTTTAATGAATTTTATAGAATTAGTATCTATATTATTAAGAAAATATGAAAGTACGAGTTATGGCTAAAGTATATACGTAGTATATACGACCCCCCTATACTTAGCTTGAGCTATGTCCTCATAGATCGGAGAGAAAAGAGAAGACATAACTCGTACTAAGTATAGGCAAGTCTAAAGAATAAATAAACAAAGAAATGAATGAATCAATGAGAAGTTGACCGTCCCCCCTATACTTAGGATCAAATAATCCTAAGTATAGCAGACTGTACACAATGCAGGGAGGGTCAAGGGTGGGAATGAACAGATCGTACTCAGATTGTCTCCCCCTATACTTAGGGTAAGATATCCCTAAGTATAGACAAGAAAAGGAGACAACGGAGAGGATCGAAAAGAATAGAACAACTTGAGGTGCACCCCCCCCCTATACTTAGGACAAAGTACGTCCTAAGTACATAAAACTGTCTACAAGGGCGGCACCTTTTGATAGATAAAGAAAATAGAAAAGGAAAAGAAGAAAATAAGAAAATAAGAAAATAAATCAACAGATGAAAGTGTGATATGGACAGATGATCTGTACAGCGGAAGATAGAAGTGATCACCATGTATGAGATGCAGATGATATGAGTCAAAGGACACATCTCATACCAGAAGAATGGGGACAACGTCAATGGTCGGCGGATCATGATCTAGATATAGCTTCATGCGTTGACCATTGATACGGAAGGTAGAGGAAGATGACGGTTCGGATATGTCGATGCTGCCATTGTCATGTACCTTCCAGAGCACATAGGGACCTTTCCACTTGCTCTGTAATTTCCCTGGAAATATTTTCAGCCTGGATACTCTCTGATCTGGCTCAAACTGTTTATGGCTCATATGCGAATCATGCCATGTCTTCACTTTCTCCTTGTACTGTAGGCTGTTGGAAAAGGCTGTGTCTCTCAGTTCTTCCAGGGCTGCCAATTCAGCTCTTCTCTGTTCTCCTATACTCTTGGGATCTAACAGTAACTCAGTGACTGCCCAAAAGGTTTTGTGCTTGATCTCCACTGGCAAATGGCACGGCTTGCCATAGACGAGACGAAAGGGAGATGTCCCCAATGGATTCTTGAAAGAAGTCCGATATGCCCACAAGACCGAGTCCAAAAGCTGTGACCAATCCTTTCGGTCTGGGCAGACAACTTTCTGCAAGATTGTTTTTATCTCCCGGTTCGAGACGTCGGCAAGACCATTAGTCTGAGGGTGATACGGTGTGGCAACCCGATGGTCAATGCCGAACTCGTCTGCAAGGGCCCTAACCTTGTCATTGATGAAATGAGACCCCCCGTCTGAAATCAAGACTCTAGGTACCCCGAACTGTGAAATGATATTTTTCCTCAAGAATTTGCACACGGTTTTAGCATCTGCGGCTCGGGCAGGGATGGCCTCAACCCATCGACTAACATAATCAACAACGAGCAAAATATGCTCGAATCCCTGACTCTTAGGAAATGGGCCCATGAAATCAATCCCCCATGCATCAAAAACCTCACAAAAGTGAATGGGTTGCATGGGCATATGTCTCTCTGTCCGCAGGTTCCCATTTTCTGACAGTCAGTATATCTCTTCACGAACTCATCAGAATCCTTGAAGAGAGTAGGCCACCATAGGCCGGATTGAAGCATCTTCTGTGCTGTCCTTTTTCCAGAATGATGTCCTCCTGCCTCAAGCTTGTGGCAGTATGTGAGGATGTTGTGATGCTCTTCTTGAGGAATGCACCTCCTCCAGATATTGTCCCCTCCTTCATGATAAAGGACGGGATCCTCCCAATGGTAAAACTTGGCCTTCGCCAGGAAGGTCTCGAGTTTCTGCCTGGGCCGACCTTGTGGGACCTTCTTGGCTACAAGATAGTTCACAATGTCGGCGTACCACGGGAGCGAGGTGACAGCCAAAATCGGCTCATCTGGAAAAGTCTATGTGATAGGTGCGCTGGGCTCAGATTCCTCAAGATTCTCCAATCTGGAGAGATGATCCGCCACCATATTCTTGACTCCAGGTTTATCCTTAATCTCAATATCAAATTCCTGGAGTAGAAGGATCCATCTGGTAAGTCGTGCTTTGGCATCCTTCTTAGCCATTAAATACCGGATGGCGGTGTGATCAGTGTAAATAGTCATTCTAGATCCGATAATATACGATCGATACTTATCAAGAGCGAAGACTACAGCCAGCATCTCTTTCTCAGTCACAGTGTAATTCCGCTGAGCGGCATCTAAAGTCCGGTTGGCGTAGTGAATGGCAAACGGTAAACCATCCCTCCTCTGTCCAAGCACAGCCCCAACGGCAAAATCTGAAGCATCTGTCATGATCTCGAATGGGAGAGACCAATCGGGTGGCTGAAGGATAGGAGCTGAAACAACCATATTTTTGAGAGTCTCGGAAGACGCAAGACACTTATCATTGACAATAAACTCGGTGTCTTTTGTCAGCAAGTCAGTAAGCGGTCGGGCAATTCGATTGAAGTCCTGAATGAACCGTCGGTAGAAACCGACATGCCCCAGAAAAGACCGCAACTGACGCAAATTGGACGGTGGATTGAGTTTTCTGATGATATCCACCTTGTCCGGATCGGCCTCCATGCCCCTGTTGGAGACGATATGACCAAGGACCGTCCCTTGAGTCACCATAAAGTGGCTCTTCTCCAAAGATAAAACAAGATTGACCTCAATGCAGCGCTGAAGCACACGATCTAGGCAGTCAAGACAAGCATCGAACCCGTCGTCATAGACCGAGAAGTCATCTATGAAGACCTCTAAACAGTCACCCACCATGTCCAAAAATATGGACAACGTGCACCTTTGGAATGTCGCCAATGCGTTGCATAGCCCAAAGGGCATCCGTCTGAAAGCATAGGTCCCAAACAAACAGGTGAATGTCGTTTTCTCCTGGTCTTTGGGCGCAATGGCCACTTGATTGTACCCAGAGTACCCGTCAAGAAAGCAGTAATGACTCGTCCCAGCTAGCCGCTCGATAATCTGATCAATGAAGGGTAGCGGGAAGTGATCCTTCTTGGTGGCCTCATTCAATCATCTGTAGTCCACACAGACCCTCCAAGAAGTGGGCACTCTGGTAGCGATCTCCTCTCCAGACTCATTGACGACTGTCATGATACCCGTCTTCTTGGGTACCACATGTAGTGGACTAACCCATTTGGAGTCAGAGATGGGGTAGATAAAATCAGCGCTCCACCACTTTGAAATTTCTTTCATGACTACGTCTCGAAGATTCGGGTTCAGCCGCCGCTGGAACTCACGCGACAGCCTAGCGTCATCCTCAAGATAGATGTGGTGGGAGCACAGAGCCGGACTAATTCCTTGGAGATCAGCTATACTCCAACCTATTGCCTTGCGGTTTCTTTCAAGAACCTCCATCAGACGAGATTCTTGCTCTCCAGTCAAACCTGCTGAGATAATGACTGGGTGCATATCTGGCTCACCCGCAAGGAATCTGTACTTCAACGACTGCGGTAGAGGCTTCAGTTCTGGACAACTGAGAGGCGGCAGATCTGGCTTCTGATATGTCTGTGTGAAGACGACCAGGTCTGCATGGGAGAACTCTCGCTCTGCATGAATTTCTGATGAAGGGCGGCCTGTTGATTCACCAATAAACTGCACTGGCTCGCACTCTGTCATGGTTGTTGGCTCAGAAGGAATCAGACAAGGCAAATAGTCATCAAAATCATCCCAGTCAATGTCTGAATCCGAGGGATCAGAAGAAGATGAACAAGATTGGAACTCATCAGCACCACTCATCACAACACCGTCAGCCTCAAGTGTATCCTCATCCAGGGGTGTGCTCTCCCGACTCTCGACTGCCATGAGCTTTAGATATAGTGAATCTGTAGGCAAGGCGAGGGTCGGTGCTACAGGATCTATCCAGTTGGATTCATCATCAGTCATCAAAAATCACACGCCTGATGGATGTCTAGCTCTTCCTCTGTCATCTGCGCTGCTTCACTGTACTGCTCCGAGCATTCTAACTCTCTAGATCTGGTTTCCTCGATCGTCACTATTTGTATGGTTTCGCCCTCTACGCGAAAACATACCTTCCCACTGTCATGATCGGTCACCGCCTTGGCTGTGGCCAAGAATGGACGTCCGAGAATGATGGGGGCATCAGTTACCCACAACGAAGTCCACGGGGAATTTCAGGCCCTGAATGGTAATGACCACGTCTTTCAATAACACCTTCGGCCTCTTAGTCGACCTGTCAGCAAACTGAAGGACTGTCCTGCTTCGAAGAAGAGGACCAAACTCGAATCGGCCGAGTAAGACTGCCGGAAGAAGGTTGATTGAAGAGCCGCTGTCTAATAGAGTGCGATCAAACTGTTGCTCCTGAATCTCGCATCTGACATAGGGAGCTCCTGGGTCTGGTCGCTTGGCTGGCAGCTTGTTCTGGACGGTGCAGCAAGTTGAATGAGCGAGCACATGGATCTGATCTCTGTGGTTCCTCCTCTTCCTGCGGACGGTAGTCTTCTCCTTCAAGTTCTTTTTGAAGAGGGGGATGTGCTCAAGTGTTTCCTGTAGAGTCAGCTGAATATGGAATCTGTCTATCATCTGATTGTTGAACTCTACCTGCTGATCTTTTTTAGGATTTTCTCTTTTATTCCCCTTCGCTCGGTGGAGTGCCTCAGGGAAGGGGATGGTAGGGGCCTCCACAGATGGAGGACTAGGAATAGGTCCCTGTGCCTGTGAAGGAGGAGAATCCATACAATCATCATCATGTAACACATATGGATCCGCAATGTGAACAGAAACCTTTCCTTTATCCATATTTTTGTTTTTCTTTTTATTACCACAGTCCATAGCTACAAAAGGTGGTAACATCACAGAGGGTGGCTCAACAAAAGTAGATGTGGTGGACTCAGTACCACCACTAGCACCTGTCTCTGCGGCATCAGCACCGCGCTCTGGTTCAGCATCCAAAATGGTGGCATCAGCACCGCCATCTGCATCTGGTCTCATGACGGCATCAGCACCGTCATCTGGATCTCCATCATTGGTGGCCTCAGCACCACCGTCTTCAACATCATCATTAGCGGCATCAGCATCGCTACTCTGCTCCTCTGGCGCTCCTGGTTCTGCATCTGGTTGTCGCTCAGAAGAGGCGTCGCATGCGGGCATCCTACCGCTCCTAGTAGTCACAAAATCAGCATCATAGAAAGAATAAGACATATCACTAATATAGTCACTAGGAGAGGTATCCTCTGTAAACTCTACCTGCTCAGACTTCCTTTTCAGATTGTTCGGGTTAGGTTCAATCTGAGCGGGTATGGCTGCCTTGCCCTTTATGATCTCCCTCATTTCCTGCCGGAATTCATCCATTTCTTGCCTGAAGGATGCTCGCTGTTCGGAGAGCAAGCGGGCAAGATCATCTAATGATGGGTTCTCAAAGGTGGGACCCTGAGAATCGGATGGTTGTCCCTGCTGGAAATGGGGTTGTTGCTGCTGCTGTGGTTGATACTGGGGATGATGGGGATAAGATTGCTGAGGCTGTTGTCGCTGCCTCCACTGTTGTCCCTGATAGGCGGGACGAGGACCACTCTGATACTGCTGCTGATGGGCATACTGGGGCTGTTGCTGCTGGTGTGGCTGGTTGTTCTGATGTCCTTGGGCAGGATTCTGCTGCTGGGAGGAGGAGCCACCATTGCCCCAACGGAATCCTGGATGATCACGACGGATCCCAGGCTGCGGGTACCGGTCGTACCAAATCCCATTGACTTCCATCAATGGTTCCTGCTCAAAGGAGGGTGGAGGAAGAACTGCCAGTGGTTGCTCCGGCTGATACACCACCATCTGAGTGTCTGGAGATGGCGACTGTGCTGGGTAGTACTGTAGCAGTGGAACCGGCTCTGCCTGAATATGGTTAACCTGGTGGTACGAGGTAGAGGCTTGGTTGGAACTGCTACTGTTGGGGTCAGTACGTGATCTGGGAGGCTGCTGGGAATGAGTCTGTGCCTCCTGAATGCAAAGAATCTGCGTCTTCAGATCACTCATGGTCTTGGCAATCTGGTCCATCTGGGCCATGCCTTGCATCTGCTTTTTTTCGAGGATCTCGAGACGGTCCAGCTTCTCACTGATTATGCCCATGTCGGTCGCGGCTGATTCAGCTTGGGTTGCGGCTGCCGACACGGTGTTGGGACCGGCATCGATGCGGGCGATCCTCTGGAATGATCCCGCTCCTTGCGGGGGCTTCTGCTGTGTGTAGACTCGGGCTTGGGCCATCACGGTTGAGTTTTCTGCCATGCCCTCGTAAATGGCCCAGACGTCGTCTTCACCCTTTGAGAAATAGGACCCACTGCAAGAGGCATTGACTAGCCCCTGCAGCTCCGGTGTCAGCCCACAGAAGAAACTTTGCACTAAGTTGGGCTTGGATATGTCGTGATGTGGACACCGGTCGATGAGCTCTCGAAAGCGATCCCAAGCTTCATGAAACTGTTCATTCGGGATCATGACAAAGTTACTGATCATGGCTCTGGCTGCATTGGTCCGGCCGAGCGGGTAGTACTTCTTCAGATATGTGGTCCGGAGATCTGCCCATGTATCAATGAATCACCCCAGGTGCTTGAGCCAATATGCGGCTCTGTCAACCAATGAGAACGGGAAGGCGATCATCTTGATTGTGTCCTCAGTCATAAACCGATCATGGATGGTGCTGCATATCAACTCAAACTCTTGGAGGTGGAGGAGTGGCTCTTCGGTCGGCAACCCGTAGAATTTGGGTAGAAGTTGAATGGTGTGGGGCCGAAGCTCGAAATCTCCATGAATTGGAGGGAGTATGATCCACAGATGTGTAAGGGACGCTGATGGGTTATGCAATTCTCTCATGATGGTCTGCGGCGGTCTCTCGGCGTCGGGATCGCCTCCTCCTGCATCAGGTCCTCCTCCTCCTCCACCGCCACCGCCACCGCCCCCAGGTCGGTTCTCTCTCATCTGAGCAATTTCTCTCATGAGATCACCCATGAAAGTACCCTGGTCACGAATCTGTCTCTGCATAGTCTCCAGGGACGCTAACAAGGAGTTGTTGATGGCCGCCTGATCAAATATGAACGGAGGGTGATCATGGTCATCTGGGTGCTCGCCTCTATCTGTCATCACTGGATTCTCTGAAAAAGCAAAAGAGGCCATCCCAGGTGCTGTCGAATGATCTGAACTCTGTGATGCACTAAATTCTGAAACTATTGGACTGAGAGAAGGAGAATGGGAAGGGTGGTCGAGGGGGAACAGGGTGGATGTAAACTCATGCTCGGAGAGCGGACTCTCTGAGGTATTCCTAGATGAATGAGGCGGAGTGCTGGATAGCGGTGCCGACAAAGTCAGCCTAAGAGATCTCCATCCCATCATCTTGATTATTGGGAAGAGCAGAGGGAATGCAGAAGAAGAGGAATGAAAGAAAAGCAAAATTGCGCACAATTGTGCTGTGTTTTTTATCTTGACCTAAATAAATCTAGCAATCAAACACAAAACAGGGGTGAGTTCACCAACTCAACACATGAAGCCGTGAAGGTTCGGCTTTTATCTTGTCGATTTTAGCTTGATTCAGGAATTAATCTTTTCACGAGTCCTTAGAGCGCTACGCCTAGAGGAGAGAGAGTACTGCCGGAAAAGTATTCCCGTACTTGTCCTCCTCCTGTGTAACCTGTAACTTGTGCTTTTTGAGGTCCTTGTAACCCTTCCTGGATCCCTACTCAGCCAAAGAAATAGAAGGAGGAAGCCGATAGGCGAAACCGATACTTCGGATCTCGCTCGCAACGGAATCACCCGTGAGCGTGCAAGATCCTACTCGGACGCAGCCGGTGAGACAGACACACCCATGAAGGTGTGGCCTATGCTCGGTACTTCGAACAAGGTCGATGCTCACACAATAGTGAGTCACCAATGGCGACCAAGCCCTACTCAACTACGTACGATAGTAGCGCCAATACTTCGGAAATCCAGGCGATACACAAGGCAGCCGCAAGTTGGGTTTTTGGCTCTAATCCTTACGAAGCGCTCACCTCACTTGGAAGGAGACCTTCCCATGCAACCTGAATACAAGTGAGGGTGTTACTCTCCCCAAACAATGAATCCAATTACCGATTTTATTTTTGGTCAAGGTTTTCTTAGCAGTCCCTTTTTTAAATTTTTTTTGGTGTTATCACTTCTTTTGAGTGAATTCAAACAAGTGCCTAACGATTTTTGTATTTTCTTGATCCTACTTTGTTCCAAAAACAGAGGGAGAATAGAGTCGGAAAAGCCAATGCAAGTCGACACCAAGGTGGAAATCTCACCTTTGTGCCTAAATGATGAATGCTAAGTGAGAAGACTTACAGGAAATTCCAGCTCTCTCCATGCAGGATGCAAAGCAGAATTTATAAACCTAAACTACATGGCGATATGCAATGCAGAAATCGTCCTAAGGTAGGCAACTTCTAGCGTTAAGAACCACAAGCTAGCCACTAACTCTCAATCCTAATGTCCGGTCTAGGCTCACCCCTCCTCTGCTCAACACACTTGAGTTAGGAGAAAGCGCTTGTGTGGGATGAGCTCGCGGCGCGCGGATCGAAAGCTAATAGCCAACTGTTTAATTAGTCTAAGTCCAAATACGATCTATAGGAGCATGCAAAGGTTATTAGTGTGTTTGGACCTATTCTAATCGAATCAAGCAAAGCCTACAACTAAGGGCTCAATCCACAAAAGAAATGAAAAAGGAAAACAAAATCGGAAAATGACAACGGAAAATGCGAGAAAAGCCGCGATGAGCCCCCGGGTGAACAAACACCCGGAAATTAGGCTCAGAGTGTCCAAGAGTCCAAGTACCTGTATTATTACAAATTATCAAATCACTCTCTCACAAAAATAAAATGCAACTAATCTACCACTCTCTCTAACTCCTCCTTCTCTCTCCTGTCGGCTTGGCTAAAGAATAGCCGGCTCTGCTTCCCAAGGTTGCTTCGGGTCACCTAGGCGATCCGTCTTGCTCCGCGGTCCCTCGCAAGAAGACAAGAAAAGAATGGTCAGACAGCTCAATCAATATCTAACAAAAGTGCAAGAGAGATAAAAATAGCAATGATAGACAAGCAAACACAAGCAAACAAAAATGAAGAACTACTCGTTGTTGCTCCCCGGCAACGGCGCCATTTGATAAACACGAAATTCAAGAGAGCCTAAATGGTGTCTCACACAAGGCGGAGACGACCGTCGCTGTGGCGACTCCCAAATGAACCTCGTATTTAATCAACAATTAACCCACACTAAAGATCAACAATCAGAAATAAATGTGGAGTTAAAATTTATTTTTAACTCTGCACAAATGATGTATAGGACAAGTATGCAGAGAGTTCGAACACAGGGAGCAAACATGATAGAAGCACAAAAGTGTGTGAGTGTATGTCAAGTGTGTCTACACTAAGCAAGCAAGCAAATGATTTTTGTGGGTTTTTAATTTTTAAATTTTTTAATTTTTTTATTTAATTTTTAATTTTATATTTTGATTTTTAATTTCTGATTTTTATAATTTTATATTTTATATTTTTTTCCTTTTTCAATATTGGAATATAGAGACAATGTAAGAAAAGAGAAGGTAGAATATTAATAAAAATATGCAAAAATAACCAGAAATTCAGAAATAAAATGTTTTTGGTATTTTTATGATTTTTTCCTGTTTTTGTGATTTTTGGGTATTTTTCAAAGTGTTTTTGGTATTTTTAAATACTGAAATAAATCAAAACAGTGACAAAGCTATTGCTGGGGGTAAAATAGAAATTAAAAATAGCAAATAGCCACAAAATTTTTCCATACTATTTTTCAAAGAAAGACAATAAAAATAGAAGACTACAGAACTTGAGTTTACAATTTTTGGAGTTTTCTACAATTTTATAGATTTTTTGAAGTTTTTATGTATTTTCTAATTTTTAAGGTTTTTCTTTTGAGATTTTTAGTGATTTTTGGAGTGACACTAAAATAGGTTAAAATACACACTAGGGAATTTTTTTGGAATTTTTCGAGATATTTTAATATTTTTTTGGCATTTTCTAAGCTAGACAGTGAACAAAAAGCATGTTTTTTATTTTTAATAAATATTAAAATGCAATAAAAATGTAATGCAAAAATATGGCGTGCAAATGCAAATTGACAGGAGCCTAAGTTAATTTTTGTGGAATTTTTGGAGGCAAAATGATAATTTAAATAATTAAGACAAGCATCCAAACATTAATCAGGCCTGGCAGGGGTATATATGCAATTTCTCAAACATCCAGGGGGTACATGCAAAATTGCCACAAAGTTTTACACTAAAACATGTATTTACTGGACTAGAAGCAAATTACAAAACCCGGAGGGGCCTCAATACAAAATGTCCAAGGCAAGCACGTGCTACACACGCGCCTGGCAGGGACCTAAAGGCAATATCCAAAAGTATTAGGGGGCTTCTATGCAAAATATCCCAAACTTTTACACTACGTCACAAAATTTTGGGACTAATCTGAAATAAATAAGTCCCAAGGGTGTCCTTTCAAAAAGCCCACCCCCTCACGTGCACAGGCACGTGAGGTGACGTGGCACAGGACCTAAGTGCAATAAATATAAAAGTGTGGGGCTTACATGCAAATAACACAAAATAATTACACTACAGACGAACATTTTGGTACTAAAATGTAAATACAAAATGCGTTGGGGTTAGAGTGCAAAATACCCCTCTTGCGCGCGATCCAACGGCTGCGGGTCTTCACTTAAACACGTGGCGTTGATCAGACGGTTGATGGCGCTTCGCGTGGACGGCAGAGATTAGATCGCTCGAGGACGATCTGACGGTGGCGATGAAGCTTGATCCAACGGACGCTGTGCAATCTGGATGCGCTCCAAGATCCAACGGTGGGGAGTCGATGAGGAAGAACAACGAAGAACACTGGCGAGGGTGAACTTCGTCGCTCCAGATCTTCGTCCTCCGGCGATGTCAAGGCTCCAAAATGGACGTGGAGCATCCCTAGGTCTTCGTCTTCCTCCTGGAGTCTTCAAAAACCCACGGCGAGGGTCGTAGACCTCGCGGGCGACCGGCGGAGCTGGGCAGCTGCGAAAGCTCCGGCGAGCTTCAAAATTGATCTCCAGGCGCTATCAAGTGCGCTTTGACCTGCAAAAAGAGTCAAGGGGTCCAGGGCAAACTGCCTGGACCCTTGGATGGACGTGGGGATGCGTGGAGCGAAATGGCGATGGACGGCCGGAGGTGCGCTCCGGCCAACTTAGCGATTTGAGCGAAATAAGCGATGAAACTCGGATTTTTTGGGGGGGTTAGATCCTTAGGTTAACAGGAACTAAATGCTTAAAAGAAATGAAAGGGGGGGAAGCCCTCAATGGTCGGAACTAGAGGATATGTCGAACCTCGACCGCCGGTGTTGCGGGAGGTATGGGAAGCTCCTCAAACCTCGAACACCTCGGCTGAAGAACTCGCGATGGAGCTGTCACCTCCAGGGAGCTCAGGAGCGCAAGAAGGTGGAGAGGGGTGGTCCGAAGGGTATCCAAAATCGAATTGAAGGTCGGGGGTTCACTTTATTTGGTTTGACCTTGAGCTGCAGGGGCTCAAAGACCAATGAATCTCGGGCGCCTCAGTGATCCTTGGCCCAATGTAAACACATGGCGGGCAAGGTGGATGATCGAGGAATAAGTTTGCAGAAGAAGTGGAGGCGAAATGGTGAAAGGATTGGCTGGGAAAAAACCAAGAAAATGGCTCAAAAACCAAACCACTGACAGGGGGTAGGTGGGGAAGACGACCAGTTGACCGGGGTCAACTGATGGCGCCTCCTGGTTGGTCTACGTGGACCAACCAGGAAAAACCCACTGGAAATGATTTGTAAAATCGACTAAAAATAGAAAAAGATTTTATTAATTTTAGGTTATAAAATAAAAAATGTTTCTGATTTTCTAAATAATTTTATGGTGATTTTTAATTATTTTTATGAGGCTTATTTTTACAAGTTCACTTTTTAGCCCTTGATAGATATAATACCTATGTATTTAAGTATTTTATTTTTATTTAGGTATTTTTAATATTATTATTTTTATTTACGAGTTTCTAAAGTTATAAAATACTTTTTTACACATAAAGATATTTTTATTTTATTTTTCTGATATGTTTTGTATATTTAATAAAATATAAGAGTGTATTGTATAGGTATATTTATAGGTATAATACCTATGTATATAATATATACAAGTATTTTTATTTATGTTTCTTTTGTATTTTTATTCTGATTTTAATATAAAAATATATTAAAAATATCAATTAGAATATTATAAAAATATAAAAATACAAAAATAATGAATAAATAATAAAATGAATATTTTAATCTGTACATTTGTACAATGAGGGTCCAAAACTCAACTTTCAAACCGTAGCTCCGCCAAATGCGAAACCACCACCATTAAATAGCTTATTTTATTCTATATACAATTAAAGTGAGTTTGATGTATTTGGAGTTGTCATTTGTGAGATACAGGACTGGGAAGTTGGGATTCTGGATTTTTATTCAGACCATAACTTTTTATCTGTGGATTATTTTTCAATGAAGTCAATTTTGTATTTTTCTTTATTAAATTATCTACAACTTTCATGTACAAAGTTTCTTTATTTGATGTATAAAAAGTGGAACCAAAAACAGGTCCCAAAATGGATAAAGAATGAATAAAAGGTATAGGTATTTTTGTTGTATTTTGGCCCTTATCTCCCCCTACTTTATTCCTTGTCGGCCTATTCATCAAGATGCCTAGGTCCCGGGGTTTCGGGTCATAAAATATTTACAATATTTTATTCTTTTTCTTTTCTTTTATTTATTCTATAATTTTGGCTTAATTACAGTATTTTATACACTAATGGAGTGCACATGCATGAATGCTAAGATGATGGAATTAATGCTATTTACAGGCATTTGCTAGGGTTTTTGATGCCAAAATGATAGAATAAAGATGATGAAATGTGGATTCATCACCTTCCCATGCAACCTGAATACAAGTGAGGGTGTTACTCTCCCCAATCAATGAATCCAATTACCAGTTTTATTTAGATCAAAGTTTTCTTAGCAGTCCCTTTTTTAATTTTTTTGGTGTTATCGCTTCTTTTGAGTAGATTCAAACAAGCGCCTAACGATTTTGTATTTTCTTTGATTCCTACTTTGTCCAAAAACAGAGGGAGAAAAGAGTCGGAAAAGCCGTGCAAGTCGGTGCCAAGATGGAAATCTCACCTTTGTGTCTATATGATGAATGCAAAGTTAGAATGACTTACAGCGCTCCGGCTCTCTCCATGCGGGATGCAAAGCAGAAATATGTAAACCTAAGCTATATGCCGAAATGCAAGCAGAAATCGTCCTAAGCAGGCAATTGCTACATGAAGAACCACAAGTCACCCACCAACCTCCAATCCTAAAGTCCGGTCTAGGCTCACCCCTCCTCCTCTCGACACATCGAGTTCAGGAGAAGCGCTTGGCGGGATGAGCTCGCGGCGCGACGGATCAAAGAATAGTGATTAACTGTTTAATTAAACTAAGTCCAAATACGATCTATAGGTACATGCAATGATAATTAGGGTGCTTGGACCTAATCTAATCGATCAAGCAAAAGCCTAGAACTAAGGGCTCAATCCACAAAAGAAATGAAAAGTGAAAACAAAACTGACAAATGACTGCGAAAAACACGAAGAAAGCCGCGGTGGGCCCCCAGGTGAACAAACACCTGGAAGTTAGGCCCGAAAGTCCTGAGTGTCCAAATGTCCAAGTCCCTGTATTATTACAAATTAATAGATCTCTCTCTCGCCAAAATAAAAGACAACTAATCTAACACTCTCTCTCAAGTCTCCCGCTCTCTCCTGTCGGCTAGGCTAAGAAGGCCGACTCCGCTTCCCAAGGTTGCACCGGATCCCCTAGGCGATCCGCCTCACTCTGCGGTCCCTCGCAAGAAGACAAGAAAAGAGGTGGTCAGAAAGCTCAACAATATATATCAAAAATAGAAGAGAGATAAAATGAAGCAATAATGGAGACAAACAAACACAATCAGACAAAAATGTGATCTATTCGATGTTGCTCCCCGGCAATAGCGCCATTTGATTTACACGAGATTGAGGGTCGTACGGTTTCACAAGGCGAAACCGCGATCGCAGTCTTGACCACTACAAAATCCCGTATTTAATCAACAATTAACCCACAACCAAATAATTCAAACAATGAAAATGGATGTGAAGTTAAAATTTATTTTTAACTCTACATAAAAGATGTATAGGTGCAAGTATGTAGAGAGTTCGAACACAGGGAGCAAGGCAAGATAGATCAACAAGTGTGTGTGTGTGTGTGTGTTATGCGACGGTGGGATCCGTATACCTGATGTTCAATTGACTTCTCCGACAGCTGGTGTAATGAAAGGGAAGGTCCCACGACAATGACGGAGCGCCCCGAATAATCGACTCGTTTACTGCTCACGAAATCTTCCATCTGAAAAGGACTTGTAAACTTGATTATGACCGTCCCTCATTGGTTGTCCACGAATCCCATTATCAAGAAGCGTATCCACAGCCTCTTGTACTAGTTTTTCCTGACACATTACTAATTCCCGATCTACTTGTTGTTAATAAATCAGTACTGGACTCTCACTGGGAGGGGAGCAACATATAACTACGTGGGAAAGACATCTCTCTCGCTTCGGCATTGGCCTACTAAAGCACCTACACTCAATCGCTTCGAGACTAGGTAAGGCGATGGTGCTTGGCTTGCTCTTGGACTATTCTCGAGAAAAGCAGTCTTCCCGGTTATATATCGCGACCCTCAGGAAAGTCGATAAGATAACTAAATCCATCATCATCAAGGGATGAAGGCAGTGGTCGACGTGCTCACTAAGACCCTCTTCCATATTGATTGACTGCCTCCATTATGTTGTTGCTAGCAAATAGCACTATTTTGAGTTTTGGATCTTCCAAATCATTCCCGCAGTGGATCCGGACCAATTTCTTTCTGATCCTTCGATAAAAGGATTCATTCTCTTCATAAAAAAGAGGGGGTAGAACCAATAAAGATTTCTTTTTCGATTCCCCCATTCAAGAATGTTTTTTGATCCAATCCGTAGGAATCAATAGAAAAGGCGAATTGTGTGTGTGTGTGTGTGTGTGTGTGTGTGTGTGAATGTGATGTATTGTCTACACTATGCAATGTGAATATTTTTGTGGGTTTTTTATTTTAAATTTTTTTATTTAATTTTTAATTTTATATTTCGATTTTAAATTTACTGATTTTTTTTATTTTATAATTTTTTTATTCCTTTTTCAATATTGAAATATGTATACAATATGTAAAAAGAAGGCATAGGGTCTTTATAAAAATAGGTAAAAATACTCAAAAATTTCCAAATAAAATATTTTTGGTCTTTTTATGATTTTTTACTGTTTTTTTGATTTTTGGGCATTTTTCAGAATCTTTTTGATATTTTTAAAAGTGAAAATAAAGGAAAACAATGATTTAGATACTGGATAAAGGTAAAATAGGAATGGAAAATATCAAACAGCCACAAAATTTTCCCAAACTAATTTTAAAATTAAGAGAATAAAATAAGGAACCTACAAGACTTGAGTTCCTATTTTTTGGATTTTCTATGATTTTTTAGATTTTTTTGAAGTTTTTAGGTATTTTCTAATTTTTAAGGTTTTGGTTTTGAATTTTTTAGTGGTTTTTTGACTGACACTAGGAGACAGCAAAATACGCAATAGGTAATTTTTTTGGAATTTTTCAAGGTGTTTTAATATTTTTTTTGGTATTTTCTAAGATAGACAGTACTGAAATGGCATGTTTTTGATTTTTAATAAATATAAAAATGTAACAAAAATAAAATGCAAAAATAAGTCGTGGAAGTGCAAGTTAATAGGAGCCTATGTGATTTTTTTGGTAATTTTTGGAGTTAATATGATGTGTGAAATAAATAAGACAAGCATCAAAAATATTAAGCCTGGCAGGGGTATATATGCAAATAGTTAAATATCCAGAGGCATGAGAGCAATTTTCACACAAAATTTAACACTGAATAAGCAACTTTATAGACCAAACACAAATTTCCAGACCCGGGAGGGTTTCCTTGCAAATAACCCACCAAGGCGCGCGACTGGCACGCGCCTGGTAGGGTCCTGTTCGTAATATCACAAATGCTTGAGGGCTCTGATGCAAATATCCCCAAAATTTTACACTGAAATTAAAAATTCGAGTACTGAAATGAAATACACAAACGGCCAAGGGCCTCACTGCAAAAAGCCCCGCGCCTCACGTGAATAGGTCACGTGAGGTGACGTGGCCGAGGACCTACTTGCAAATAATAAAATTTCAAGGGTCTACTTATAAATTTTACAAAATATTTTAAACGGCACATGAAAGTTTAAGTACTAAATACTAGTTACAAAAGAGCGCGGGTATACTTGCAAAATTCCTACACTAAGGCGCTGGCGGACGACTCAGATGCATCCACTTGACACGTGTCCGCTCGAGGGGCTCCGATGACGCTTCGCGAACGGAGGGCTAGGATTAGATCCCAGCCCTGGATCTGACGGTTAAACGGAGAAGCGATCGGACGGCCGACGATAGATCTGGCGTCTGCACGGGATCGGACGGCTGAAAGGCCTGGAGGAAGAACGCGGAAGAAGGCCGGCGATGCGAGCTTCCGCGACCTCCCCCGCCCTCCTATGTCGGCGTTCGAAGCTCAAGATGACCCAGAACTCTTCCTGCAGGTGATATCCATGAACGAGAAGCTTCAAAATGGTCGGAGGGGCTTTGCACCTCGCCTGCGACGGCGGCGGAGCTCGGGACCTCCAGGTACCTCCGGCGAGCTCAGAAGTTCCCCCAGGTGGTCGTTCGAGTGTGCGTACCTGCAAGAAGAAAAATGATAGAGTCCAGGGCAAAATGCCTGGACTCCGTGGGCGATGATTGGCGGCGAGGAGTAGTGTGACGGTGGCTGGCCGGAGATGCGCTCCGGCGGGGTGGATTGAAGGTGCGATTTGATCGATGAACGTGATGATTTATAAAAGGTTTTTGATCCTAAAACTATAACAAGATGAATGCGATAAAACTTAAGGGGAAACAAACACCTCAAGGGCCAGGGGCCCAAGGTTAAAGGTACCTCGACGGGGGGTCACCGGAGGTGGGGTGGAACGCCCAAGATCTCGTCGCACCGCTGCCTTGACGATGCCCAGCTCGAGCTGTCACCTCCAGGGAGCTAAGGCTGGTTGCAATAGGGATGAAGACCAAAGAATGGGGTTCAACTTTTCAAAAGAAAATCGGGTGCCCAATATATGTGGTTTGACCCTGCGACTGGGATGGTCCAAAGACCAAGGATTATTTGGTGAATCGTCGCTCCATTCTCTAAGGAAATGCATAGGCGTGAAAGACAACATATCGAGGATCAAAAGTCAAGAAGGAGCTATCGTGAAAGGGTGAAAGATCATGTCTCGAAAAATCGTCAAATATGAACAGGGCTAGGACAGCTAGTTGACCAAGGTCAACTTTGATTGTCCCCTGATTGGTCCACGTGGACCAATCAGGAAAAATCCCTGGAAAAAGATTTAAAAATCCATTTAAAAATCGAAAATGAATTTATTAATTTTAGGTTATAAAATAAAAAATATTTATTATTTTATTTAGTATTTTATTCTGATTTCTAATAATTTTTATGAGGTATATTTTTACAAGTTACCTATTATAGCCTATATAGGTATATTACCTATATATTTTATTATTTTATTTTTATTTTGTGATTTTAATTTATTTATTTTTAGTTAGTACTTTATAAAATTATAGAATACTTTTATACACACACACATATATATTAATTTTTTTCTGATGTGTTTTGTATATTAAATAAAATATAAGTATAGTTTATACAGGTATGTATATAGGTATTATACCTATGTATGATATATACATGTATTTTATTTTGAGTTTTATTTAGGTTTTTATTCTGATTTTAATGTGCACAATTATTACAAGTAATATTTGCAAAATTATAAAAATATAAAAATACATAAGTAATGAATGAATAATAAATTTAATATTTTAATCTGTACAATTATACAATGTGGGTCCAAAACTCAACTTTCAAACCGTAGCTCCGCCAAATGCGAAACCACCGCTATTAAATAGCTTATTTTATTCTATATACAATTAAAGGTGAGCTTGCTGCAATTGGAGTTTTCATTTGTGAGATACGGGTCTGGGAAGTTGGGATTCTGGATTTTTATTCAGACCATAACTTTTTATCTATACATTATTTTTCAGTGAAATCAATTTTGTATTTTTCTTTATTTGATTATCTACAACTTTCATGTACAAAATTTCTTTATTTGATGTATAAAAAGTGGAACCAAAAATAGGTCCCAAAATGAATAAAGAATGAATTAAAAAGTATAGGTATTTGACCCTTATCTCTCCCTACTTTAGTCCTTGTCGACCTATTCATCAAGATGCCTAGGTCTAGGGGTTTCGGGTCATAAAATATTTACAATATTTTATTCTTTTTCTTTTCTTTTATTTATTCTATAATTTTGGCTTTAATTACAGTATTTTATACACTATTTACATGCACATGCATGAATGCTAATATGCTCTAATTAAGGGTATTTACAGGCATTTGCAAGGGTTTTTGAGGCCAAAATGATAGAATAAAGATGATGAAATGTGGATTCATCAACCACCAAACATGAATAGCTAACCCGGTGTGGATTTTCTATCATCCACATCCCCTCCAAAATCGGCATCGGAGTATCCTACCACTTCAAGCGATTATGCTTGATACACAAGTTTCAGATGTAATGTCCCTTTCAGATATCGAAGAATACTCTTTACAGCTTCCCAGTGTGCTGGACCGGGATTACTTTGATATCTACTACTAAGCTCACTGGATAAGCTAAATCAGATCGAGTACACATCATTGCATACATTAGACTTCCCACCGCTTGTGCATATGGTCATCTAAAGGTCTCTGCCCCTTTCCTGGACACTGACTCTTACTGAGTCTCCAGTGAAGGGCCGACTATGAGGTATGTCGCCTTGCTCAATGAGAGAGGACGAGATCGAGAGAGATAGGGAGAGGGATGGATATCGGAAGGGGGCTCCCGTAGTTGGGGTTCCGGTGATGCCTTTCCCCTCCCTATGGGGAGGTTTATATAGGGTGTATGCCCTCGCCACGTCCGCCCCCTTCCCACGCCCTTGCGGTTACGGTCTCCGAAAGACCCGACCCTCGCGCAACCATTGGCGGCAGTTTTGACCACTCGGTCATTCCGCGAGTATCGTTCTAACACTAACTTAGCTTCCCCCGCACCATTTCCCCCATATTTTTTTTGAAAAATAAAACCGTGTAAATTCATTATTATATCCCTATATTATGTCATTCAAATTTCATGAGAAACAGAGACTCATACGGCCTCCATCCAGATAGGGTCAATTTAAAAAATCCTACTATCGTTAAAAATGACTGTTTAGATGGAGGTTGTAGGAGTCTCTATTTCACATGAAATACGAATGGCATAATATAAGAATATAGTGATGAATATTCACGGAAGAAACTTTCAAAAAAATAAAAAACTAGTGAAAATGGGACGGGGAGAGCTAACTAGGGGACAACCCCATTTTTCCCTATATATATGAGAGAGAGAGAGGGGGAGAGAGAGAGCAAGGAGTATGTGCCCATGGACACACACAACATTGTTTATCTACTGAGTTTTAAATACCCAAGTCTGTTGGACATGCGAGCCATTATGTAATAAATGTTATTGCGAAAATCATTACCTGATCTGAAATGAAGAATAAATAATTTGCATAATAGGTCTCTCTGTACAATTAAGGTTATGTACCATGGCCATCTTAATAATAATACATCTATTGATTCAATATATGAATCATAGAGGCTGGTGTTTGGATGAATATCTAAGGAGTTAGATTGAGGACTCATCAAACACCGTCAAATGATTGTTAAGAGATGATCTCCATCCTGAGTAAGAGATGGCAATCCTTTTCTCATATAGGTTGATATCTGACCGACCTCTTGATGCAGGTCCTCTGCATAGGAATAGAGATTTGGAGGTGTCAGATTTAAGTCAAAGGGTTGACTTAACGAGATCGAGATAACCAAAGTCATATGTCATATGTTGTCACGATATAGGCATGCATCCTCTGACCGCAGACAGATGTGTTACTATATGTCTGAGTGTGTACATTTGGCAGACCAATAGGTTGATGACCTAACCAAGGTCTATATACCGGTGAGTTGGTGTGCATATAAGGGCATATGAGTAATACGGTCTCTCAAAGGGATCATAGAGGTTCACTACTGAACCGGAAGACATGAGCTCACTCATGAGATATTGGGAAGAATCAAATTCCATGCACGGTCGTTTCGATTTGGAAGCTTGACTGAATTTGTAGGTTTGATATATGCTTTTGGAAATTATATGATCAACACCTGGGTATGATATATGCATTTGGAAAGTATATGATCGATACCATCTCCCAATGACCGAATGAGAAAACTTAATGATAAAACCCTGAAGGAGACAGTCTAAAAAGAGATCTAAAACTTCGGGTTTAATCTAGGTCTTCCAGTACGCATGAAGTACAGGTATTAGGAATACATGAGGGTGATGTGATCATAAACTATTGTATAACCATGACGCTTCCATTCTTAGGGAGTGATGATGAAACGGGTCTGGATTTCAGTGACTCCTCTCGTAGAGAAGTAATCTAATCTTAGTTCAAATGTTGGACGTTGATCTGAATGTGATTCAGATACAATGAGAGGATTAGATCTACGGTCTTGATTTAATCAAGCATCTATGGGAGGTCCGCAAGATCTGGATTTGAGATTTGATCTCAATGTCCAAGTCACTATATGTGGAACAATACAATCGCCCTATCCTTATCTCCAAGTATCCGCGGAGAAAGCGCATTATCCTTGAAAGAGTTCAAGGATAATTTCATTGTTGATATATGTATTCAAGCATCGAGAAAATTGATAATTAAATGTGATTTAATTATCATGGATAATATGAATTTATTTTATATTATAAGGAGAGATATCTAAGATAATTAAATATGATTTAATTATCAAAGATATAAATAGATTGAATGTGATTCATATTATTTGGGCACATGAGAATAGAGATCCAAGATGATTAAATGTGATTTAATTATCATGGATATGAATAATGTGGATAGCACTATCCATATTAATCATATATATTATAAATGTGATTTATAATATATTAAAGAGAGAATATTGTAATTTATATTTGTTGATTAATTGTTAATGTGAATTGGATTCACATTGAATAATTAATTGAAAATATAATTATATTTAGTTTTGGGTTGTGAATGAGATCCATATAATTCCAATGGCATGGTTGATATTTTCCATAAGATAATTTGGAATTATTTTTTGGTGAAAATATTGTCGACAAGAGATGATGATATATATCATGACATAATGGGATCTCATGATAATTAGAAGAGATGGACCAAGTCTACCAAAGAGAAGTGTTCGGCTACAACTCTCCATGAGGAGAAGAGTAGTCGTCCCCTCTTTTGAGGAGATTGGTTTATTCTCTTCATTATCGTTTCTCTTGTCAAAGATGATTTAATTTAAAATTAATTTTGTTGATTTATCAATGAAAATTAATTTAAATTAAATCATTAGTTGTTGTATTTTTACAACAACATCTTAACCATTGAAAGAGACACAAATCAATCTCAACCACTGATTGTGTGTTGTTCATGGATTGAGATCCATGGACTCCCAAAACCCTATATAAGAAGAGGCACCCCTTGCTCTTCAATATAGACAATAATGAATGCTCTCTCTCTCTCTTTCTTTACACACCAAGCCTCTCTCTCTCTTATAATGTCGTCCACCATGGAGTTATTGTGAGAGTCGTCATCGACGCAACATCGTCGTTATGCTGCCGTATCATCTACTCGTGGATCTCCATCTCCTTCGGTACATCTCGCTCATGAAGAAGATGTTGGATCTCGTGTGACGATATTAGGAGATCTGTCGCTTGGATCATCATCATGGATTGCGATGAGCACGCATCTCATCAACGCGCTCGCAAGCATCTCCTCCGTCGGATCAAACTTGAGACAGGAGGTCTCTTGGTTTAGATACTCGATCGCAACCAAGATTCAAGAGGTAATCCTATTACTTGTTTGTGGTTTAGACGAAATGATTCGAGAAGTGTTCTTGGATCATGTGGTTTCATCACATGATTTTTTTTTAATTTCCGCTGCATCGAGCAACTAGTGCGACTAGTCGCTCCCGATCGCATACGATGTGATCCTCACGCTTCCGTGATGCGCTTGAGGATCCACCTATATCCTTCAAGTGGTATCAGAGCCAGGTTTACGAAGGTCTTGGATATGATCCATAAACCTACGAAAATTTGGGCTCGTTTGGGTTCGTGAAGATTTTAGCATTTCCATTTTCACAGCCATGTATTGTGATAATTTTTCGACCCTATTTAAAATGTTTAAAATGAATTTATTACTTATATAATGTTCTCCATTAAATAAGGAAAATGTAAAATTTGAGCTTTCGTAATTTGGATTCCGTTTGCTCAAGATATGATCGTTTTATTGACCATATGTCCACTGTTTCGGGGATGGCGATTAGAGACGTAACTAAGATGTTAATTACGGTTCTAAAATGCCTGGAAATGTGTGTTTATCCTATGGTTTCTGTTTTAAATCAAATTATCAATCTCTGGAAATTGATTTTGCTTAATTTGGATTTAAAATAAATGAGATATGCTAATTTTAGTTAGTGAGGGTCACTGTTGGAAATTGCATGTTTATCTAGAAACCTCGTGATTGTCGTTTAAGAAATTTGCGAAATTAATAGTTAATTTCCTGGAATAATTGTGGATAATATTTGGGAAATATTAGAACAATAATTATTCCCTTAAATGGCATTGCCTCAACCAATGAATGATTAGATTAGATCTAGATCACCAATTGGTTACTTGATACACTTTCATCAAACTTGTTACTTGAATAGGTTTTGGGAATTTGTCTAGCAAATTTACTTATAATCAAAATAGTTTTGATTATTACTATATGGTATAATTTCAGTTGAAAAATCGATGATCATCTCAAGTACAAAGTGATTGACTCGGCATTATTTTTTCTCGAGGTGGATATGGTGTCTAGTCGGGGAGCGTTGGGGTAGCAGGTTGCACCGTGTGCGGTCTATCCCACTCTCGCCGGTAGTGGCCATGACAGCGGGTAGGGAACGAATGATGCCTGAGAGATCATGATGTATTTTATAATTATTAAGATTCGAATAATACGTACTTTGAGATAATACCACTAATTCAAGTAACAATCAAGTTTGATGATTAAATTGGATTGATAATTGATTTAATGAGATTAGATTAATTATATCCGATTGAAACACTCTTTTATGAATAGATGTGTATTTCCCTTATAAGAATTAATTGCATAAATATGATTCATGATAAATAATTAAAATTTGAATATGAGGTGGAGGATCACATAAGTGACATCCATGGTCTCCCGTCAAGGCGAAGGGTTCTGTCACCAGATATTGTATGTAGGAGATGTTTGTCTGAAGTGACAACTCATGCATACAATCCATTTGGATTGGACTCTTCGCTTCTCGAAAGAGTAAGGACGTATGCGTAGTGACCCCAATATCGGGTCCTCATATTATTGGGGTGATATTGGATTGCGCACGGCGAGTTGTATTCCTGTTGACAGTTGGTTCAATTAATGACGAGTTAACATCACCTTATGGGTGGTGGGTCCGGGTGTTAAAGACCGAATTGGGAGATGCAAGTTGGACTTGCAAGGCGGAATGTGTTCCCGCTTCTTTTTATCCAAGTCACAGATTCTCATATTATTGGGATGTGACAAAGATAAGGAAGTAGATCCCAGATTTTGCTTGAGATATAATGGTAAGTATATCTCTTCATTGAAATTTATTAAGGGAATGGACTTTCAATGTTGACATGGCAAGGCAACTTTGATATAAAAATTCGTAAATCAAAGTAAAATGTGTGTATATATATATATGCAAATTTCTTATTTCAGATAATCCTTCGTTAAACCCACTCAATTATATACTCAATAATAACCATTAAAATATCATGGATTGGATCCATGATCAAGATATTCTACTTGCAGTTGGACACATAATGTATGTGGTTGCAATGTGCAAGTTTCCATATAATAATGAGGAATGACAACTAAGTAGATAATAGGACTACAACCCTAGGGGTTGCATGTCTCTATAGTCTTGATCTCTCATCGAATGTACTTTGGAAGTGACATGTCGATGATGATCGCAATTGTCAAATTAATCCTTATAAAATCAAAGAAGATGTTTTGGCATACATATGTGCTCTAGACATTTAATCATGAATGACATGGTTCTCTGCATTATGCAGAATGGTAGCTCGAAAGAGATGATGTATTCAAAATATTTGAATACCTGCCTAAACCAAAGTTTTTGAGTTAAGATGGATGTAGAAATTAGGAGTGTCATCATTCTACTGTCTATACTCAAGTCATTCGTGAAGCTTCATAATAATCATATTGTATGAATTAAATGAAGCATATATAAATGTCGAAATACTCTTATATTGAAATCTTTTGAGTTCAACATAAGAGAACTTTTGTCTTAAGCAATGGTTGTTTATAGATGAAGAGAGCGCAGTGGAAGCATGGGTCATACCCGAGTAAGAAGGAAAGTTAATGAGTTGACCTACTTCTGTGACTTCCATATGGCATCCTGATAGTTGGATGAATGCCAATACTGCAATAAGCTGATGTATGGGTAGTATGGCTATCAAGTCTATCTTGGATCCTTAGAGAAGGACCCAGATAGTGCATCGAAATAATCTACATCTACATTTAATCATTGAAATTGACTTTCTTATTTGATAAGATCAAAGTCGAATATTGTATCTCATTCTTCTAATAACACTTGCAATTGGTTGCATATGTTTTAGAAGACTAGGAAATTTGATCTTAAGGTTTAATAGTTATCCACATGGATGTTCATGCAATTGTTGCAATAATCTCTATTGGATAAATAGGCTTCATATTTTAAGTGGGAGAGCCCTTAGTCTTAGAGAATGTCTCTATGACCTAGATATTAGAATACATTCATAGTTTATTTCTAAATGTTGGAAATAGACATGAATTCGGGAATAGATCTATCATAAAGAGTTATGATGGATATATTTCAGATAGTATTCTGATATCTAGAGAACTCTACTAAATTAGAAAATTAATGAATGGTTCATTAACATTTTTAATACTGAAAATTAAACCTTATAAGATCAATAGGAGGATGAAGATCATTTGACAATGATCTGGCATCAAACCTTGGACATATGTCTGTTGATGAGATCAATAGACAAGAGATGAACTTTAGAATGTCTAAAATCTCAAATCTTACATACTTTTGAATATTGTATTCAAAGTAAAAATATCCATTGCAGCCTTCTATGGGAATGGTGTTAGATGTCGAGGTATTCAAGATCTCATACATATTGATGTATGTGGATCATCTATATCATAATAAACATTGATGATATGTGATATCATTCGATGATTATTAGTGATGTGAGATTTCTTCCCTTCATCTTAGAAAGCTTTGAAATGTTCAAAGATTTCATAATTTTTGGTTTAGAACCAAAGTTAGAAGGAAGATGAAATGAATTTGATCTAACCTAGGTAGCATGTACCTGTTAGATGAATTCAAGGAATACCTTATGGAGAAAGGAATTTTCATTCCTATCTCAATCCTCCTAATGCACCTAAACTCAGTAGAGTTATAGGGAGATACAATTGATCATGTGTGACATGATTTGATCAATGATTAATATTACCATAATTACCTCTTAGTTTCCAGGTATATATATGTAGTAGAGACTACATTATATATCCTTATAAGGTTCCATGATAGTAAGCTGGAATCTAGCACCAGAGAGTGCTACTTCATTAGGAAAATAAAGGATGGTATTGGATACCTACTTTATGACCTTGAGATTCTCAAAAGATGTCATCTCTAAGGATGTGATTCTTAGAGGATGATTCTCTTGAGAATCAAGATGAAAATGAAGTGAAGGAACTCATTGAATCTTGAGAAAATAACGAGGCTCCTGAAATCGGACACTTAAAGGACAAATAAGATGAAACACTAATACCTCTTCAAATGAGTTTGAGGATGGATTCCACGTGTCAGAGAAATCTGACAATGATCGAACTTCATATGATGAAGCTTCTGAAGATCGTGTCATGGAAAGATGGATGTTAGCAATCAAGTCTGTAGTAGACTTCATATACAAGTGTTGTATATGGACCCTCGAGGATCCACCTATATGGGTAAGACCCGTTAAGGTGTAAATGGATCTTCAAGAGAAAAGGGGAATCTGATGAGAAGATAGAGACCTTCAAAGTACGGTTCGTAGCCATGAGTTACACACTGAATAGAAGACATCGTTTGCGACGAGACTTGATCTTCAGTGACCTTCCTTAAACCCATCAGAATATTGCTAACTATAGCTACACAACTTGACTTTGACATCTTCGAGATATGAGTCAAGATTGCATTCCTCTATAAACACCTCTACGAGGATATTCACATGAAGTTGCCCCAGGGCTTCATGGTTGAGGAAAGCAAGATTTACAAGCTAAAGAACTCCATCTATGGACTCGAATAAGCTTCTTGTAGTTGGAACATAAGATTTGATGAAATTATAAATGTTATGATTTCATATAGAATCTTGATGAACCATGTGAAGCTTAGTGGGAGAGACATTGTGTTCATCATGCTAAATGTAGATAATATCCTAATCATTTGGAATGATATAAGGATGATAATAATAAGTGTTTTATAATATGGTTGTTCCATACCTCGAGATGTGATCTCAAGGATACCTCTTAAATCTTAGTCCTGAAGATGTTCAGAAGCAAAGAAAAGAGGATATTGGAACCGTCACATTAGTGGTACACATTGGATATATTCCATTTTCTGGAAAATTCCAAGAAAGGCTTCCTTCCCTTAAGATATGGTACTGGCCTATCTAAAGGGATAGCACCTCAAAGAGTTGAGGAAGTGAATGCTAGAACTACTTACCCTTGTGCATTAGTTACGAGAAGCCGAGTGTATGCTAGATGTGTACAAAAGACGGATGTCTGCCATACAGTGGGAGTGGTAAATGTTACTAATCCTACTAAGGAGATTGCAGTAATAACAATATCTTCAAAGATGAAAAGATTTCGGAGATAGTGATCTTAAAAGTCTTATCTTCAAGAACTTAAGATTTTACAGATAGTGATCTAACAGGTCTTAACTATGGATACCTTAGGAGATAGAGATCTCCAGGAATAAGGGTATTCTGATAAGGATTATGGAAATACTGGTTATAATAATTGTTAAGCTATAGTGTCGAGGACACTATAACTGACAAGATTGAGTATTGGTTGCACAAGATGCAACATTCGCATTTTATGCGAGCCGTGTTTCTAGGGGATATGCAAGTGCCGTAAAAGGACTTGGCATAGTCTCTCGGGAACAGAGTGACTGATCAGCTTACCTAGCTATTGTTTCTAAATAGCATATGATTGTCACATGAGTGTGGGTTTAAATGATTATCCCATTAATGGCTCTTTGGGCTAGTGGGAGATTTTTGGACATGCGAGCCCATGGCGAGCCATTATACAATAAATGTTATTGCGAAAATCATTCCCTGATCTGAAATGAAGAATAAATAATTTGCATAACAGGTCCCTCTGTACAATTAGGGTTATGTACCATGTCCATATTAATAATCATACGGTTGTTGATTCAGTAATTGAATCATAGAGGCTGGTGTTTGGATGAATATCTAAGGAGTTAGGTTGAGGACTCATCAAACACCGCCAAATGATTATTAAGAGATGATCTCCAGCTTGAATAGGAGATGGCAATCCTGTTCTCATATAGGATGATAACTGACCGACCTCTTGATGCAGGTCCTCTGCATAGGAATAGAGATTCATAGGTGTCAGATTAGTTAAGTCAAAGGGTTGACTTAACAAGATCGAGATAACCAGAGTCCTATGTCATATGTTGTCATGATATAGGCACGCATCCTCTGACCGGAGACAGATGTGTTACTATATGTCTGAGTGTGTACATTTGGCAGACCAATAGGTTGATGACGTAACCAAGGTCTATATACCGGCGAGCTGGTGTACATATAAGGGCATATGAGTAATACGATCTCTCAAAGGGATCACACAGGTTCACTACTGAACCAGAAGACATGAGCTCACTCATGAGATATTGGGAAGAATCAAATTCCATGCACGGTCGTCTCGCTTTGGAAGCTTGACTGAATTTTAGGTTTGATATATACTTTTGGAAAGTATATGATCAACACCTGGGTATGATATATGCTTTTGGAAGGTATATGATTGATACCATCTCCCAATGATCGAATGAGAAAACTTAATGATAAAATCCTGAAGGAGACGGTCTAAAAAGAGATCTAAAACTTCGGGTTTAATCTAGGTCTTCCAGTATGCAGGATGTACAGGTATTGGGAATACCTGAGGGTGATGTGATCATAAACGATTGTATAACCATGACGCTTCTATTCCTAGGGAGTGATGAAACGGGTCTGAATTTTAGTGACTCCTCTCGTAGAGAAGTGATCTAATCTTAGTCCAAATGTTGGACATTGATCTGAATGTGATTCAGATACAATGAGAAGCTTATATCTACGGTCTTGATTTAATCAAGCATCTATGGGAGGTCCGCAAGATCTGGATTTAAGATTTGATCTCAATGTCCAAGTCACTATACGTGGAACAATACAATCGTCCTGTCCTTATCTCCAAGTATTCGCGAAAAAAGTACATTATCCTTGAAAGAGTCCAGGGATAATTTCATTGTTGATATATGTATCCAAGCATCGAGAAAATTGATAATTAAATGTGATTTAATTATCATGGATAATATGAATTTTATTCATATTATAAGGAGGGATGTCTAGATAATTAAATATGATTAGATTATTAAAGATGTGAATAATGTGAATGTTATTCATGTTATTTTGGCACGTGAGAATAGAGATCCGAGATGACTAAATGTGATTTAATAATCATGGATATGAATAATGTGGTTAACGCTATCCATATTAATCATATATATTACAAATGTGATTTGTAATATATTAAAGAGAGCATATTGTGATTTATATTTGTTGATTAATTGTTAATGTGAATTGGATTCACATTGAATGATTAATTGAAAATATAATTATATTTAGTTTTGGGTTCTGAATGAGATTTACATAATTTTAATGGCATGGTTGATATATTCCATAAGATAAATTGGAATTATTTTTTGGTGAAAATATTGTCGACAAGAGATGATGATATATAACATGAGATAATGAGATCTCATGATAATTAGAAGAGATGGACCAAGTCCACCAAAGAGAAGTGGATGGCTACAACTCTCCATGAGGAGAAGAGTAGCCGTCCCCTCTTTTGAGGAGATTAGTTTATTCTCTTCATTATCTTTTCTCTTATCAAAGATGATTTAATTTGAAATTAATTTTGTTGTTTTATAAATGAAAATTAATTTAAATTAGAACATTAGTTGTTGTGTTTTTACAACAACATCTTAGCCATTGAAAGAAACATAAATCAATCTCAACCATTGATTGTGTGTTCTCCATGGATTGGGATCCATGGACTCCCAAAACCCTATATAAGAAGAGGCACCCCTTGCTCTTCAATATAGACAATAATGAATGCTCTCTCTCTCTTCTCCACATGCTAAGCCTTTATCTCTCTTATAGTGGCCGTCCACCATGGAGCCATTATGAGAGTCGTCATCGACGCAGCATCGTCGTTATGCTACCGAATCATCTACTCGTGGATCTCCATATCCTTCTGTGCATCTCGCTTGTGAAGAAGATGTTGTATCTCGTGTGACGAGATCAGGAGATCCACCGCTTAGATCATCAACATGGATTGCGAGGAGCACACGTCTCATCAACGCGCTCTGCATCGAGCAACTAGTGTGACTAGTCGCTCCCAATCGTGTACGATGCAATCCTCACGCTTCCGTGATGCGCTTGAGGATCCACTCGTATCCTTCAAAGTCATAGTGTAAACACAATCCAAAATTAATAAACAATCAATGACTCTGATGAATGAATCCAATATCACTCGATGGATGGGTTACATAACTCTAAATGACTTTAAATTTTAATAGAATATGTATTTTATAATTGATGAATCATCATTTCATCACCTTCACTATTTTCATTTTGACCTTAAATACCTAACTAAATGCATGTATGCGTCATTATTTTGTGGAAATAAACATTCAATAAAGCATACAAAATATTGTATGATTGCTGCATTTAATTCCAAAATAAAAGAACAAAGGAAAGAAATGAAAAAGAATGAAGTGTCAAAGATACCGAGTAACCCTAGACCTCGAGACCCAGTCATCATGATGACTTGGTCGACAAGGAATAAAGTAGGGGGGATAGGGCACAGAAAATACACAGAAATACTTAAATCCCAATTTTTAATTCATAAATAATTGCATTTTGGGATCTACTTTATTTATTATTTTTATACCACAAATAATAAAACCTCAACATGAATATTATACATAAAAATACATAGAAAAATAAAAAATTAATTTCACTGAAAATTAATGCATAGTGTGCCCGAGACACACAAAATAAAAAGCTGCAAAAAAAACTTTGCAGGCATGTATCTTCTCCATATTGATTCAAAATCAATCAAATTCGCATTTATTACTCATAAAATTAGATAAAATATTTAGTGAAATGGTTTCAATTTGTGGTTAAGATAAATAAAGTTAGGTTTTGGGCCCCCATCGTGCACTATACCTATATATTATACTCAATATACTTATTATTTATATTTTTCACTTTCTTTTGTTTTTATATAGTGTAAATATTATTCAAAATAGATATACATAATTTAAATAAAACAAAACTATAAAAAATAAAATAAATAATATAGTCAAATACATAGATAAAGTATACCTATATATATATACCAATAAGATATGTGTACATAATTAATAAAGTATACAAATAAATTCAGAAGAATATAACAAAAGTACCTAAATATATATTAAATAAACTAAACATATATAAAATACATGTATATCATAATAAAATATATAATACAAACTAAAACAAAAATACCAAAATACAGGTGCATTTACCTATATTTATACATGCAAATATTAATATATAATAAATAGCCATGAAAAAATAAATAAAACTAGGCATAAAATACTACATTAAATTGCAAATGTTTTATATTATTTAGTTAATTTAATTATTATTTATTGTTGAATTTATAATGATTTTTATCAGGGAATTACTACAAACAGACCCGTCTTTGGGGACAGTGGCATGGTACAGTTTTCCAGTGATCGTCTCCTAAAATACAAAACAGGGATGGTTGCACAATGCTCGCACCCCTTGATGACCAGGGGGACATTCAAAAGAAACCATCCCTATTAACCAATTTTAGATGAGAAGGTCCAGTAAATGACCGTCTCTACCAAAAGTAGAGGGGAAGGTTACACAACCGTCCCATCCGAGGGTGTACATGGAACGGTTAGGACTGCCTCCTCCCACTATTTGTGAACGTCTCCATCAATTCAACTGAAGGGGATGGTCGCAATCATCCCCTAAGTTTGCGTTAATGGGAATGTTTGTTTACACCTGTCGCATAACTTTTTTTGTTGGCACGAATTTGTGTAATTTCGGAGCTCACAAGGGACGGTCTTAAGTAGACCATCCCCGATGGGTTTATAGTATCGAACAACCACCTTTTCTCCTCATTCTCCCGATTCATCCCACCCAAATTCCTAACCTCGATGCACCCATGCTCGCTGCTCGCCATCCCTCCACCCTCTTGAAAAGTCGCCTCCATCATCGAGCTCTTGACCTCCATCATCTGCTTCGGTCGTGCTTTCTCTTCTTCTCTGGACTCTTGTCAATCTCATTCGAGACGAATCCAGTAACTTGCGATAGTTAAATCATTTTTTCCTAAACATTAATCTTGTGTTATATGTATGGTTGAGATTTTGCATGTGTTATATGCAAGAATGATGACTTTCTTCTTCATATATGGTTGTGTACGATGAAAGTATGATTGCGCTGTGTTAAACTCATTATATGGTTGTCTTGTATGCATGAATGATTGGATTAATTTCATTTGATGTTAGATTCACTACATGATTGACTTTCTTTCTTATATGGTGTTTGATTCACTATATGGTTGTGTTAGATGCGAGAATAAGTGGATTAATTCCATCTTCATACATGGTTGTGTTAGATGCAAGAATGATGACTTTCTTATATGGTGTTAGATGCAAGAATTTGATTGAGACACATGAACTATATGATTCACTATCAATTTGATTTATTTTTTGTAGCACCCTAATTCAAACACAGTCCCATGTGTGTTGATGTGTGCGTCTATATGTGTGTGTTGGTGTGTGTGTGTGAGAGAGAGAGATAGAGAGAGAGAGAGTGTGTGTGTATGTGTGTGTGTGTGTGTGTGTGTGTGTGTGTGAGTGAGTGAGTGTGTATCTATGTGTGCATTGGTCCCTTACACTACTCATCTGCTCCATTACAATTCTCAGTTGCGTATCCTTTGGAGGAGAGCCATGAGTGAATTTCAAGGATGGATCTTTCCCTTAGAGGTTCAAATGAGGATGGATCTTGGGAGTCTATCAAATGATGATGTTGTGGACTTGGTTTTTACGAATTTGAGTGAGAGAAACGTCGTTGTGAATATCACTTTAGGAGGATCATTTATCCTTCATGGAGATAGTTGAGAACTTGTTCAAGGCTCTTTTGATGTTTGAGTACATCAATGTTCTTGCCACCGTGAGGACATCATTCAAGTGCCTTCTGAAGAGGAGGCTAAGAGAAGTTAATGCACTTTTAGGAGGCATGCAACATCTATCTCCCAGAACATCTTTGTTGTTGAAGTTGTTTTCTGGAATATCATCCCTATACACTAGAAAGGTGATACTGGATTTTGATGGTTACATCTACTCTTGTTAGCGTTATTATCAGAGAGAATGCATGCGGTTAGATGTAGATCTTGCTACAAGGAAGCTCTTATATTCCTTGTTGCATTACCACCTTTTCTGGTCTCGTTTTTTGATAATCTCTGAAATGCGTAGGTTTTTGTATCCCATATTGAACCAAGCATCATATTTCTTATTGATTATGTAAGTTTTTATGCTGAGACACGTGCTCTTCAGCCTCCCGAAATTCTATTGGGTTAGCATGTCTTATCCGGATCCTACCAGGAAAGGACAATTGAGGGTTTATGAAAATCTAAACTTCCATTTCATGGAGGGGTGTAATATCCATCGGATTGATAATCACTTGGAAGGGTTTGGACTCATTGATCTGACACTCCGAACTATGGATGCAAAAATTTTAATTTCGGAGAATTTATCATGGGCTGTCGCTTCTGCAGATGTGGACTTATTGGGATCCAGGAGCATTTGTGGTCCAAAGAGTGTTCAAATTATGGTGGTTGATTGAGATTCCACAATTCATTTGGGTTCCCAGACTTATGTGGTTATCGATGGAACATCTTCATATTCATGAAATTGGAAAAAGAATTATCTAGGATGCATCATCATCTTCTGCTGCAAAAAAACGAAAGGAAGAGTGTTACTCTTCATTTGCAGGAAGAATAGAAATCAGCTCTAGTTAGAAATAGATGTTTGTAAATTGCAAGACTTGGTATTAATGATGTACCTAATTAGTTACTCATTTTGGTTTAAGTACTTAGATGTTGTGTTTGTGATAAATCATCAATGTGTTAGATTCAAGAATGATGATTTTGTGATTTGCATTATTAAAAAAAACATTTGATTTGATCATCACCCTGATCATGGTAACCTTCAAAGTGTGATTAAGATATATCTCTTAATTTGTATAGTATGGGAAGAAGAAAAGGAGTTGGATGAATAAAATATTTGAGTTGTATGGGTTGGTAGATCTCGTACCTAAGAAGAATAATATGAAGTTCAGACCTCTATTGGTATTTTCTCATGTGAAGTACTAATCATCATAACAAATGTAAATCACATTAGTTGTGATACTCTTGTTCTTAATGTGTTTGTGCTTATTTTATATTTTGAAAATGCCTTGTTGTCCTTGTCACAAAATTTTTTGAGTTGAAAGACACCGAATATGCTCTTATTAGAGACATTACTTTGATAGCTTTCTCATAAGACCAAGAATGCATTATCCATGTTTGATATTACAAGTTATAATCATTTGAGGTTGAATAAATCAATCATCCATTTAGATCCACAATCGAGTTAAGAGGTATACACATCACAATCGGTTGTCTTAATTCTCATTCTACTTTAGCAGCTGCAACCATTGTTCGAGTAAATCACTGAATTATTGTCAGCATTTAGTGAAAGTCGTCGAATTAATGGAATGAAGTGGTCATCACATGGAGTTGAAGAGGAATTCCCTTTACTAACTATAGAGATAGGAAAATTTTCTTTAAGTCCTTCATTTCCTTCTTTTAATAGTCCATGCCTTAGCTCATGTTTTTCTTTAGTTGGAATTTCTTTTATTACCATCAAGAGCGAGTGGACACCCAATCTCAAGAGGATCTTCTAACAAGTAAGACATCTCAACCTCGAAAGCACTAATCATCAACAAAAGTAATCGCTATCACATCACAAACACACATAAAAATTAATGACAAAAAACAACAAGAAATTGTATTTAAATGCTTAAAGTTGTACAATACAGAAAACATATTGTCCATCATGAATTGATAGTTTCCTCCAAACATTTTAAAACAACACTCTTGTTCGATGAAGCTTAGATTTGAAGATAAGATAATGTCATTTTATTTCCTTCTAAAATGAAGACTGAAAATGGTTGATATTATAATTGGAAAGTAAATATTTTTTTTGCAATCATCATTCAAGTATACAAGATGACTAATGATTTACTCCCAAATATTTAATTGAATCTATATATAATAAGATCATTAAATTTATGAAAGATAATTAATTATTATTGACCTCTTTGAAGAACCAGGGTGTCTGGTGGTAGAGCAATGTGTCTATGATGAATCTCGATTCATCATTCTTTATTCTATCATTTTGGCCTTAAAAACCTTAGCAAATGCATGTGAATAACCTCAATTGGTGTAAATAAGCAACCATTATTTGTACATATTATATGGTTTTAATGCCAAAATTATAGAATAAAGAGAAGAAAAGAAAAAGGAATAAAATATTGTAAATATTTTGTGACCTCGACCCCGAGACCAAGTCCAGCATGGAATTGGTCGACAAGGAATAAATTAGGGAGAGATAAGGGCCAATGATACAATACATGCCTCATTTATTTACTCACTCTTGATTTATGCATTTTGGGCACCTATTTTGTATCTAATGGTTTATTCATCAAACAAAGAAATTTTGTACATAAAAGTTGTAGATAATAATGTGAATAAAAATACAAAATTGAGTTTGTATAAAAATAATATATAATGCACATTTTATACACAGAATAAAAAGCCAGAATCTCAACTTCACAGACCCATATCTTGCAAATAAAAACTCAAAATCCACCAAAATCACTTTAATTGTATATAACTTTTCAAGAGCTATTTAATAAAGTGGGTTTCATAATTTTTGGAGTTTGTCTGTGAAAGTTAGGTTTTTGGCCTGCATTGTACGGTTTACCTGATTAAAATATTCATTATATTCATTATTCATTATTTTTACAAAATTATATTTTAAGAATTTTGTAAATAATATACATAATGCATGTACATATTGAAATTAACATAAAACCAAAAAGAAAATGTTAAATAAAATAAGTCCATAAATACATAGACAAAAATACCTATGTTATATATGTATATAAATAAAAGGGGATCTCATTCTTTTATTCTGTATTCATCTATATTTTTATTAAATTGTAAATATTATCTACACTCTATTAAAAGTGTAAATCCAAAATAAAACCCAATAAAATTCATTAAATAAATTATATGTATATAAATATAGGTAAAATACCTATAAGTATACCTACATAGTATATATACCTATTTATTTAAATATGCAAATAAACTCATAAAAATTTAATAAAAATATATTTATACTCACAAAAATAAGTTATAATACTACATTATTTAATAAACATTTTTTATTTTATAAACGAAAATTCATAAAATCATTTATTGTATTTAATTGACAGGTCAATCCGCCACTGAGGTGGACCAATCAGGTCCCTCCGCGGGTTGACCTCAGTCAACTTGACCTCCAGGCGGATGAAGTGACATGGCCTGTCTTTCCACCCATTTTCTCCCTTAATTCCCGCTTGCCACAAACATCTTCTGACATCGCTTCCTTCAGACGAATTGCTCCCTGATCGATGTACATACACGCGCACACCTTAGAGATATTGTACATATCGCCGATTCTTTACTCTCGCTCGGTCAGTAAGGGTGCCCCCGTCATTCATAAATAAGAAACCTCTGCTTCCTCCTCCATTTTGGTCAGCTTTTCTTTGTCTTCATCCCTCGCCTCCAGCCTAGCGTGCTTCTCCATAATAGGGAGAAGCCCCTGGAGGGTCCGAGTGGGCAGGAGCAGTGGAGGTTGCACCCACGGCCGCCGCTCGCCGGAGGTCCTGCTCCTTGGCCAAACCGCCAAGTGTGAGCTGTGCTATTTCGTTACTCAGGTAGTTCTTCCTCCTAGCTTTCCATTCATGCCTTTATTTTGACCATTAAACAGTAGGCTTTAGTGTAGATCCACCGTTCGTAGTTCGCCAGAGCCGCTCCGGCGAACAACTCCACCCGATTTCTTTGCTGATGCAGCTTCAAGTCTGGTCGAGGGACCTCCCCTCGAGCCGTGTGACTCTTTTCCTGCAGGTTAGGAGCGTAGTGAAGCTCCATGAGACGCATTCTGAAGTCACCAGAGGCACATGGAGCTCCACGTCTTCTCCGACTTCGTGGTAGCGCTCCAGCATGTCTCCGCCCGATCTGACCGCTCCAGCATGTTCAGCCACCTTCCAGGAAGCTCTGGGGACCCTTAGAAGCCTCGAAGGACTCCGGGGAAGCGAGATCAGAGACAAGGAAGTTCGGCCATCCCGGCCTTCTTCCCTGTTTGTCCTCCTTGCCTCTCAGTCGTCGGATGATGAAGGTGTCCCCAGGTCGAGCCCAGACGTCGGATAGCGAACCGGTACCAGCAGTGGGATGGACGCCACGTGTTTAAGTGAGCGAGATCGAGTCGTCTACCAGCACGCGTTTGGGGTAAATTGCAGATCTACACCCTGCTTTTTTTGTATTTAATATTTAATCTTGTAAATAAAATATTACGTTGTAAATAAATAGGTAATTTTGCCACAGGACCCCTGAACTTTTTGTTATTGCAATTTGGTCCTTACGCACCTCACGTGCAGTCCCACGTGAGGCGCGTGAATTTTGTAAGTATACCCTGGTGGTTTTTGTGTATTATTAAATAGCGTTGAAATATTAAATAAATGTTTTATTTAGTTGGTAAATTTGCACCGTACCCCCTGGACTTTATTTTATTTGCAAAGATGCCCCTGCCAGGCTATTTTATTTTTTATGGTTTTTATCCATTTATTAAAAATAGCTATGCAGCTCCTAAAAATCCACAAAAATTAGGTTAGATGTTCTATGCCTCATACTTTCACGTCCATATTTTTAACATGCATCTTTTGCATTTAATTTAATTATTAAAAATGAATAGGAGCCCTTTTTGCCCTGTTTAAATTATAAAATACCAAAAAAATGGCAAATGTTTTTGAAAAATTCAAAAAATATATATGCAATATTTTGCTATTGAGTCCAAAAAATGAAAAACCCTAAAAACAAGAAAACTAAAAAATATAAAAATCAGAAAGCCCTAAAATCCAACAAAAAATATAAAAACCCTAGAAAAATCCCAAAAATATATTTTTCTATTTTACAATTATCTATATACTATTATTTCTATATTAAAATTTATTTGGGTAATTTGTAGACTTATTTTATATCTTTAAAGCCCAAATTATTTTCGGCCTATTTAATTAGTCCCATATAAGGGACATTTTTGGAATTAATAATACATAAAAATTAGTAAAATTCCAGAAAAACAACAAAAAATTTACAAAAAAATAAAAAGCCTAAAAACATTAATATAATATATTTTAAGTATTTATATATATCATTATATATAATATCTCTCTCTCCTCTTATATATATATATATATCTTTATATATACATCTATATTATATAATTAAAAAATATAAAAAAGAAAATGAACAAAAATATATATATAATATAAAAACAAAATAAAAATTATAAAAACAAAAAATAAAAATTAAAAAATTAAAAATTAAAAACCCACAAAAATAATAAGAATTGGACATGAACCAAGAATTGAATAAATGCGCATTCAATTTCACCACACAACCATTCGCCTCCCAGTGTTCGATCTCTACTTGTGCTTACACCTATAAACATTTACATGTAGAGTTATAATAAATTTAACTCCACATTTTTGAGATTTAATTGCTTTATTCTGATTGTGGGTTAATTGTTGTTTCAATCCGGATTTCGTGTGGTCGATTCAGTGACTGAGTTCCCGCCTTGTGTGGAACTCAAGACCATCGATTTTTGGGATAAACAGTCTACCACCTAAAGTGGGATTGTGTTAGGTAGCCGAAAACTAGCACAAAAATAGTTGGATCTTTCAACATGGATTTGAGCAAGAATTCATGTAGCCGGCTCTACTTAAAGTGGGAGAAGGCTTTGCCATTTTTTTCTTTGAGAACAAACTTTCCAACCTGGTGACTTTTTTCCATCTTCTTCCTCTTCTTCATCTCCTTCATAAAAGTTCACTTCATCTTCCTGAATCCAATCTTCCATACAAACCAATGCCTCCATAGTCTTGGGATTGAGTCTGCTGCGATATTGATCAAGTACTCTTCCATTAGTGCTAAATACACTCTCTGAAGCAACCGTGGAAACGAGTATGGCTATAACATCAAGAGCTAGAAGTGAAAGAATATTGTACTTGCTTTAGTGAACCTCCCGCTACTTCAAGATGTCAAATTAATCATCATCCACATCATATGTTGAGTTGTCCCCCAGATACATTTCAGTCTCACCTTTCCCAAATTCAGTAGTACCCAACTCTTTCTTTTGCTTGCGAAATTTGCTTTTGGTGTCTTCTTTCCTTTTTGATGTACACATCTTTTCTTACTCAATGTTAAAATATGATGAATGCTCCGCAAATGAATTTATTCTATACTACAAATCATACTCATCGAAGAGTCTATAAAAGGCATGCTTCACTCGTGCCACATAATCAACAACTCCATTTTTCGGATAAAGCTCTGCATAAGAGAGTTGTAAAAATTCAAACTTATAACGAGGGTCCAAAATTGTTGCAATAGCCAAAGGCAACATACCATCCTTGTCCCTCCCATACTTATCTAACTTTGCATGCAGTCATATTTCTAATTGAAACATTCTCATGATCCTTACGTTTGCTCAAATCCTTTTCAATCTCAAGAATCAAGCTAAATAACAAGATTGACGTAGCGTATTTTTGCCCATCCAAATTTTGGTAGTGGTATAGAAGCTTTCTAAAGTTCTAAAAATCTTCCCCACCTTTTTCCATTCCATATAAGAAGGTGTATCTGACAATTGGTAGTCACGAGCTTTTAGGTGACTGAACATTTTTTGATATAATTAATAGATTCATGCATCAAGAAGGTTGAGTTCCATCTCATGCTAACATCCAATCTCAACCCTTTGGTTATTGAGATTTTTTCATGTTGAGCAATATCAATAAAGTTCTAAAATCTTATGTTTGAATATTTAACCCATTTCACAAAATTTTGTATTTTGGTGATTATGTCCTTGATTTCTAACAGCACATTTTGTACAATGAGATTGTGAGTGTGGGCGCAATAACATACATGGGAAAAGGCACCATTAAGAATTAGGGAATCTTTGGAAGAGAAGTGATCCATTAGATTTCCCCTGACTACATAATTAGTTGAAGTATTGTCAGCAGTGATTGTGCACAACTTTTCAATATTTCAATCATTTAAGAAATTAACAATCATAACAACAATGATGTCACTTGTATGACGTAAAGAAAGACCTAAAAAGCTTAAAATGTTCTTATGTATCATCCATTGGTTGTCAATAAAATGACATGCCAAAGATAAGTAATCCAAATTCTAAATGGATGACCACATATCCTCCATTGGTTATCAATAAAGTAACATGTCTAAAAACTAATCCAATTTCTGAATGGATAACCACATATCATTGGTCATGCAAATTCTCTGACATGATTTTTTTATAAGATCCATCAACTTTGCCTTTTTTGTAGCATATTGCCTTTTTTGTAGCATACATCTTCGTGTCACCTTTTTCCAATGTATACCGAGATAAAACATTCTGTATTTAGGTTGTGCATTCCCAAGAAATGTTCACAATTTGGAATTATCATAAGCTATACATGATTGTTCATCCAATATGATCCACTTCACAAAATCATCTATACTGCAATCTTGATCAAACTTCCAAGTGGCAACCACACTTCCTTGTTTGAAATCGGTAGACTTTAGCACAACTTGATTTTGAGTACTGCTCTGACTTGTTTTTTGTAATACAAACAACTGCAACGTAAATATCGATCAAGGTGGCTTGTTCCCGACTTCATGTCACATGACTATATTTTTTGCAATGGTTGCATCTACGCATTTCTTTGCCTTCAACAAATCCAACTTTTGTGAGATGTTGCCACACTCAAGAACACTCTTGTTGTTGACGCTTTTTGGATGCTTGATCATTTGAATCCTCGTCTACTACATTATCTATCAATGTGGGATTCATGTTATCTTCATTTTGTGCTCCTGGCATCCAAACATAAACCAAACAGGAGCTCATTATAATAACCATGGTAAAAAAATTCAACCTTCCAACTGACAAACCATGTCAACTTAAAATTAGTAAATAAATGACAAATATGTTTGATTTCTTTTAACTAGTAATAAAATGACAATATCATCTTAACACGAGGTAATAAATATCAAAAGTTAGTAAATGATGAATCCACATTTCATCATCTTTATTCTATCATTTTGGCCTCAAAAAACCTAGCAAATGCGTGAAAATACCCTTAATTTCCATTTCTTAGCATTCATGCATGTGCTGTAAATAGTGTATAAAATACCGTAATTAAAGCCAAAATTATAGAATAAATAAAAGAAAAGAAAAAGAATAAAATATTGTAAATATTTTATAACCCGAAACCCTGAGACCTAGGCATCTTGATGAATAGGTCGACAAGGAACAAAGTAGGGGGAGATAAGGGTCAAAATACAGTAGAAATACCTTTTGTTTTACCCATTCTTTATTCATTTTGGGACCTATTTTTGATTCCACTTTTTATAGCTCAAATAAAGAAACTTTGTACATGAAAGTTGTAGATAATTAAATCAAGAAAAATACAAAATTTATTTCACTCAAAAATAATGTACAGATAAAAAGTTATGATCTGAATAAAAACCCAGAATCCCAACTTCCCAGACCAGTATCTCACAAATAAAAACTCCAAATGCATCAAACTCACCTTTAATTGTATATAATTTAAAATAATCTATTTAATGTGGTGGTTTCGTATTTGGCGGAGCTACGGTTTGAAAGTTGAGTTTTGGACCCCTATTGTATACTTGTACAGATTAAAAAATTCAATTTATTATTTATTCATTATTTTTGTATTTTTATATTTTTATAATTTTGTAAATATTACTTATAATATATTTGTACATTAAAATCAGAATAAACATATAAAAGAAATACAAAATAAAATACTTTTATATTCATAATACATAGGTACAAGACCTATATACAAACCTATATTACTAATACTTTTATTTTATTAAGTGTATAAAGTACCTAAAAAATAAAATAAAAATATTTTTAAGTGTATAAAAGTTTTTTACAAATTTATAAAATAATAAAAAAAATAAATGAATTAAAATCATAAAATAAAAATAAATTAATAAAATACATAGGTAATATACCTATAAAGGGGTATAAAAGGGAACTTGTAAAAATGTACCTCATAAAAATTTTTTCTTTAAAAATCACCATAAATAATTTATAAAATTATAAATACTTCTATTTAATAACCAAAAATTAAATAAATCATTTACTATTTTTAAATCTTTTTTAAGGTATTTTCAGAAGGTTTTTCCTGGTTGGTCCACGTGGACCAACCAGGTGCTCTGGACTGTTGACCAAGGTCAACACTCTGACTTTCCTCCTGGGTGCCTATCAGACCTTGATTTTTGCCCTTATTTGACGAATTTTGGAGACCAGCCCGTTCCTTCTTTCATGTCGCATTCTTCTGCATTTTTGCTCCTCGATTACTAGTGATTCATGCCCAAGGAAAATCTTAGGCTTTGGATCGTTGTGCGAGGCGTTTCCTCTCGATCTTTGAAGCATGCAAGTCACAGAGTCAAACCCCATAAAATGGATCCTCTTCTTCCCTTTGAATTTTGAACCCCTCTTCCACAAGTGTAGCTCCCCTAATCGTACCCAAAGGCCACAGGAAGGTGACAGATTCCACCGGCGACCTTCAGGCGGGTCGAGCCCGCACTGAGGCGGCTCCACCACCTCCCCCTTCACCGGCGGTCGAGGCATACTTCCCTCTGGTGCTCCACCATCGAGGCAGACCCTATCCCCCTTTATTTCTCTTGCATTTTCATTGCCGTAGCCTTAGGATCGTTTCGCCTCAAGGATCTTCCATTTCCATCGATTAAATCACCCAATCAGACCACCTCGCCGGAGCGCTCCTCCGACCGACCATCTCTTTGCCGCTTCGCGCCGCCATTCCACCACCACGGGACCAAGGCCTTTTGCCCTGGGTCCTCTCACCCGTTTTTGCAGGTACCCGGACTTGAACGACCACTTGGGGGTCATTTTGACCTTCGCCGGAGGCCACGAAGCTCCACCAGCTCCGCTCGTGCCTCCAGCAAACCTCGGTCGTTGCCGAGATGTTTTGGACCCCCCCCCCCCCCCGCGCATAGAGGAAGCTCCCAGGAGGCCGCAGCCCCATTTTGAAGCCCAAAAGCCACCGGAGCACAGAGATCAGGCCCGGGGAAGCTCGCCTCACCGGCGTTCTTCCCCGTTCTTCCTCTGCATCTCCCCACCGTCGGATCGGGCCGCGCCTCCAGATCGCCCAGTAGCCGTTGGATTGCGCCAGCCTTCCACCGTCAGATCTTCAGCCGAGGATCTAATCATCGCCGTCCAACGCGAAGCGTCATCGTGCGAGGAGAAGTCGACACGTGGCAAGTGGATGCGTATCGGCCGTCGGATCGCGCACGAGGCGTTAGGCGTGGGTATTTTGCACTATAACCCCTGTCATTTTTGTAATTTTTATTTGGTCCATAAACTTTCATTTGCAGTTTAAATATTTTTGTAATAATTGCATCTAGGCCCCTGAACTTTGGATATTTACATTTTAGTCCAGTCCACGTCACCTCACATGATCTGTGCACGTGGGGTGTGGTGATTTTGCAAGGACCCCCTCACGAGTTTGCTTATTTCGGTTTAGTCCTAGGATTTATATATTAAGTGTGAAAGTTTGTGTAATTTTGCATGTGAGCCCCTGGGATTTTGGAAATAACATACATGTCCTTCCTAGGCGCGTGCTAGTCACGCGCTTGGTTGGGTTATTTGCAGGCATACCCTTGCTGCTTTGAAAATTTGTATTTGGTCCACTAAATGCAATATTCAGTATCATATTTTGTGTGAAAATTGCAACTTGGCCCCTGGATGTTTGTTTATTTGCACTTATACCCCTGTTAGGCCTTGTATTTTTGCTTGCTTTCCATATTTATTTAGAGCATCATTTTAACTCGAAAAATTCCCAAAAAAATACCATAGGCTCCTGTTTGCCAGCTTACTCACACTATATTTTTTCATTTTTATTGCATTTTAATATTTATTAAAAATCAAAAACATGCATTTTTGCTACTATTTGCATTAGAAAATACCGAAAAAATATTAAAAATCCTTGAAAAATTCCAAAAAAATATCTAAAGTCTATTTTGGTGTCTTTTTATTACTATCCAAAAATCATTAAAAATTTCAAAAGAAAAACCTTAAAAATTAGAATAGACCTAAAATATTCATAAAAATCTAAAAAATCGTAGAAAATCCTAAAAATATAAACTCAGATTTTGTAGTTTCTCTATTTTATTGTATTTTATTTAAATTTAATTTGGGAAACTTTTGTTACTGTTTGCTATTTTTCATTCCCATTTTAATTCGGCCAGTAGCTTAAACCACTATTTTCTTGTGTTTTGACTTTTAAAAATACCAAAAATATTCAGAAAAATCCCCAAAAATCGTAAAAATAATAGAAAAATATAAAAAGACTAAAACCATTTTATTTCCTAATTTTGACTATTTTCTCTATTTTTATAAATACCTTATCCCCTCTTTTCTTATATTATATATATTCTAGTTATTGAAAAAGAAAATTTAAAAAATATAAAATATAAAAAGAAAATATAAAATCAGAAAAAATTGAAAATCAAAAATACAAAAAAAACAAAATTAAAAATTAAATAAAATAATAAAAATTAAAAACCTACAAAAATATTGGCATATTATAGACAAATTAATCACATTCACTTTTTGCACTTGCTTGATCTATCCTGCCTTGCTCCCTGTGTTCGACCTCTACATACTTACACCTATACACCTTTTTATGTAGAGTTAATAATAAATTTTAACTCCACTATTGCTTGTCATTGTTTGATGTGATTGTGGGTTAATTGTTGATTAAATCCGGATCTTGAGTGGTCAACACATCGACTGTGTTCCCGCTTTGTGAGGAATACACGACCACCGATATCCGGTTAAATCAAATGGCATCGTTGCTGGGCAGCAACAACGTATAGATTGCATTTATGTTTGATTGTGTTTATTTGTCTACATTATTGCTCAATTTATCTCTCTTGTTTTTGATATTTATCTGTGAGCTTTCTAACCATTGTCTTTCTTGTCTTCTTGCGAGGAACCGCGGATCGAGGAGGATCGCTTAGGGGATCTGGTGCAACCTTAGGAGGCGGAGGCGGCTGTTCTAGCCCAGCCGACAGGAGAGAGCGGGATACTTGAGAGAGAGTGTTAGATAGTCTTTTATTTTCTTTTGTGAGAGAGAGCCATTTATAATTTGTAATAATACAGGTACCTTGATCACTCCGGACACTCGGGCCTAATTTCTAGGTGTTTGTACACCTGGGGGCTCACCGCGGTTTTTATCGCGTTTTCTCGTTGTCATTTTCTGGTTTTGTTTTATTTTTCCTTTCTTTTGTGGAATGAGCCCTTAGATTTTAGGCATTACTTGATCGAGTAGATTAGGTCCAAACACTCTAATAATCATTGCATGTACCTATAGCGCGTTCTGGACTTAGTCTAAATTAAACAGTTGATTCACCATCTTCGAGCCGCCGCGCCGCGAGCCCACCCTGCCAAGCGCTGCTCCTGAACTCGATTTGTCGAGAGGAGGAGGGGTGAGCCTAGACCGGACTCTTGGATTGAGGATTGGTGATTGACTTGTGGTTCTTCACGTTAGCAATTGCCTGCTTAGGACGATTTTCGTGTGCATATCGACATTTAGATTAGGTTTAAAAATTCATGTTTTGCATCCTGCATGGAGAGAGCTGGAGGCACTGTAAGTCTTTCTATCTTTGCATTCATCATATAGGCACAAAGGTGAGATTTCCATCTTGGTGCCGCCTTGCACGGCTTTTCTGACTCTTTTCTCCCTCTATTTTTTGGATCAAATAGGAATCAAGAAAATACAAAAACGTTAGGCGCTTGTTTGAATTGACTCAAAGCAAGTGATAACACCAAAAAAATTAAAAAAGAGACTGATAAAGAAAACTTGACCTAAATAAAATTGGTTAATTGGATTCATTGCTTGGGGAGAGTAACACCCTCACTTGTATTCAGGTTGCATGGGAAGGTCTCCTTCCAAGTGAGAGAGCGGCTAAGGATTAGAGCCCAAAACCCAGCTTGTGGTTGCCTTGTGTATCGCCTGGATTTCCGAAGTATTGGCGCTACTATCGTACGTAGACGAGTAGGGCTTGGTCACCATTGATGACTCTCTATTGTGTAGAGCATCGACCTTGTCTGAAGTATCGAGCATAGGCCACGCCTTCACGGGTGTGTCTGTCTCATCGTCTTGCGTCCGAGTAGGGTCTTGCACGCTCATGGGTGATTCCGTTGCGAGCGAGATCCGAAGTATCGGTTTCGCCTATCGGCTTCCTCCCTCTTTTCTTTGGCTAAGTAGGTATCCAGGAAGGGTTACAAGGACCTTAAAAAGCGCATGCTACATGTTACACGGGAGGAGGACAAGTACGGGAATACTTTTCCGGCAGTACTCTCGCTCCTATAGGCGTAGCGCTCTAAGGACTCGTTGAAAGATAACTTCCTGAATTCAAGCTAAAAACTACAAAGATAAAAGCCGAACCTTCACAGCTTCATGTGTTGAGTTGGTGAATCCCCTTGTTTTGTGTTTGATTGCTAGTTGCATCTAGGTCAAGATCAAAAACATCGCTCAATTGTGCGCAATTCCCCCTCCCCCTCTTCTTCCTCATTTACCTTGCTCTTCTCAATAATCACGATGATGGGAAGGAGATCTCTTAGGCCGTCTTTGGCGGCACCGCTATCCAGCACTCCTCCCTATTCATCTAGGACAACCTAGGGGAGTCAAGACCCACTCTCCGAGCCTGAGTTCACTTCCACCCTGTTCCCTCTCGACCACCCTTCTCCTTCCATCAGTCCAAGAGTTTCAGAATTTAGTGCATCACAGAGCTCAGATCATTTGACAACACCTGAGATGGGTTCTTTTGCCTTTTCAGGGAATCCAGCAATGGCAGACAGAGGAGAACACCCAGATGAGCACGAGCACCCTCCATTTCTATATGACCAAGCTGCCATCAACAATTCATTGCTAGCTTCCCTGGAGACCATGCAAAGACAGATCCGGGACCAGGGAGTATTCATGGGTGACCTCATGAGAGAGATCGTGCAGATGTGAGAAAACAAACCTGGGGGAGGTGGCGGTGGAGGTGATATACCAGTAGTGGCAGACGAGGGAGGAGAACCGAATCAGGAGAGGCCGCCACAGACCATCATGAGAGAATTGCACAATCCAGTAGCCTCCCTCACTCATCGTTGGATCTGACTCCCTCCCATCCATGGAGATTTCGAGCTTCGCCCCCACACTATCCAGATATTGCCGAAATTTCATGGGCTGGCGACCGAAGAGCCACACCTCCATTTGCAAGAATTTGAAATGATCTGTAGTACAATTCATGACAGGCTGGTGACTGAGGACACCATCAAGATGATATCCTTCCCCTTCTCTTTGGTTGATAGAGTCGCGTACTGGCTGAAACATTTGGGAAGGTTCGTCGACACTTGGGCAAAACTTCGGACTGCATACTTGAACAAGTATTATCCGCTCGGTCGGACGAACACAGCAAGAGCTATGATCAGTAACTTCACAATGATCCCTAATGAACAGTTCCATGAAGCTTGGGATCGATTCAGAGAGCTCATCGACCGGTGTCCACACCATGATATATCCAAGCCCAATCTGGTTCAGAGTTTCTTTTGTGGGCTGACAACGGAGCTGCAAGGGCTTGTAAATGCCTCTTGTGGTCGGTCCTATTTTTCCAAAGGTGAAGACAACGTTTGGGCCATCTATGAAGGGATGGCATAGAACTCGACAGTCATGGCCCAAGCCCGAGTCTACACGCAGCAGAAGCCCCACCAAGGAGCGGGATCATTTCAGAGGATCGCCCGCATCGATGCCGGTCCTCATACTCCATCGGCCGCCGCAGCCCAAGCCGAATCAGTCGCCGCCGACATAGGCATCATCAGTGAAAAGCTGGACCGTCTCGAGATCCTCGAGAAGAAACAGATGCAAGGACAGGCCCAGATGGACCAGATAACCAAGACCATGAGTGACCTGAAGACGCAGATTCTTTGCTTCCAGGATGCACAAACGTCTATGCAGCAGCCTCCCAGGTCACGATCTGATCCCAACAGTAGCAGCTCATCCCAGCCCTCTGCCTCACACCGTCAGATCAACCACATTCAAGCAGAGCCGATCCCGCTATTGCAGTACTACCCATCGCAGCCACCATCTCAGGATACTCAGATGGTGGTCTATCAGCCGGATCAGCCACTAGCAGTTCTACCTCCACCATCCTTCGAGCAGGAGCCATTGATGGAAGTCAATGGGATATGGTACGACCGGTACCCGCAGCCCGGGATTCGTCGCGATCACCCCGAATTCCGTTGGACCACTGGTGGCACCTCTTCTCAGCAGCAGCCCCCAGCTCAGGGATATCAGAACAGCCAGCAGCAGCAGCATCAGCAGCCCCAGTATGCCCACCAGCAGAACCAGCATGGTCCTCGTCCTGCCTATCACAACCAGCAGTGGAGGCAGCGTCAGCAGCCTCAGCAGACATACTCCCACCCTCCCCAGTACCAGCAGCAGCAACCTCATTTCCAGCAAGGGAACACTTCTGGTTCTCAGGTTCCCACCTTCGAGAACCCAGCTCTCGAGGATCTCGCCCTCTTAATTTCTGACCATCAGGCTTCCTACCGACGGGACATGGATGAGTTCCAGCAGGAGGTGAGGGATTTAATCAAGGGCAAAGCCGCCATACCAGCTCAGATTGAACCAAATCCTAACAATCTGAAGAGGAAGTCTGAGCAGGTACAGTTCATGGAGGATACCTCTCCTAGTGATTATTTGAGTGACATGTCTTCTTCTTTGTATGATGCTGATTTTGTGACTACTAGCAGCGGTAGGATGCTAGCTGGCGGCGCCTCATCTGAGCGACAGCCACAACCAGAATCAGGAGCGCCAGATGAACAGATAAGCGGTGTTGATGCCGCTGATGATGTTGATGACGGTGGTGCTGATACCACCAATGATGGAGATCCAGACGACGGTACTGAGGCCGTCGTGATACCAGATGCAGACGGTGGTGCTGAAGCCACCATTTTTGATGCAGAGCCAGAGCGCGGTGCTGATGCCGCGAAGACAGGTGTCGTTGGTGGTACTGAGGCCACCACTTCCACTTTTGTTGAGCTCCCTTCTGTTGTGTTGCCACCTTTTGTATCTCAGGACTGTGGTAACAAGAAAAAGAACAAAAATATGAATAAAGGAAAGGTTTCTGTTTACACTTCAGATCCATATGTGTTGAATGATGATCGTGGTATGGATTCTACTCCTTCACAGGCACAGGAACCTATTCCTAGCCCTCCATCTACGGAGGCCCCTTCCTTCCCCTTCCCTGAAGCACTCCGCCGGGTGAAGGGGAACAAAAGAGAAAATCCAAAAAAGACCCAGCAGGTAGAGTTCAGCAACCAGATGATTGACAGATTCCACATTCAACTGACTCTACAGGAAGCACTTGAACACTTCAGATCCATATATGTTGAATGAAGATCGTGGTATGGATTCTACTCCTTCACAGGCACAGGAACCTATTCCTAGCCCTCCATCTACGGAGGCCCCTTCCTTCCCCTTCCCTGAAGCACTCCGTCGGGCGGAGGGGAACAAAAGAGAAAATTCAAAAAAGACCCAACAGGTAGAGTTTAACAACCAGATGATTGACAGATTCCACATTCAGCTGACTCTACAGGAAGCACTTGAGCACATCCCCCTCTTCAAAAAGAACTTGAAAGAGAAGACTACAGTCCGCAGGAAGAGGAGGTACAGAGATCAGATCCACGTGCTCAACCATTACACTTGTTGCACCATTCAGAACAAATTGCCAGCCAAGAGACCTGATGCAGGAGCTCCCTATGTCAGATGCGAGATTCAAGAGCAACAGTTTGATCGTACTCTATTAGACAGTGGCTCTTCTATCAACCTCCTTCCGGCAGCCTTACTCGACCGATTCGAGTTTGGTCCTCTTCTTAGGAGCAGGACAGTCCTTCAGTTTGCTGATAGGTCGACTAAGAGGCCGAAGGGGTTGTTGAGAGACGTGGTCGTTACCATTCAGGGCCTGAAATTCCCCGTGGACTTTGTTGTATTTGATATGGAGATCCCCGAGTCAGTAACCGATGCCCCCATCATACTTGGATGCCCATTCTTGGCCACTGCAAAGGCGGTATCCGACCATGACAGCGGGAAGGTATGTTTTCGTGTAGAGGGTGAAACCATACAAATAGAGACGATCGAGGAGACCAGAGCGAGAGAATTAGCATGCTCAGAGCAGTCCAATGATATTGAGCAGATGACAGAGGAAGAGCTAGACATCCACCAGGAGTTCAATTTTGTGATGACAGATGATGAATCTATTTGGACAGATCCCGTCGCACAGACCCTCGCCTTGCCTACAGAGTCACCGTACTTACAGCTTATGGCAGTTGAGAGTCTGGAGAGAACACCCCTGGATGAGGATACATTTGAGGCTGACAGTTGTGGGACGAATGGTGATGATTTTCAGTCTTGTTCTTCTAATTCAGATCCCTCGGATTCAGACATTGATTGGGATGATTTTGATGAATATTTGTTGTGTTTGATTCCTTCTGAGCCGACAGCTAGGACAGAGTGCGAGCCAGTACAGTTCATAGAAGACTCAGCAGGGTTCCCTTCGTCAGATATTCATGCGCAGCGAGAGTTCTCACATGCAGACCTGGTAGCTTTTACACATACATATCAGAAGCCAGATCTGCCACCTCCCAGTTGTCCAGAACTGAAACCCTTGCCGCAGTCGCTGAAGTATAGATTCCTTGCGGGTGAGCCAGATATGCACCCATTCATTATCTCAGCAGGTTTGACTGGAGAGCAAGAATCTCGTCTGATGGAGGTTATTGAAAGAAACCGCAAGGCGATAGGATGGAGTATAGCTGATCTCCAGGGGATTAGTCCAGCTCTGTGCTCCCACCACATCTATCTTGAGGAGGACGCTAGGCCGTCGCGTGAGTTCCAGCGACGGCTGAACCCGAATCTTCGATATGTGGTCATAAAAGAAATATCGAAGTGGTGGAGCGCCGATTTTTATTTACCCCATCTTCGACTCCAAGTGGGTTAGTCCATTACATGTGGTGCCCAAGAAGACGGGTATCACTACAGTTGTGAACGAGTCTGGAGAGGAGATCGTTACCCGAGTACCCACTTCTTGGAGGGTCTGTGTCGACTACAGACGATTGAATCAGGCCACCAAGAAGGATCATTTCCCGCTGCCGTTCATTGATCAGATTATCGAGAGGCTAGCTAGGAAGAGTCATTACTGTTTTCTTAACGGGTACTCTGGTTACAATCAAGTGGGCATTGCGCCCGAAGACCAGGAGAAAACGACATTCACCTGTCCGTTTGGGACTTATGCTTTCAGACGGATGCCCTTTGGTCTATGTAACGCCCCGGCGACATTCCAAAGGTGCATGTTGTCTATTTTCTCAAACATGGTGGTTGACTGTTTAGAGGTCTTCATGGATGACTTCTCGATCTATGGCGATGGGTTTGATGCTTGTCTTGACTGCCTAGACCGTGTGCTTCAGCGCTGCATTGAGGTCAACCTTGTATTGTCTTGGGAGAAGAGTCACTTCATGGTGACTCAAGGGACGGTCCTTGGTCACATCATCTTCAACAGGGGCATGGAGGTCTATCCGACCAAGGTGGATATCATTAGAAAACTCAATCCAGTGTCCAATCTGCGTCAATTGCGGTCCTTTCTGGGGTATGTCGGTTTTTACCGATGGTTTATTCAGGACTTCAGTCATATTACCTGACCGCTTACTGATTTGCTGACAAAAGACATCGAGTTCATTGTCGATGATAAGTGTCTGGCATCTTTTGAGACTCTCAAGAGTATGGTTGTCACAGCTCCTGTCCTTCAGCCACCCGACTGGTCTCTCCCATTCGAGATCATGACGGATGCTTCTGATTTTGCTGTTGGGGTTGTGCTTGGACAGAGGAGGGATGGAATGCCATTTGCCATTCACTACGCCAGCCAGACTTTGGATGCCGCTCAGCGGAATTATACTGTGACAAAGAAGGAGATTCTGGTCGTAGTCTTTGCTTTGGATAAGTATAGATCATATACTCTCGAATCTAGAGTGACTATCTTTACATATCACACCGCCATCCGCTACTTAATGGCTAAGAAGGATGCCAAAGCACGCCTTACCAGATGGATCCTTTTGCTCCAGGAATTTGATATTGAAATTAAGGATAAGCCTGGAGTCAAGAATGTGGTGGCTGATCATCTCTCCCGATTAGAGAACCATGAGGAATCTGAGCCCAGTGCACCTATCACAGAGACTTTTCCAGATGAGGCAATCTTGGCTATCGCCTCGCTCCCATGGTACGCCGACATTTGTGAACTATCTTGTTGCCAAGACGGTTCCACAAGGTTGGCCCAGGCAGAAACTCGAGACCTTCCTGGTGAAGGCCAAGTTTTATCATTGGGAGGATCCCGTCCTTTATCATGAAGGAGGGGATAGTATCTGGAGGAGGTGCATTCCTCAAGAAGAGTAGCATAGCGTCCTCACATACTGCCACAAGCTTGAGGTAGTAGGACATCATTCTGGGAGACGGAAAGCACAAAAGGTGCTTCAATCCGGCCTGTGGTGGCCTACTCTCTTCAAGGATTCAGATGAGTTCATGAAGAGATGTACTGACTGTCAGAAGATGGGTACTTGCGGACAGAGAGATATGATGCCCATGCAGCCCATTCACTTTTGTGAGGTTTTTGATGCATGGGGGATTGATTTCATGGGCCCATTTCCTAAGAGTCAGGGGTTTGAGCACATTTTGCTCTCTGTAGATTATGTCAGCCGATGGGTTGAGGCCATCCCCGCCCGAGCCGCAGATGCTAAGATCGTGTGTCGATTTTTGAGGAAAAATATCATTTCACGGTCGGGGTACCTAGAGTCTTGATTTCAGATGGGAGGTCTCATTTCATCAATGACAAGGTTAGGGCCCTTGCATACGAGTTCGGCATTGACCATCGTGTTGCCACGCCGTATCATCCTCAGACTAATGGTCTTGCCGAAGTATCGAATAGGGAGATCAAAACTATCTTACAAAAGGTTGTCCGCCCAGACCGAAAGGATTGGTCACAGCTTTTGGACTCGGTCTTGTGGGCCTATCGGACTTCCTTCAAGAATCCATTAGGGACATCTCCCTTTCGTCTCGTCTATGGCAAGCTGTGCCCATCTTCCTATGGAAATAAGCACAAGTCACTTTGGGCAGTCATTGAGTTATTATTGGATCCCGAGAGTATAGGAGAACAGAGGAGAGCAGAGTTGACTGCCCTGGAGGAACTGAGAGATACAACCTTTTCTAGCAGCCTACAGTACAAGGAAAAAGTGAAGACATGGCACGATTCTCATATCAGCCATAAACAGTTTGAGCCTGATCAGCGTGTATGGTTGTTTGATTCCAGGCTGAAATTATTTCCAGGGAAATTACAAAGCAAGTGGAAAGGTCCGTATGTGGTCAGGAAGGTACATGACAATGGTAGCATTGATATATCCGAGCCGTCATCGTCATCCACCTTCCGTGTTAACGGTCAGCGCCTGAAGCTATATCTAGATCATGATCCACCGACCGTTGACGTTGCCCCCATTCTTCTGGTATGAGATGTGTTCTTTGATTCATATCACTTGCATCTCATACATGGTGATCACTTCCATCTTCCGCTGTACAGATCGATATGTTCATACCACTCTTTCATCGGTTGCTATCTTTTCTTCTTTTCTTCTTTTTTTCTTTCTTCTTTTACTTTTCTATCTTCTTTTTGTATCAAAAAGGTGTTGCCCCTTGTAGACAGTTTTCTGTACTTAGGACGTACTTTGTCCTAAGTATAGGGGGTGTGCACCCCGAGTTTTCATTCTTTTCGATCCTCTCCATTGTCTCCTCTTCTTGTCTATACTTAGGGATATTTTACCCTAAGTATAGGGGGAGACAATCTTAGTACGATCTGTTCATTCCCACCCTTGACCCTCCCTGCATTGTGTACAATCTGCTATACTTAGGATTATTTGATCCTAAGTATAGGGGGGACGGTCAACTTCTCGTTCGTTTATTCATTTGTTCATTCATTTATTTAATTATTCTTTAGACTTGCCTATACTTAGTACGAGTTATGTCTTCTCTTTTCTCTCCGATCTAGGAGGACATAGCTCAAGCTAAGTATAGGGGGTCGTATATACTATGTATATACTTTAGCCATAACTCGTACGTTCGTATTTTCTTAATAATATGGCTAATAATTCTTTAAAATTCATTAAAAATCGTAATAAAAAGATGTTACCATTCCTCAAATTCTCTTTGTATTTACTGATTAATAAATCAGGTGAAAATATTTTTTGCAAAATGTTTGAAAAATAGTTTGAAAATCTTTGTGAAAAATCTTTTGAAAACTATTTTGAAAATATTTTGTTACATGTTTTCAACCTTTGTAAAAATGTGTGGTTTGTAAAATTTATTTTCTTTGTGTGAAATAAAATGTTTGAAAAATGATTGCAAATGATTTTAAAAATGGTTGCAAAAATGTTTTGAAAAATCTATATATACTGTTTGGAAAGCCTTTGCAAAATGATTTTCAAATATGTGTACATGTTTGTAAATGTTTGTAAAAATTATTTTGGACTATAGTTTTCAAAATTGTTTGAAAAACCTGTGTCAAATAAGTTTGAGGAATACATACATCTCACCAAAATCCATTATATGTATACTTATAAAATTAATCAATTACCCTTTTAAATTCTTAAAATCCACTTCTTGTAAATATAAGAAGCACTCCCATGTAAATATTTGTACCTAGTTTTTAGCCAAAAATCTTTGTTTTCAAAAATCCCAAAAACATTTGCAAAACTAAAATCCAAAAACATTCGAAAAATATTTTTGAAAAATACCAAAAAAAATGCATATGCATCATCATCTTTTCAAAAATCCATAAAAAGTTCAAAATTCTTGAAAATTGCATCACAAAAATATTTTCTACATTCTCCATATCATTTGCATAGCATGAGCATTTTTCGGATTGAGTTTGACAGTTGAACGAGTCTAAGTAAAATCTAGATATTGGAGCTTGATTGGACCTTAAAATCTACCTAATAACAGGAACCTTATAGGAACTGGGTTTGAGGTACTTCAGGTCTAGTTGACTTAATTCTTTGAGGATCACGAGACTTGGTTCAATGGATTCTTGACTACCTAAGTAGAGTATTTCGGAACACACGCACAACTCTTGTTGATAATGACCTAACTTGGATACCTGCACCTTTCACATGGCTCAACTCAGTTGGGGTGGTGAGGGGATTGGATTTGCCGGTATGAGACGCACACAAGTGGAAACACTTATCCTCCTCTAGGGAGGGAAGTGCACCCCAACCCGTCCAGTGATGAGGAAGTCTAAAGACAGGAGATCGTGGGTTGCAATAAAGCTTCAAAAGAGGGATAGTCTACTGGCTCAAGAGGAAAAACTCCTTATGTAAATACTGTTGTGAATAGTATCAAAAAGATGGTCAGGCTTGTACAAAAATAACATGCCTGCAAAATATGTACATATGTTGCAAAGTCAATAAGCAAGCTTGAGTTCCAAAGTCAAATATGTGAGCCTGCAGCTGGATGACTTGACTACACTGGTCTTGCATCCTAGAATATGTAGCTACACTGGCTACCGTCCATTCTTCTCTTCACCCCCTCCTCTTGAGTTGGTTGCCACTTGAACTTAGAAGGGAATACCCCGCTCCTCGAGGATGGAGTTGTTGGATTGGGGAATCATTGGGTTGTCATACTGGATAAGTCAATCTCTTTGTCATTCTAGTTGGGGAGAGCCACTATCACTTACACTGTACGAGTCAGATTCATAGTTGTAAGGGTTTGCGTATGAATTGAAATATTTTCGACCCGGCTATTGAGGAGACTTGGGCAGAGTTTTGGGATTCTCAGGGACTGTTGGATTTCAAATTCGATTCTCATTAAAGTTCCGCCCGCACTAAAATTCCAAAGGTCTGACTTAAGCTCCAAACTTTGATTTTGTGAAGACAAGTTTGATAATCAAATTTAATCCACATTTCTTCTTTTTCTTTTCTTTATTTTTCTTTCTGCACTTATTGCATAAGTGTTTGCTAGGGACTAGCAAAGGTAAAGTATAGGGGGATGATGAATCCACATTTCATCATCTTTATTCTATCATTTTGGCCTCAAAAACCCTAGCAAATGCGTGTAAATACCCTTAATTTCCATTTCTTAGCATTCATGCATGTGCATGTAAATAGTATATAAAATACTGTAATTAAAGCCAAAATTATAGAATAAATAAAAGAAAAGAAAAAGAATAAAATATTATAAATATTTTATGACCCGAAACCCCGAGACCTAGGCATCTTGATGAATAGGTCGACAAGGAACAAAGTAGGGGGAGATAAGGGTCAAAATACAGTAGAAATACCTTTTGTTTTACCCATTCTTTATTCATTTTGGGACCTATTTTTTATTCCACTTTTTATAGCTCAAATAAAGAAACTTTATACATGAAAGTTGTAGATAATTAAATAAAGAAAAATACAAAATTGATCTCATTCAAAAATAATGTACAGATAAAAAGTTATGATCTGAATAAAAACCCATAATCCCAACTTCCCAGACCAGTATCTCACAAATAAAAACTCCAAATGCATCAACTCACCTTTAATTGTATATAATTTAAAATAAGCTATTTAATGGCGGTGGTTTCGCATTTGGCGAAGCTACGGTTTGAAAGTTGAGTTTTGGACCCCTATTGTATACTTGTACAGATTAAAATATTCAATTTATTATTTATTCATTATTTTCGTGTTTTTATATTTTTATAATTTTGTAAATATTACTTATAATATATTTGTACATTAAAATCAGAATAAACATACAAAAGAAATACAAAATAAAATACTTGTATATTCATAATACATAGGCACAAGACCTATATACATGCCTATATTACTAATACTTTTATTTTATTAAGTGTATAAAATACCTCAGAAAAATAAAATAAAAATATTTTTAAGTGTATAAAAGTGATTTACAAATTTATAAAATAACAAACAAAAATAAATAAATCAAAATCACAAAATAAAAATAAATTAATAAAATACATAGGTAATATACCTATAAAGGGGTATAAAAGGGAACTTGTAAAAATATACCTCATAAAAATAATAAAAAATTACCATAAAATAATTTATAAAATTATAAACACTTTTTATTTAATAATCAAAAATTAAATAAATCATTTACTATTTTTAAATCTTTTTTTAATGTATTTTCAGGAGGTTTTTCCTGGTTGGTCCACGTGGACCAACCAGGTGCTCTGGACTGTTGACCAAGGTCAACACTCTGACTTTCCTCCTGGGCGCATGTCAGACCTTGATTTTCGCCCTTGTTTGACGAATTTTGGAGACCACCCTGTTCCTCCTTTCATGTCGCATTCTTCTGCATTTTTGCTCCTCGATTACTAGTGATTCACGCCCAAGGAAAATCTCGGGCTTTGGATCGCTGTGCGAGGCGTTTCCTCTCGATCTTTGAACAAGTCATAGAGTCAAACCCCATAAAATGTAGCCTCTTCTTCCCTTTGAATTTTAAACCCCTCTTCCACAAGTGTAGCTCACCTAATCGTACCGAAAGGCCCCAGGACAGTGACAGCTTCCTCCGACGACCTTCAGGCGGGTCGAGCACGCACTGAGGCGGCTCCACCACCTCCCCCTTCACCGGCAGTCGAGGTATACTTCCCTCTGGTGCTCCACCGTCGAGGCAGCCCCAATCCCCCTTTATTTCTCTTGCATTTTCTTTGTCGTAGCCTTAGGATCGTTTTGCCTCAAGGATCTTCCATTTCCATCGATTACATCACCCAATCAGACCACCTCGCCGGAGCGCTCCTCCGGCCGACCATCTCTTCACCGCTTCGTGCCGCCATTCCACCACCACAGGACCCAGGCATTTTGCCCCGGGTCCTCTCACCCGTTTTTGCAGGTACCCGGACTTGAAAGACCGCTTGGGGGTCATTTTGACCTTCGCCGGAGGCCACGAAGCTTCACCATCTCCGCCCGTGCCTCCAGCGAACCTCGGCCGTCGCCGAGGTGTTTTGGACCCCCCCCCCCTCGCGCATAGAGGAAGCTCCCAGGAGGCTGCAGCCCCATTTTGAAGCCCAAAAGCCACCGGAACACGTAGATCAGGCCCGAGGAAGCTCGCCTCGCCGGCGTTCTTCCCCGTTCTTTCTCCGCATCTCCCCACCGTCGGATCGGGTCGCGCCTCCAGATCGCCCAATAGCCGTTGGATTGCGCTAGGCCCTACCCGTCAGATCTTCAGCCGAGGATCTAATCATCGCCGTCCAACGCGAAGCGTCATCGTGCGAGGAGAAGTCGACACGTGGCAAGTGGATGCGTATCAGCCTTCGGATCGCGCACGAGGCGTTAGGCGTGGGTATTTTGCACTATAACCCCCGCCATTTTTGTAATTTATTTGGTCCATAAACTTTCATTTGCAGTTTATATATTTTTATAATAATTGCATCTAGGCCCCTGAACTTTGGATATTTACATTTCAGTCCAATCCACGTCACCTCACGTGATCTGTGCACGTGGGGTGTGGTGATTTTGCAAGGACCCCCTCGCGAGTTTGCTTATTTCGGCTTAGTCCTAGGATTTAGATATTAAGTGTAAAAGTTTTGGTAATTTTGCATGTGAGCCCCTGGGATTTTGGAAATAACATACAGGTCCTTCCCAGGCGTGTGCTAGTCACACGCTTGGTTGGGTTATTTGCAGTCATACCCTTGCGGCTTTGAAAATTTGTATTTGGTCCACTAAATGCAGTATTCAGTATCATATTTTGTGTGAAAATTGCAACCTGGTCCCTGGATGTTTGTTTATTTGCACTTATACCCATGTCAGGCCTTGTATTTTTGCTTGCTTTCCCTATTTATTTAGAGCGTCATTTTAACTCGAAAAATTCCCAAAAAAATACCATAGGTTCCTGTTTGCCAGCATACTCAAGATATATTTTTATTTTTCATTTTTATTGCATTTTAATATTTATTAAAAATAAAAACCATGTATTTTTTCTATTGTTTGCATTAGAAAATACCAAAAAAATATTAAAACTCCTTGAAAAATTCCAAAAAGATTACCTAAGGTCTATTTTGGTGTCTTTTAATTACTCTCCAAAAAATCATTAAAAATTTCAAAAGAAAAACCTTAAAAATTAGAAAACACCTAAAATCTTCATAAAAAACTAAAAAATCATAGAAAAATCCTAAAAATATAAACTCAGGTTTTATAGTTTCTCTATTTTATTGTCTTTTATCTAAAATTAATTTGGGAAAATTTTGTTACTGTTTGCTATTTTTCATTCCCATTTTAATTCGGCCAGTAGCTTGAACCACTGTTTTCTTGTGTTTTGACTTTTAAAAATATCAAAAATATTTAGAATAATCCCCAAAAATCACAAAAACAGTAGAAAAATATAAAAAGATCAAAAACATTTTATTTTCTAATTTTTGACTTTTTCTCTATTTTTATAAATACCTTATCCCCTCGTTTCTTATATTATATATATTCTAGTTATTGAGAAAGAAAATTAAAAAAATATAAAAAATATAAAAAGAAAATATAAAATCAGAAAAAATTGAAAATCAAAATACAAAAATACAAAATTAAAAACTAAATAAAAAATAAAAATTTAAAACCCACAAAAATATTGGCATATTGTTGACAAATTAATCACATTCACTCTTTGCACTTGCTTGATCTATCCTGCCTTGCTCCTTGTGTTCGACCTCTACATACTTACACCTATACACCTTTTTATGTGTAGTTAATAATAAATTTTAACTCCACTATTGCTTGTCATTGTTTGATTTGATTGTGGGTTAATTGTTGATTAAATCCGGATCTTGAGTGGTCAACACATCGACTGTGTTCCCGCCTTGTGAGGAATACATGACCACCGATATCCGATTAGATCAGTAAATAAGCCAACTTGCTAAGAATATAAGAAATAATTCTAAAAATGAGGTTAAATCAACTAATATAAGATAAACAAGACTATACCATCTTAAGAACATCACTAAAATATATGGATCACAAAGGGAGAGAAACAAATCAGTAGGCCACCCTGCTGGATAACAAAATCGATCTCCAATTATGGATTGATGACAATGGGAGATCAAACTATAGACCACCATGATACCACCACTCTATTACAATGCAAAGGTTTTGTTCAAAATACATATATGTATGAAACCACTCATTTATCCAACCTTCCCAGTAAATATATCCAAGTAAAAGACTACAAACCTTCCATGAAATAAAAGAATCGCATTCACAGAAAGGCTAAAGCCATTGGAATCTCAGATGCACCACACACACACCCCCCGTTTCAAAGGCTCGACCCAATCTTCAAAATCTGCCAAATAGAAGCTTCGAATCGGGACCTGGACGAGAACATTCAGTGCACAATCTACATAGACCAAGGTAATGAGAGAAGAGGTGATGCAAGGGTGAGTTTCTCTGCAGCTGTGGGACGAGGCATTCACCGATAATGGGGAAGTCCGATGGGTTGTTGTTGCGTCCATGGCCAAGGCGATGTTGAGGCAGTGTTGATGAGACGATGGTGCAACAACTGCAAGGGGTGGCAGCGGCACCTCGCCGAGGAGAAGATGCCACAGCCATTCCGGGTAGCAGCACGGAGCGACTCTACAACGTCGGAGGAGATTCCGGGTTAGGGGAGTCAAGACCCTCGAAGGCGTGGGTGGGACTGTGAGGTTTTTGGTTAGGGACTGGGTTCCATGGAGAAAGGGGGAAACGAGAAAAGGCGGAAAGGGATGACTTATACATCGTGCTCGACCTATTATTTTAATGCGAGTCTGTGGTAATGTTAGGTTCGGACCCTAAAATGGGCGGGACTATTAGGCCTTAAATTAATCTTATAATGGGTCAGGCTATCGGGCTTTTGGTTTCGAGCCTTCTCAAGCTCGAATCCAGTCCGATAATCATATGGGCTCATTTTTGGGTCCACAGTCTAGCCGATTAATTTTGGGTTTGGACTTGAGCTGGATTATGCAGGTCAGGTTTCAGATCATATATGGGCGGTCCAGCTCAATGCTCAACCCTAAACAGTGAGAAAATTTGATAGGGCCACACCTTGGGGAGGTGGGTAGCAATGAGCTTGGGGACGACGACAACTACCAATATAGGCTTGAAGGGGAGGGGGAGAGGCCCGAGGATTTAGGAAACCGATCGAAGCCCCTGACAGTTGGATTGGGTCCCTCTCTTGAGCGGTTGTGACGGGAGATAACGCCATAGCATAGAGGCAACGACATGTCTCAACTTGATCTTAAACCAGTTGAGAGAGCTCCTTGGCTGTCCTAATCGATTGAGCATTTTGTGTTGTTGCATCCTAAGAGTGTTGATTTGTCTTGCATTGTTCAAGGTGATCAATATCCAGAAGAATAACACGAGAAACTTGTATGTTATTTCAAATTTTTATAGTAATTATTCCAAAATATTCCAAGATTGATTTTTTAAAATCTTCTATTCAACTATAAATCACGTTATCTCGTCTCGAGACCTTGAAACATGCAAGATTTATGTAAACATCCTAAAAGTGCATATAGTTTCATCTGAGGCTAAGAGTGATTTAAACCATCAATAATCACTTAGCAATAAGTATAATATCATACATAATATGGTAATTAAATAAAATTAATAATGTTAAAAATATTTGAATTAAATCTAGGGTTCGTTTGGTTGCAGGGTTGGGCAGGGTTGGGTACTATTCACAGGGTTGGGTGAATAGTAAACTGTGAGGAGGGGGTACCCCTGTGAATAGTACCCAACCCAACCCTGCCCAACTTTGCAACCAAACGAACCCTAGAAGAACGTAAAGGCACCAAAAATAACAAATTCAATACATTGGTCGCTAATGGCTATCTAATCAGAAGTGTTGATTCTCCTATAATGTTGAGCGCTTGATCTTTTGATCCATGCTAAGTTGTATCATTTTTAATCAATATCGGTAAAATGAATTTGATTTGGTACTCAAGTACTAAATTAGGAAAAATGCCATATTCTGGTTTTGAGAAAACTACCCTAATTGTCATTTCGATGAAGATAATAACGATATCTCATAAGGAAATTGTGTTATTAAACATGATACCTAAATAGATATCACTTCTGAATGATACAACGATGATGATATGATAGAGTTCAGAAGCGATAACCCAATATGTAAACTTGAACAAATATAAACAATTTATCCACGCCATTAATGGATGCTAGGAAAATTGAGTTTAAATGGGACCCATCATGCTCGCTTAAATTGATTATGTTAAATAACAACGAATTTAGAATTAGGCTTTCTATCATCGACCCAACATGACGGACATCAATATAAAGTTGAATGCCTCGGAGTTACTTATTCAGGAATAATGCACATATAGCCATTTGCAATGGCCAATAAGTGGAATTAACCATCCACATTGTATCTTAGGTATATCTCTCTCTCTTTACAATTCATGAATCCAAGGGAACATATTGTAAATATATATGAAATAAATAAATTGATGTTTTTTCCCTCTTGTTTAAGATAGGTTATTATGTATTTATAATATATTTATCATATTTTCTTATTTAGTATTTATAGTGAAACAATTTGAGAAGAGGTTGTCAATAATAGATTACCCAAAGAAATGGGTAAAAGAAATTTCCATCCAAGATTTAATAGTCGGTCCATTCTCATCCTCACAATGGTGGTCCCGTTATTTTTTCTCACTTGATCAGCGTTCCATTTCTTTGTCTGTGTTTTATTAATAAATGGTTGAAATCAAGAGATATATGTCAAACTGAAATATTTACGATTATTAAAATTACTTAAATCAATTTAGGGCAAATGCCTATATTATATAGCAAAAAATGTAACATAGCCCATTTTCGGATAGATATTAAGAGATAGAGACGATCTAGATCCACTAATATACAAATTTCATGATTAGTTTCATAAAGATATTAGCATAAAAAACTATGAAATTGAGCCTAATTTGAGCAAGTGTAAGTAACATGCTACATACTTTAATAAGATGATGAATAACAACTCATATCGTTCAAACGACTAATAAAAAAACATGCAAAGCATAGATATGATTTAATTACTTTAATTAAATTTCATATGCACGCCTTTTTTGGGATTAATTGAGATCCATGATCCAAGTAGGCTACCCTTAACCACACAACAACAACAACAAAGCCTTTTCCCACAATTAAGTAGGGTCGGCTACATGGATTCTTCGCCTCCATTCAGATCTATCTTGGGTCAATCTCGGACTTATATCCAGCAAACTAAGATCCCTTCGTATAGTCTCTTTCCAACACTTCTTGGGTCGTCCTCGCCCTCTCTTAGCCGGCTCAACATCCCAACACTCGCATCTCCTAACCGGTGCATCAGTTGACCTTCTTTGCAAATGACCAAACCATCTTAAGTGGTTTTCTCGCATCTTATCCTCGATCGGAGCTACACCAACTTTCTTTCTGATTGCATCATTCCGAATCCGATCTTTACGTGTATGTCCACACATCCATCTTAGCATTTTCATTTCTGCTACAGCCATTCTCTGCACATGTCTATGGTTCACAGGCCAACATTCAGAACCATAAAGCATAGCAGGTCTCACGGCTGCTTTGTAAAACTTTACTTTAATTTTTAAAGGTATTTTCTTATCACAGAGAACAGCGGATGCTCCTCTCTACTTTAGCCAGTCTGCATTTATTCTATTAGTAACATCTCCATCATGTTGCAAAATAGATCCCAGATATCTAAAAGAATCTCTCTTCTGGATGTTATCGTCACCAATCTTCACCTCGATTCCTTCACCATTGCTTCCATCAAAGGTGCATTCCATATATTCCGTCTTAGCCCTACTTATACGAAAACCTTTAGTCTCCAATGCATGTCTCCAAACCTCAAGCTTCTCATTTACTCCATCTATAGTCTTGTCAATCAACACAATATCATCAGCAAATAACATACACCAAGGTAACTCATCCTGAATGTGACTTGTCAATTCGTCCATAATCAAAGTAAAAGAAATGGACTCAAAGCTGAACCTTGATGTAAACCAATGTTGATATCAAAATAGTCAGTCTTCCCCGTCGGGGTCCTTACACAAGATAAAGCCCTATCATACATATCCTTTATGAGATTAATGTATAGGACAGGTACTTGTCTCTTCTCCAAAACTCTCCACAGTATCTCTCGCGGGACGGAAACAATGTATAGGCTACCCTTAACCACGGAGATTAATTATGTGCTAAACAATAAAAGCCACTTTTTATAACAATTTGGATGCTAAGACATCTTGACCTTCATTCCAACCAAATCACTTGATTTAAAATATTTTAAAAATGCATAAGCTAATAATTCTGAATATTCTCTCGAATACTGAATATTCTTTGTTCAGTGACCGTCAGACTAAATATCGAATACCGACTTCTGTAATACTGAGAGTGGTTTGATTAAAACACAGATAAATTACTTTACGATGAGGAGAAGAGATCGGTGTGTTGCAGAGACTACAAAGCAATTCTAAGAGAGAGATTGACATCTCAACATTGCTTGCTAGTCATGGATGTATAAATAAAATGGTTGGCAAAGAAGAGGATGGTTCCCAAGATCATTAGAACTCAATGATGAAATCTTCAATTGAAGTAATCAAGCTTCAAGGAGAAGGTTTTAGAAGACTTATCTTGAGATTGTAAGAGAAGTGCAAACGAGATGTCGAAGGCGGTAGTATCTTGTATCTTAACTGTAGTCAAAGAGTTTTTTTTTTGTTTTTTCATCGATTTATTTTACTGCAAAATAGACAATCTAAACATATCGTGCAATATGTTAATGACTCATGTCTAAAACATCCCAATACACTACATATCAAATATAATCTATCATAATTATTTTGAGTTGCATTATAAGAATTATTTCGAGTAATAAATGTCAAATCCGATATATAAAGTATGCATACTTTACTAAAATATCGAAATATTTAATAAAAATGTCTAATCTGCATGTCATAGCTTGCATTGATTCACTATTTATGAATACATCATGCTTTAACCATATCTTTGATTCTCTCACACCCACAAACTCCAAATTAAAGGTTTGCTAGATATTGAACTCAAGTTGATAAGTTTCCTTCACGAGATACATGTTTTTCAGTTTCTTTCTCTATTTTTTTCATGTTCTGATTATCAAATAGATTTCTCAAAGACGGTACAAATGAGCCTCTGATCATGTATGATGTCCTAAAATAAGAAGAACCCATGTGATTCACAAATCCAATAGATTTTAAGATTCTTAAGCATCCCATTATTACCTTATGACATGTCTTTCATGGATAGATGTTCATCTCCATCCATGTGCTAGCTATCTGGTCGACGCTTGTCACAAGTTTGACATTTCCGTATGTTCCTCAACCCTGTTTGGATCACGGGTTACCTGCGGGTTAGGGGAGTTTACCCCCCTTAACCCACATCCCCCTCTCTCCCCGTGAGTCCCACTTTATTCTTTTTTTAAAAAAAAATAAATAAATCAATTTTACATCATCAATCCTATCAAAAAAATAATATATTATACCATCATATCATATAAAAATTATAAACTACTCCACTTCTACTCACTTTTCCAAACTTCAATACAATCACATCACAATAACTACTCACCTTTTCAAACTCCAATACAATCATATCACCCCAAACCCAATTCTAACCCACCCTCAGTTTAACCCTCTATCCAAACACCAAAACATAAAAGCAGGTTACCCTCTACCAATTTAACCCGCCTTAACCCGCCAACCAAACGCACCTTTAAATCACACCGATAAGAATACAAAACCTCTTGTCGTTAACTGAGACAATAGAAACAATTGATCAAGATCCATCATTGAATAAGAAGAGAGAGAGAGAGAAAGAATCAATGATACCATGGGTTATGTTTGTTGAGCAGGTCCTCCGGGGGCATAATATCAAATTGAGGGAGCCAATCTTTTTTGAGAGACTTAATAAAATTCAAAGCAAATGAATTCGATTAATGAAACGTTTAGATCGTAAATAAAAGATAATCGAATTTCGATAATGACATATATAGTATACACACGATAAATACTGACTTTGATCAATTCTAAATGAGAAAGATTCATTTATTTTAATCTCTTCCTGCATTTTCTTGTTCCTTAGACTCTCTTTTTGAGGACTACTAAAAAAATTAACCCTTTTACGCAATTTTCTTCCTCCGGACCTCATGTTATAGAGATGGAGAGAAAATGCAACGTCCCGGGCTTAGGTCCCCGGTCCGTTATCGAGGAAAACTGGCCCTGACAACCTGTTGGGTACGGGCCCAAATGGATCCGTTCGCAACCACCCAAAATGTTTAAGCCCAAGTTGTCAAGTAGTAATCCCCACCATTTATAAACCACACCCACACTTCGTGAGTTTTGGGTGTTACAACCTCCCCCACTTATATTCGCAATGTCCTCGTTGCGACATGGCCCATCACTTATTCTCAGTGATAGTAGCGGCTGCACGCTCCGGGTAGCCATTTCCTCCTATCTCTTTGTAGGGGTGGCTCCACCTCTCGGATAGCCCTTTCCACTATCAGAGGAAATTTGGCTCTAATACCATTTGTAACGTTCCAGGTTTAGGTCCCCGGTCCGTTATCGAGGAAAACTAACCCTAACAACCTATTGGGTACGAGCCCAAATGGACCCGTTGACAACCACCCAAAATGCTTAAGCCCAAGTTTTCAAGTAGTAATCCCCACCACTTATAAACCACACCCACACTTTGTGAGTTTTAGGTATGGCACAATGTTTGGGGGTATGGGTGTTACAACCTCTCCCACTTATATTCGCAATATCCTCGTTGCGACATTGCCCATCACTTATTCACAGTGATAGTGATGGTTGCACATTCCGGGTAGCCATTTCCTTCAACCTCTTTGTAGGGGCGGCTCCACCTCTCGGGTAGCCCTTTCCAATATTAGAGAGAATTTGGCTCTGATACCATTTGTAACGTCCCGGGCTTAGGTCCCTGGTCCGTTATCGAGGAAAATTAGCCCTAACAACCTGTTGGGTACGAGCCCAAATGGATCCGTTGGCAACTACCCAAAATGCTTAAGCCTAAGTTTTCAAGTAGTAATCTCCACCACTTATAAACCACACCCACACTTTGTGAGTTTTTGATATGATACTATGTTTGGGGTATGGGTGTTACAACAAGTGGAAAGGGCTACCCGAGAGGTGGAGCCGCCCCTACAAAGAGGTTGGAGGAAATGGCTACTCGGAGCGTGCAACCGCCACTATCACTGGAAAGAAGTGATGGACCATGTCGCAACGAGGACGTTGCGAATATTAGGCATGGGCATTGGGCTGGGCCGGCCCGGCCCAGCCCGAAGCCCGGCCCATGATACCCGACCCGGCCCAAGCCCGAATGAATAATGGGCCGGGCTTGGGTCGAAATTGTAGGCCCAATTTATATTCGGGCCGGGCCCGGGCTTTCCTCGGCCCAGCCCGGCTTGGCCCGCCGGCCCGACCCGAATGTAGGCCCGAAGGCCCGGCCCGACCCAAGGCCCGACAATCAGCCCGGCCCGCGTCCTTTCAACTCCTAATTGGACCCCATCCCTAGGGACATTTCACACGCACACCCCGATCCCTCCCCTTCCCTAATCCCTCGTTCGTGTCCAACCCAATCATACCGCAGCCGCCGACCGTCCCGCCGCTCCTCCTCTCGATCTCCTCCGCAGGGCCACGCCATTGCCACGACGCCATCGCCTTCCCTCCTCCGCAGCACCACGCCATCACCCTTCTTGTGCTCGTGGTATTTTCCACATACGACTCTAATGTACGGGCACCCCTCTTGAGCGAGTTCTCTTCCTCATTCTATTTTTATTTTCTGCATGTTTCTATTGTTGTTGTTTCCGTGTATATCTGCGCGTGTTATATGCCCATAGAAAAGAACTCGATGAAGCAGTCTAAGTCCTAATTTCAATGGTTGTTGATTATGTATCATTCTCAGTTAGCTCGTTTTAATGGTGAACTTTTGTCTATCAATCTTGTGTCCCTTGGTGCTCGTTAGTATAATTTGTTAACTCTTTTCTTATCCTTGGGATGCATCAGTGCCTATCTGTTGTCAAACATGAATGCCCATCTCATTTAAATTGTGACCAACTCAGCGTCAATCGGAATTAGAGCTTACAGTCTAAATCATCATCTTGTTGGAAAAGTCGCTAATTTTGTAATTTCGAAGTGGCATTTTTCTTTCAGTTGAACCCTTGAAATGCATCTGAATTCATTCTCTCTAAAATCTAATTCTGGTCCAAATTGCCTCTGAAAATGACAAGTTAAAACTTGGACTACTTCATAATTCATGTTTCTGAAAACAACACTTCTTTCCTGCTTCCATCCGTTCATGAATCAATGTGATGGAATTTATCCAGTCATAAAGATGGAAATATTCTGTCCGACCTGCTGTATTTATTCCAAAAAGTGATGGAATTTTCACTTCTGCTTTTCCGAGTTTTTCCCGTAACACTTATGCCCCTGATGTTTTTGGGTATGGATTATCATGTTTCATTAAATTTATTCTTTTTGAATCATATATGTGTAGATGTCAGAAGCACAACAAGATCAATCCACACTTCCGGATGATGAACATGTAGAAGTTGATATGTCTGTTTCAAGGAAGAGAGAAAGACAATTTAAGTCATGGGTTTGGGAGCACATGACAAGACTTGGGGTGATTGATGAAAAAGAGATGTGCAAATGTAATCACTGCAAGACACACCTCACTTGTGGCACAAAAGGTGGGACTAGTCACCTTGATCGACACTTGAACAATGTTTGTCCATTTTACAGTAAACAAGCAAAGTCTCATAGCCTTTTGAAATTTTCTAATCTTGATCAAGGAAGCACGATTGCCACTTGGAAATTTGAACAAGAGCAGAGTAGGAATGATTTTACAAGATGGATTGTCTCCAGTGAATTGTCCTTTAGGATTGTAGATAATCCCAAATTTCAAACCTTTGTCTCTAACTTGCAACCTAAGTATAAGGTTCTCTCAAGGTATACCGTAAAAAGGGATTGTTTGAAATTATACGAAGTGGAGAAGGAGAGACTAATGGAATTGTTAAAATCTATTGGTAGAGTGTCTATCACCACGGACATGTGGACGTCAAATCAAAATCTGGGCTACATTTCTATCACTGCACATTTTATTGATAACAAGTGGAAGTTGAACAAGAAGATTATTTCTTTTTGTGTTCTTCATTCGCGTCATATAGGCGAAAACATTGCTGATATGATTGTCAACCGTTTAAATGATTGGAATATACAAAACTTGTGCACTATTACGGTTGATAATGCATCCACAAATGATGTTGTAGTACGGAATCTTGTTGATCATTTTTCTTCAAAAGGTGCTTCGCTGTTGGACGGTAAATTTTTCCATGTCCGTTGTTGGGCACACATATTGAATCTTATTGTCCAGGATGGATTGGCTGAAATCAAAGACATAACTTGCAAAATCCGAAATCTTGTAAAATATGTGAAGTACTCAACCCGAAGATTTCAGGATTTCGTTGAAATTGCTCAACAAGAGCGCATTCATGTGACAAAAGGATTGAGACTGGATGTGAGTACACGGTGGAACTCCACCTATTTGATGCTTCACTCTGCTATCTTATACCAGAAAGTCTTCAATCGTTTGAAGGGGCGTGATTGCCAATTATCTGATGCACCATCTGCAGTGGAGTGGAAGAAAGTTGAGATGATATGCGGAATTTTAGAGAACTTTTATGATGCCACAAAAATTTTTTCTGGACAAAAATATGCAACTGCGAACTTGTTTTTTAGTTTGCTTTTTGATATAGAGAGGGATTTGCATTCTCTCGTGAGGCATGAGGACTCTTCTTTCAGAGATATGGGTGTAAAGATGTTTGCCAAGTTTGATACTGGAGAGAAAAAGATGCCATGATTCCATTGGCGATTGTAACAACTTTAGATCCCCGTTACAAGCTTGAGTTTCTCAAATTTTCTTATTCAGAACTTTATCCTGAGAATGAAGTTGAAGAGTACATCGAACGCGTTCAAAGTACATTATACAAAATGTTTGAAGAATACTCTTGCAAGTACAAGCCAGAATTTCCTGGAGAGACTTCTGCATCTTGTGGCTTTGAACGGGAGAACATGTGTCCCTCGAAGAGAAAAGAAGATACTCGAAGCAAATTCTTCAAGAAAAAGAAGGAAACTGGTTCCTCCGAAGTGGGAAAATCTGAGATTGAATTGTATTTACATAATACTTCCGCAGACAATGAAGAGGATCCCAACTTTGACATTTTGAAATGGTGGGATGTGAATTCTAGCAAGTATTGAGTGTTATCGATAATGGCACGAGATATTCTGGCTATTCCTATCTCAACCGTTGCATCTGAAAGTGCATTCAGCATCGGGGGTCGAGTTGTAGATGCGTACAGAAGTCGACTTCATCCAACAACGGTCGAGGCATTGGTTTGTGCTGGGGATTGGATTCGTGAGGATGAGCAAAAGGATTTCATTTTCGAGGATGGAGATGAAGAGGAAGAGATGGAGGAGAATGAGAAGCTACGGTAAGTAAATTTAATTCTTATCTTCATTTTAATTCATATCTTCATTTTAATCCGCAACAAATCTAAATTGATTTCTCTTAAACAGTACATGCACTATTTGACCGACGGGATGTTACTGCTGGCTGCATTTCCAATGTTTTGCAACAGCTAGGGAAAGATAATCATTTTGGTGGAACAATATTTTTTTTGGGTCCTTTGGAAATTACGCTGTGTCCTTTTGACAGTTAATGGATGATATCTTTGTAGTGCAATTAGAATATGGATGATATCAATGTTGTTCTTGCTGCTGCTTGGTTGGTAAAAAAGATCATTTCTTGTTGTTCTTGCTGCTGCTGCTTCTTTATGTCTCCTTTTACTGTTATTGGAATTGATGTCTAACCCTGGTAATGTGTTTTGATTGGTTATATCTTGTAGGAAGGCCATTATCTTAGTTTGTCTCCAATACCATCCATCCATTATTTACCCATGTTTGCATTACTCTACGAACTTATCTTAGTTTACTCCTTGAGTTTCTATCTCCACAAGAAAAAAGGGGAAAGCTTCGTAAATTGTTAGTGGTGAGTTATTTGATTCAGATACTGAGATGGCAATTGGACACTTCAAAAAGTTCATGTTATATTGAAGTTTACATAAAAATACACTAAACAATATGGCCGTCCCTGGCTCATGGTCTTTGCAAAAACATGTAATATGTGTTTCATCAGGAGTGCAGTTGTTTTTTTGGTTATTTTGCCTTTTGTTCTCCAGATCTCTAGTCCTATGATATATTACTTTGTACATAGGATTTTTATGGACAAAGGCTTTAGTAAAGCTCAATTTGCTTTTCATGTTGTGTGAAGGAGGCGAGCTTTTGGATAGCATACTTTCAAGGTAGTAATATATGATCTGTCATTGATTTGTTGACTAGAATGAAATATGCTTCGACACAGTTCACTGATGCATATTGTATATTTTGAACAGGGGTGGGAAATACTCAGAAGATGATGCTAAGGCTGTCATGGTGCAGATCTTAAGCGTTGTAGCATTTTGCCATCTCCAGGGTGTAGTTCACCGTGACCTGGAACCTGAGGTACACAAGCTGATTTCTTGATAGTTGCATTTTCTGTGAAGCAAAATATCTTAGCTCGGCTCTTTCCTGAATGCTTGCCAAACACTAATTCAATTCTATAAATAGATTTATGTGCGTGGTGTGGACCATGTATTTCTTCCCATATTCATTTATACGAGGCATGCATTAAAATGACCTTTTTTTTGTCTGCCCTTGACAGAATTTTCTTTTTAAATCTAAAGATTAAATTTTTAAGCTGAAGGTCATAGATTTTGGATTATCTGATTTAGTCAAGCCATGTTTGACTCTGCCTATCGATCTTCTTGAGCCACTCCACCTTGTCATGATCAGTTCCGAAGGCTCCAACCTCAGGGTGGGGCATTGCAGCTTGCCTATCGATCCCGATGCCGATTTGTGTCTCACCCGATTCATTGTACAGGGTCAATTCCAGTTTAGTGTCGCTGCTAATAGACAGATTAACCGGCCTGGTGTTGCTGCTAAGCGAGAGTGTGATGACCTGCACAAGAATGACCTCAAGTTTTCCCCAGAAGTCGTCTGTCATCATTCCTTCCCACAATTGAAATCAATGCTTGAATTCAATGCTGCACGAATTTTAAATTAAGACCAAAGAATATGGAAAATACATTCGGTAGGTTTGACCATAGCAAATACATCTTTTTGTGGACCCCCTGATTAGCATATAGCACAGGATAATATCACCGTAATTACACCTTGACTCAACCAACCAACTTCCGTCATCGTTCTTGCGCAACTGTCCATCCCATGCTTAATGAGAAATTCCAAACTCAGGAACCAAATTCTAACCTTGTGCCATAAAAGATGAATCATCACTATTGAATGCAAAATCCATTGTGCAGATGGGCCAGCCCGACCCAAGCCCGACCCAAGGAAGTTGGGCCGGGCCTGGGCTTGGGCCGAAGATTTACAAAAACTACAGGCCTAGGCCCGGCCCAAGGCCCGAACTATTAAGATGGGCTTGGGCCTGGGCCCTTCAGGGCCCGGCCCAGCCCGACCCATGCCCAACCCTAGCGAATATAAGTGGGGGAGGTTGTAACACCCATACCTCCAAACATAGTGCTATACCTAAAACTCATAAAGTGTGGGTGTTGTTTATAAGTGGTGGGGATTACTACTTGAAAACTTGGGCTTAAGCATTTTGGATGGTTGTCAACGGGGCCATTTGGACCCGAACCCAACAAGTTGTTAGGGCCAGTTTTCCTCGATAACATACCGGAGACCTAAGTCCGGAACGTTACAAATGGTATCAGAGTCAAATTCTCTCTGATAGTGAAAAGGGATACCTGAGAGGTGGAGCCGTCCCTACAAAGAGGTTGGAGGATATGACTACCCGGAGCGTACAACCGCCACTGTCATTGGGAATAAGTGATGGGCCATGTCGCAACGAGGATGTTGTGAATATAAATGGGAGAGGTTGTAACACATACCCCCAAACATAGTGCCATACCTAAAACTCACAAAGTGTGGGTGTGGTTTATAAGTGGTGGGGATTACTACTTGAAAATTTGGGCTTAAGTATTTTGGGTGGTTGCCAACGGATCCATTTGGGCCCGTACCAATAAGTTGTTACGGTTAGTTTTCCTCGATAACGGGACAGAGACCTAAGCTCGGAACGTTACAAATGATATCAGAGTCAAAAAGGGCTACCCGAGAGGTGGAGCCGCTCCTACAAAGAGATACGAGGAAATGGTTACCCGGAGCGTGTAACCGCTACTATCACTGGGAATAAGTGATGGGCAATGTCGCAACGAGAACGTTGCGAATATAAGTAGGGGAGATTGTAGCATCCAAAACTCACAAAGTGTGGGTGTGGTTTATAAGTGATGGGGATTACTACTTGACAACTTGGGCTTAAGCATTTTGGGTGGTTGCCAACGGATCTATTTGAGCTCGTACCCAACATGTTGTCAGGGATAGTTTTCCTTGATAACGGACTGTGGACCTAAGTCCGAGACGATACAAATGTTATCAAAGCCAAAACCTCTCTGATAGTGGAAATGGCTACCCGAGAGGTGGAGCCGCCCTACAAAGAGGTTGGAGGAAATGGCTACCCGGAGCGTGCATCCGCCACTATCACTGGGAAGAAGTGATGGACAATGTCGCAACGAGGACGTTGCGAATATAAGTAGAGGAGGTTGTAACATCCATACCCTCAAAAATTGTGCCATACCTACAACTCACAAAGTGTGGGTGTGATTTATAAGTGGTGGGGATTACTACTTGAAAACTTGGGCTTAAGCATTTTGGGTGGTTGTCAACGGGTCCATTTGGTCCCGAATCTAACAAGTTGTCAAGGGCAGTTTTCCTTGATAACGAACCAGGGATCTAAACCCGGAACGTTACAAATGGTATTAGAGTCAAATTCTCTCTGATAGTGGAAAGGGCTACCCGAGAGGTGGAGCCGCCCCTAAAAAGAGGTTGGAGGAAATGGATATCCGGAGCGTGCAACCGCCACTGTCACTGGGAATAAGTGATGGGGCATGTCGCAACGATGATGTTGCGAATATAAGTGGGAGAGGTTGTAATACCCACACCCCCAAACATAGTGCCATACCTAAACTCACAAAGTGTGGGTGTGGTTTATAAGTGGTGGGTATTATTACTTTAAAACTTGTACTTAAGCATTTTGGTTGATTGTCAACGGGTCCATTTAGGCCCGTATCTAACAGGTTGTTAGAGCCAATTTTCCTCGATAACGGACCGAGGATCTAAGCCCGTCGCCGTCTTTGAGATTTCGTTTAAAACTGTGCCTACATCCGGATCCGGATACGGCACCACCTTCCTCGGCCCTCACTATCCCTCCCCACTTCGCCCTTCCCAGGCAAGGGAGGAGAGGTGCTCGCGCCATTTTAGGGTTTCGCGGGAGCAGCGAGTGGCGGAGAACGGCAGCTGATTCTATTCAAGGTTATTTCCTCTACTTTTTCCAACTTTATTGGATAATAACGCAGATTTTCTCTTCTCACTTCGAGTGTTCGTTGTTTTGCTTCTCAGTTTTTTTATTTATAACCTCCCTCCTCGACCCTATTGGATTCTGCTTTCTGTCTGTTGGTCCGGACATCAGAAGTTGACACTCCTCATTTCTTTTTCGGCATCATTTCTATGCTTACTCTTCGTTTTTAATTTGCAGTCCGATATTAGTGTTTGGATCTATTAGTAGCGCTAAAATAATTACAATTAATGGTTTTCTTATTGCTCAAGGATTGGTTAGACTGCATAGTGCACAAAATTAAGACTGTGTCCTGAATACCGCTGACTCATTTGGGACTGTCTTCGCTCAATAAATATAATGACCTTTTGAACCTTGGTTTGCTTTTTTAGAGCGATTGTTCACACGGATGCATCCATATGTGTGGTGTTGGGATACTAACTATCTTTATTATTTTTTACATTTTCTATTTCTCTTTTCTTCTTTCTATAATTTGCCCAATAGGTTCTTCTCCTATATAAGAGAACCCTTGTACCTCTCATGACGCATTCCATTCTTTTCCCTTAACATGGTATCGGAGCGATGGTCCTAGACTGAAGTTCCTGTATCCAACTCTAACCCTACCCGTCTGCCCCCCCTCCCGCGCCCGGGCCCCGTGTCTCCGGCCTCGTGCCTAGGCCCTGTGCGCCTGACCCCCGTGCCCAGGCCCCGCGTCACCGGCCCCCGCGCCCAGGTCCCACGCCCAGGCCCCACGCCCAGACCCTGTGCCCAGGCCCCCTTGCCCAGGACCACGTGCCGACACTGCCGCACCCCCGGTCCCTGTGCCCTGACCCCCTGAGCCGCAACTTACGGCCCTGGACCGTGATCTTGACCCCCAAGATCGGCATCAACTACTTGCGACTCCGAGTATATCGGCGGGTAGTTCTGCGATCTGATTTCTATCGGAAAGCGTGATTTCAGACCTCTAATTCACGTTTTCCAACCATAGCAAGCGACGATGATTAGCAAGGATGGTTGTATGAGTCTACACATACAACCAATCCTTCGTAGGATTCTGTAGACTCGTTTATATCGGTCTACTCCCGATTGAATTCCGTTATTTGGCTGTCTTATCATCATGTCAAAAAACAGGGATGACATCTTCTCGTCCGAAGCCTTCAAGGTCTCGACTCCCATCTTTAAGATGGATGGGACCAAATGTGAGTTGTGGTCCATGCAGTTTCTTACCCTCATGCAGTGCAACAAGGAGCATATCCTGACAGATCCAGAGCCAACTGAAAGACTGGGGCAAATGCTTCTTGGAAGCAAGATGATGCGTATATGCGTGTTTGGCTTTGTGATACTCTTGCTACAGAAATAACCAACGATATTCTAACTCAACCCACTGCCATGGCAATGTGGGACACTTTGGCATCCATCTATGCACATGCGAAGAATGAGGCCAATATCCTTCAACTACAGTTTAATATCTATAATACCAAGCAGAATGGCCGCCCCCCTTCATGTTTACTATTCTTCGTTGCGTTGCATGTTTGAAAAGCTTCATAGTTACATGCCCATTACGACGTCTACTGAGCAACAAAAGATTCATAGGAACTCCACGATGGTTGGAGTTTTCATGGCTGAACTTGATACAGAGTATAATGCTGCACGTACTCATCTTCTTACTGGAGCTACCATCCCCCCTATAGAGGAGGACTATACCCGTCTCAGCCGGATCATCATCCCTTCGACAACCACATCTTCGCACTCTTCAACGATGGCCGCTTCTCGTGGCCGAGGTGGGGCGATCCAGTCTAGAGGGCGTACACCTCGAGGAAGAGTCGGTGGACGCCAACGTGGTCCCTGCACCTACTACCGCAAGTCCGAACATGTAGAGGATACATGCTATCAGAAGCATGGATATCCTGTTTCTGGTCGAGCATCCGAGCAGATTGTGTCTTCAGAGACTTCAGCTCTCCAGACTGATCCTCGCTTGGATGATATTGTCTCTCATATTCATGAGATCATGACTCCTACTGCTGACACCACCACTACAGATAGCGCTGCAGCAACCAGAGCCTCTTCGAGCTCCTCAGGTATCACCTATGCCTTTACTGGTAGTACGAATGCAGACATGGTAGAGTGGATTATGGATTCTGGCGCTTCTTACCACTTGTGTGGGGAAAAACACAACTGAAGTCATACATGGCTATACCACCTGGCAGATGGGTTATCATTGCTAATGGCGACCACTTACCCATTACATGACAGGTGGAGATGCATTTGACACTGTCCATGCGCCTGAAGAATATTTAATATGCTCCTGCCTTTCAGATGAATTTACTTTCTATTAGTTAGATCACTAAGGATCTGCATTGTCGTGCCATCTTTGACCCTTCGTCTCTTGTGTTTCAGGACATACTCGCGGGCAGGGTGATTGGGTGTGGCCGTGAACAGCAGGGACTCTACAGACTGGTCCAACCTCCTCATGCTAGTGTTTCTGATATACCTAATGGACCTGTCTCTCCTTATCTATGGCACCTTAGTTTGGACATCTTCCTCTACAGAAGTATATCATGTTCTCCCTCAGATTTCTACGAGATCCTCCTTTCAGTGTGAGGCATGTCAACTTGGGAAGCATCACCGTTCCTCTTTTCCATCCCGTCAGAGTCGGAGCAATTCTCATTTATTTGAGCTCTTTCATTTAGACATTTGGGGTCCTAGTCGTGTTCCTGATCATCAAGGACATCGTTTTTATCTTGTAGCTGTCGATGATTTTTCTAGACTTTCCTGGGTCTTCTTATTGAAGAATAAGTCTGAGTCTGGATCCATTAGAAAGTATTTTATTAATGAAATAAAGAATATTTTTTCTGCCAATGTCAAGTATCTTATTTCTGATAATGCCTTGGAATTTTGCACCTTACAATTTTCTGAGTTCTTTGGATCCCATGGCATTGTTCACTAGACCTCATGTGCCTACTACACTTCCCAGCAGAACGGTATTGCCGAGCACAAACACCATCACTTACTTGATGTGACCAGAACATTGTTGATACATAGTCGTGCTCCTCATGCTTTCTGGATGATGCTGTCCTTACTGCTTGCTATTTGGTAAACTGTATGTCCTCGTTCGTGTTAGGAGAGAAGATCTCTTCCTCGATTGCGTTTCCTAAGAAGGATCTTTTCTCTCTTACACCTCATGTGTTTGGATCTGTTGCCTTCGTTCATGATGTCTCTCTAGGACGTGACAAGCTCTCTCCTAGAGCTGTCAAGTGTGTGTTTGTGACTACTCTCGTACCCAAAAGGGGTATCACTGCTTTGATCCACTAAGACGGAATTATTTTGTTAGTGCTGACGTTATTTTTTTTTGAGTTTGTCGTGTATTTTTCTCCTACAGGTGACATACTTGCTCCATCTGACTCTGATGATGAGATATACATGCCACCACCTCCTACAGTTGGTCCTTCACCTTCATCTACTCCTCTTCCACCACCACCACCACCACCTCCACCACCTCCTCCACCTCCTCATTTGGTTCAGTTTTTGCCTCGTGTTTTTCCTCGCAGGTCTCGCTCTGTTCGCTATGCTCACAGGCCTTGCCCATCATCTAGCATGCCTCAAGTATGTAATGAGCATATTGTTTCTACTAACGGCACTACTGAGTTGACCGTGCAACATGATTCTAGACAGGACGAGCAAGTGCCCTCTCAAGAGGGAAATTTACAGGCCCCGGACTTGGCAGATGATCTTGACGTACTGATTGCTCTGCGGAAGCAGAAACAAGCATGTGCTACATACTCTCTTGCAGCCCAGGTTTCTTTGAGCAGGTTGTCAGAGGATTTCAGGAGATTTACTTTGGCACTATCAGCCGTGCAGATACCACAGACGTATCAAGAGGCTCTCAAAAATAGCCAGCGGGGTTAGCCATGGAGGAGGAAATGGATGCGCTACAGTCACGTGGTATGTGGAGTCTTGTTTCTGCTCTTGTTGATACATCTGTTGTGGGATGTAAATGGGTGTTCGTTGTGAAACACCGTGCGGATGGAAGTGTGGATCGCTATAAGGCGAGACTTGTGGCACGAGGGTTCACCCAGACATATGGGGTGGACTATCAGGATACTTTCTCTCCAATTGCCAGACATTCTACTCTATGTATTCTCCTTGCTGTTGCTGTGACACGAGATTGTCCCCTTTATCAGCTTGATGTAAAGAATGCATTCCTCTATGGTGATCTACAGGAGGAGGTTTATATGCAGCAACCACATGGGTTTGTTGTTGAGGGGAAGTGTCAGAAGGTTTGCATGTTACACAAGGCTATCTATGACCTCAAGCAGAGTCTAAGAGTATGGTTCCAAAAGCTCTCGGATTTGATAGAGCAGAAGGGGTTTGTGAGATCAACTGCTGATCCCTCCTTGTTCGTACAGAAGACCCAAAGAGCTACTACAGTTATTCTTGTTTATGTTGATGACATTATTGTTATAGGGGATGACGAGAAAGGCATTCAGGGTGCCAAGGACTTCCTAGGTCAGCAGTTTGTGACCAAGGACCTTGGACATTTACGTTACTTCCTTGGACTAGAGTTTGCCGGGAACCAACGAGGTCTTGTGATGACCCAGAGGAAGTATGTTATAGATCTTCTTTCAGAGACATGCATGGCAAATTGCAGACCTGCCACTGCTCCGCTTGACCCGAGCATGAAGTTCTATGATAATGATACTGAGGAGGTCGACAAGAGGAGGTACAGAGAGCTTGTTGGCAAGCTACTATATGTAACTATTAGCATACCCGACATATCATTTGCCGTGAGCAAAGTGAGTCAGTTTATGAAGCAACCCAAACATGCACATATGGATGCAGTCCATATGATTCTGAGATACTTGAAGACTTCACCTGGTACTGGACTTCTTTTCAGCAGAGGCACACCTCTCTCAGTTACAGCATGTGTAGATGCAGATTATGCTGGGTGTCCAAAGGATAGAAAGTCTACATATGGCTTTGCTGTGTTCATAGGGAACTCTCTTGTTTCATTGAAGAGTAAGAAGCAAACTGTGGTTGCCAGATCAAGTGCTGAATTGGAATATAGGGCCATGGCACATGCTAGTACAGAGATGATGTGGGTCAGATCCGTTCATACTGACCTGACTATAGAAGTGCCTCTTCCATGCATCTCCAATGTGATAATCAAGCTGCTCTCTTCATTGCAAACACCCCAAACTTTCATGAGAGGATGAAACACATAGAGGTGGATTGTCACTACACTCGTGACATGTATCACTACTACGCATGTCCGCTCTGGAGACCAGACAACATATGTACTTACAAAGGCCCTAGCGAGAGGACCTTATCAAAGATGTTGTTCGAAGCTGGGTCTTATTGATATCTACGCTCCAGCTTGAGGGGGAGTGTTGAGATATTAACTATCTTTATTATTATTTTTACATTTTCTATTTCTCTTTTCTTCTTTCTGCAATTTGCCCAATAAGTTCTTCTCCTATATAAGAGAACCTTTGGGTCTCTCATAATGCATTCCATTTTCCCCCTTAACATGTGGCTTTCACGTTCCCCATTGGGTGCTGAATGTTGATGTTGGCGATGATTTTCTTGGTTGTATGTGTGATCTTGTGTCCGATTTTGGTACGCCTTTAGCTTTAGTCACTATCTTCAAAGTGACGGACCATCTTGTAGTATTACCAAGTGACTTGCATTTAGTTGACTAGGTTCCCTCCTTGATATATATCCGTCGAATAGGTGGAGGTAAGTTGGCAAAAGATGACATCCGTAGAGACATAATACCCACGACCAAGAAATCACATGTTTGACGCTCGTTTGACAAAGCATCATAGCTAATGACGCAAAATGTGGGTTTGAGTCTCAACCCCTTTTGGAGACTGTAGTCATTTCGTAAATAATTTATTATGCTTGAAGAACGTGATATCCGTAGATACATAATATCGATGACCATCTAAGTCATAATAAATATACCATTTTTGTATTTTGGAAAAGTTAAGAAGGTACGTTTGATTTAACGATGTAATAATTTATCAGGAGTGTGGAAATTGTGGACAAAGCTAATGCGACCAAAATTGTGGAAGGGTGAAGGAAAATATTCCTCATTAGGATAAAGCAAGGGGAAGGGAAATGGAACTTTAATTACGAAAGAAGGGACTCTGAGGTGAAATCAAGAAAATTACCCTAAGAGATTTCCAGAACCTTCATTTTAGTGAGGAGAGTACGGGCTGCATCAAGAAAGATGTACAATCTTTGTTTTCAATTTATAATGATCTCATTTTTGTTGTGATGTATACAAGCAGGAAGTTCGATTTAAGATTTTTCTAGTAGGAAAAAAATAGAGAAGCTCATTTTGCATGATTTGAGTGCATTATTTGATCTAAAATATTTGATGCAAGTAGAGAAAGAAGTCTTCATGATTGCAAAGAACTTTTGATAAAAAGATCGATCTCTAATTATTCCATTATTAGATCAATGTAAGAGTTTCTGCTAATGTCTTTAACAAGAATGACAGAATATTGACATAAAAAAAGAATGGCAAAATAGTTGTAACCGGCCCCTATATGTAGAGGACAAGGACCATATACCTTGTAAGGTACTAAATCAAACATAGAGGATTGACAAGGTATGAATCTGGGAGGAAAGGATGATTTGCAATATTTTCCAAACTGACATGCCTCACACTTGAATGATCTCAACGAAGCTAGCTCAGGGAACGCCCAAGGTAGAGAAGTGGAGGACATATGGTTGAGATGAAGATGCTAAAGGAATGACTCTCCAGAGATGGATGAAGTATCATTAAAAACTGGAGTCATAGGGATATCAAGGTAGTAGAAACCTCCCTTCTCATGATCCCCAACAAAAAAATGCATCATTTGATATCCTGATATTTACGAAAGTGCCTGTCAAAATTCAGTTTGCAATTCATCTACAAACACATAATAAGCTGAGAGGAAAAGTATGTGCACAATAGACTTGGGAATGTTCGAGTATAATTAAGAAGTCCATATTATCAACATATGTAACATGGGAAAGAACACCATTGACTAGTCTAACTGGTCGTACATCCATGGATGGCCGAGGTGAGAAAAGGGAGCTGGCTTCACTAGTTAGGTCGTTGGATACACCAGAGTTAATAATCCATGGAGGCAAAGGTGAATGAAGTACTTACTAGTGCACATGTTGTTGTGGTAAGGCTGCATAAATCTTATAAAAAGAGTATTAGAGTCGAGATTGCTCCGTATAAACTACATATGGCGGGGTAATTTGTACAGGACGAGTGGAGAGGATGCCATGGATCACGAGAATCCTCCATTGGTTGCTCTATGCTCATCTAACCAACTAATCGAACATTAGCTATGATGGCCATGGGTGGTCTAGCAAACATAGCCCAACAACTCACGTCTAATAAACAATTGGTTAATGACAATGGATGAAAGGAGAAAGATGCATCCATGTGTAGCATCATAGCCTCAACCCCAAAATCGGAGAGCCCACCTCACATCTGGTGGCAAGGAAAGCAATCGTCTTTGTACTCGACGGTAAAGCGGGAGTTGTTACCAGAGCAATGGTAGAGTCGGGTTGTTGACTATGTCCAAATATGTCATATATGGAAGCAATTATGTTTGAAGTGAGGAATCGATCTTGAGCCACCCAATAATGAGGACATAGTTCATATAATCTCTGGTGGCAAGGAAAGCTACCCTCTCTGGTCACACCCTCTTTTCCCTCAAAAAAATCAAAGGCACACTTGGCGTACTCGTGAACCTACTTCATACAACAAGCATACTAAAAAATAGCATGCTTATACCAACCCATAATATTTAAATAAGTGTAGCGTTTTTCATGAAAAAAATCAAATCCTTATATATATATTTATGAGATGAGAGTTGGTTATCGGTTGGGAATAAGTACGAGCAAGCTCGTCCCATATTTGTTTGTTTATGTCCCTGAAAAGCATGTTGAACACAATAGAATGAATAACAGAGTTGGAGAGCCAATTCATAACATGATAGTTGTCTTAAAGCCATGAGTCGTTATCCTTTTCAGTTACACATAACAGATCTTTCATGAGAATATAAAGTTTCTTCGGACCACCTATAAACACCTCAAAAGCTCAAGACTAGAGAACATACTTTTCAGCACCTTTGAGTTTGATAGGTGCAATGCACATCAAACGTAAGAGGAGGATACAAAAGTGGGAGACATCATGGATGTGGCAATCATTCAAGACGAAAATAGATAGTTGCTCTAGGTCCGAACAAAACATAGATCTCAAACCAATCAAAGCTCGTAGATAAAATACAACATAAATTCGTTGGTGTCAGGTGTTGCAAGTGTACTAGTCATGTTTGTTAAGTGTTGTGGCGACATGTGGCGATGACAAGGGCTCATGATTTGAGGTGGGCGGCTATACGAAGAGTGATGCTGCTCAAATGAGGTAATGCTTTGGGGTGGCGTTGCTCAAGGGCACTGGTGCTTTATGTTTATTTTTGTGGGGGTGAGTCTTTGTACGAGGGGTCATGGGTGACCTTACCTTTTGTTTGGCGGTTGGCAACCCTAACACTGAACTCATGAGAGAGGCCTGCAGTAGATCTAGGTTAATGAAGAGGTATAAACCACTGATATAGCTCGAATACCATGTAGAAAGGAATGGATTAGTTGCTTTTCATTGATACTCCATATCATTAAAAAAGTACAAAGAGGTCAAACTAGAAATACATATTACATAAACATGGAACTAAAATTGTAGAAGTTATTTTATTTTTTCATATTATCAGTGAGTCATATTCCTATTTGTATCCCGTCATGGTCTCTTATGTAACTATCACCTCTTGGCTCTAGGATTTCATGTTATATAAAAGACCGCATACCCATTGAATAGCACATTCAGTTCATTCTTTATTATTATCCACATGGGACCAGAACAACGGTTCTAGACCTGGGTTCCTACCCAATCCCCTATTGCCACTGCTACCCCCAGCCCTGACGCCCGCTCGTGCGGTACCCCCTTGACCGTTGCAAGACGGTGCGCATGCCTACCTCTCCACCAATAAGACCTGCGGGGGTCTCTCTCCACCAAGGGGTCACTGCATAGGTCTTCTCTGTGCCGCAAGTTCTTCCACTTCGCTTGGCGCTGCCGTGATCACTATCGGTAAGACATGCCCAAGCATTGTCGGGTCTCCCGCGAGGGACTGATTTCTCCACACACGATCATTTCTCGATGTCGCTAGTTTTCCTACGCTCGAATGATCATATTACCATCAACGACCTGAACGGCCACAACATCGATGCCCACGTGTGATCGGCTACAACACGTGCATAATCTAGTCACGAACCCTAGGCAATGGTCCTGGCCTTTCTCTGCCCTAAAACTATGCTTCTGTAGGTCTTTACCACAACTCTTTGATCTATTTATCTAATTGCGATGGCCATGACTCACACCGAGACAAAACAATGTTTTCTACTTTTTCTATGATGGTTTAGGGGACTTCTATCAAAGTCAAAGGCGTATATAACTATGTGTTCCGAGCTTGGGCCTTCAAGGTGCTCATTGACGGCCGGAGGAAGATTATCTATCCTTACAAAGGAACCACTAAAGGAGACTGATAAAGACTACGAATCCTGATTTTGGGGCAACTAGTAGATTATGAAATGGATGACCAATAACATTGAGTTCCACATTATGACGAACTTCCTGTACAATTATATTGCACAGGACATGTGGGATGAACTGCCACAGATCTTCTCAGCAGACTACCAAGTTTCACCTCGTCACCTCAATGGTCTCTATGAGGAACTTGCATTTTCAGCCAACCTGTTGTCCCAAACATGGGACTGAAAGATCTTAGTGGCAAGTCTACAGATTTCTTGTTGACCTTCATCCTCGCTATCTACATGCGGATTTGGTCCGCTTCTTAGGGAGAGTCCACCCTTACGGAATATCATCAACACCTCAGCGATCTCTATAAGGCATGGCCTCAAATTTCAGCGAAATTCGGCCGAATTTCTGTCGAATATCAATATCCAGTCGAAATCGAAATTCGATCGAAATGACCGAAATATGGGGTCCTAGTACAAAAAATGACCGAAATGATCGAAATTTCGATCGAAATTTGACACGTGATTTTACTACTCATTATCTACAATGCATTCATTGTGGGCACTGGAACCATCCGTTAGAGAGATGCTGGGCAAAATTTGGCATACCACCTAATGCCAATAGTGCCTATAAGACTACTTATGATCCTGCAGAAGACACTTCTAATCAGTATCCTAGTGGACATACAGTACAACTCAGTGCCACATATTACCCCTGTTTGATGCTTCTCCTACATAGTTCCAGTTCTTCCACAATGAGAGTACTCCTGCTTCTACAACTGCTAGTCTGGCTACAACTTCAAGTACAATAGCCCACTCTGCCATTGCTTTTGGTCCTCCATGGATGATTGACTCCGGGGCCTATACACATTTGACATGAGAAGGTAGTCTACTAACCTTCTCCCAACTCTCTTCCTCAGTAAAGTCAGTTCGGGTTGTCAACGAGACACCCTCCCTTATCACTACTGCCGGAACTATGGAGTTCTCCTCCTACCTCTGACTCACTGGAGTCCATCGTGCCCATGATTTTCCTCTCAACTTATCCTTTCACAAGCTTTATACTGAGCTTAATTATTGTGTGCTTTTTGATGAGTTATGATGTTATTTTCAAGACATCCAAACATGCAGATTTTTGGTGGGAGACATGAGACGAATGCCATCTATTATCTTGATATTCCCTCTGATTCCAGTTTTGTTTGTGCTGCATCTATCTTCGACGATTTGTTTATCTGGCATCTTCGCTGTGGACATCCTTCTGCGAAGGATCTCTCCATAATGTTCCTTGAACTTTCTACTCTGAAGTCCTTTGAGTGCGAAATGTGTGAGCTCGGGAAACGTCATCGAGCCTCTTTTTCTACGTGTATGTGATGTGACACCCGGATCTGAATAATCCGAACCCGACCTGATTAAAGTTCATCCGATAAAACTATCGATCAATATTAAATGATCTGAATCGATCCAGAGATTGTAAATCAAAATTTGTTTGGGATCAATCGATCAAAAAACAATTGCATCGTAAAACGTGCTACCAGAATAGCCATGATGCAATTGAAGCCGTAAAAATAATTCGAGACCATCATAGAATTCGTCTTGACAAAATAAGACCAACGAAATCGATTGTTCATCGATCGGAGATCGTTTGTTAAATTAAAATCGTAAAATTCGATAAAACATGAAGATCGTATTTCATCAAATTCTGTATCCATTTTGGATCAGAAAAGTATGAATGTTATACTAATTTTGATTGCCATTCAGATATGGTCTAAACGAGTTATTGAACATTTGAATCAGAGATTCATGGCATAAATACGGATGACTTTGGTATCTCAAATAAGAGAGAGAGAATGGAGAGAAGGGAAAGAAAATGACACTTGTCAAATTCCAACTGTCCCCATTTGGCTTCCCTTCTTCTTCCACTTGGCTAGATATAAGACCTCTTTCTCCTTTATTTATAACTACAAGCCCCTTTCTTCTATTCCCAAAATTCCCAAACTTATTTCAGCCGAGGAGCCCTCCTTCCTCCTCCATGTCATGCTGAAAGTTGGAGCTGTAGCCCCTTTCTCCAATTACTGTTGTTCCCTTGCCATTTCTGGAGCTTCTCTTCTTCTTCTTCTTCTTCCGGAGCATTCAAACAACCTGGAGCTCCAACTAAACTGCTGAAGCCCCTCCAACCCAGCTGCTGCTTCCAGCAACTGGAAGGCCCCCTTGGAGCTGCTCCTTGCAGCCATAACTACTGTCCAAATCCAAGCAACTGGAAGCTACTGCAACAACAACCAAATTGCTCCTACTGCATGCAATTGATCTTCAATTTTTGGAGATCCCAAAAGATGTACAAATGTACAATTACTCCTCCTTTTGCTGCCATCCATGTTCCAAAAACCTAATTTTTAAAACCCTTATATAGCATTGATTCCATGCCTTTAAAATAAAATATTTGGGGTGAATGCATGTATATTAGGCCCAAATTCAGTCCACTGTTATATTTAATTTCATGATTAAAATTTGAAATAATTTGAGGGGAAATTTGCATGTTTTAAGACTCAAATTCAGTCTAACATCCAATTTGGTTTTTTACTGGTATCAATGAGAGTAAGATTTTTGCAATTATATTCTTGCAATTATCTTTAGGGATATGCATATCTTTCATATTTTCTGCATTAAAAGTACGGGCAGTAAAGAGTTCTTCAACTTTACTATTAGGTTGAGAGAATTTTGTCTTCTTGTTCACAAATAGCCCCCTCAATCAATCATTTCTCAGTACAAATCAATATCACATTACCAATATTCCAAATTGAATTATTACATGCATCATTTTTTTTTGAAGAAATGAGGGTGAGCTCCCAAGTTGGGAGTCACCGCATAAAAATAATTACATGCATCCTTTTAGGCTTTTTGAAGTTTCCAACCTAGTATGTGTATCTGTTCATCTTTTCTAAATTCCCGTATCTATCTTTCATGAAATCACCTTATAAGGATTTTTCCTGATTGTTAGGCCCTTTTTATTCTCAGAGTTTCTATGACATCGCTTAAACATCTAATATTCAAGACACCCTCCTCAAGAGGAGCATACATCTGTTCCCGGTTTTAATAAAATAAAAAGATAACTCCTGTAATATCTTGGAAATATTGGGCATCCCTGGAGTCTACCTTTCCTCATCTTAGAATTAATCTAAATAACCTGCAATCTATTTCTTGAGCAATTCATGGTGACATAGAAGCTTTATTATTATTTTGCCTGGAGGCTGAGTAGTATATGCAAAGAGAACCTATTGAATATTCCAAAGAAGCTTTGGCGCCATCAGTGAATATAGCAGTATCATTTGTAGATATAAATGATTTATGTAATTTACTTTCTTTTCGTGTGCATGAAAAAATTTGATACTGCCCTCTTCAAGTAAGTTTAAAAGCCGTTGAACAATATTTCTTTAGCAAGAATGGCAAGACTAGTTATAACGGATCTCCTGTTTAATTACCCTTGTATTTATAAATCCACTTGTGGAGGTTAGATCAACCAAAAAGAGTGAAAGGGACCTTGCATATACACGTTGGAATAGATAAGTAATGATAAAATTATGTACAAGAGACCTAGATCTGTACAATCAACCACATAAAGAATTGAGAAGTCAAGCAAGTGAAAATGATAGTGAATTAGTGATAACAATCAATCATGCCGGTCATTGTAACCCTTACACCTGACCGTGCGAGGGCGCGGTGACCCTCAGGTGGGTGGGAGATAGGAAGCCAAGTTAGGGTTGCGGCCGTCTAAAGCGCGGGTTGAGGATCCCAGTTCTTTTTACGGTTTTTACGCGAACTCGCATTGTTTTGACGCTTCGTTGGGATTATGCTTTTTGACCAATTCTGCTGACCTTATTTCAGTAGGGTTCCTAGGTAGGAGGACTGTTGGTTTGTTTTTTCGAGCTCTTTTTGCTCATACCGGTCAGGCTGGTTTTGGAGTGATTTAGTCTGAAAAGTCTTTCCCACCCGTCTCAGGGGCGTAGTTCTGGAGTGTGCGTAGCCCTCTCCTGGATCGTACTTCCACTAGGAGGGCGAGACAAAAGAGTCTCTTAGGAGGCTTTCTCACCGCTTGAATTTCGATTACTTTTCCGTCAGTTGATCATGGTGAATAAAAGATCTTTGTTAGGTACAATTGAGTTGGCTACAGTTGAGTTGGTACTGTTCTTGAGGTTGTTTACTATTCCGCTAGTAGGTACTGGCGAGGAAAAGATCATGAGACATAATCATCAATCTTCGATCCGCGACATTTGATCAGAATTTGTAACTACTATTACAGATGTTAGGAGAAGCTAGTGGATGTGTTGGGAACTTAATTAGATACAATATACTCCATCGCTTGCCTACAGATGCACCCCAACCCTAGGACATTCTTCACGCCTTAGAGTGATAGTGTGAGGTTACAAGCAGACCAAGACCACAGACTATCCATTAGGCTTGAGAAATTAGAGAAAGATAAAGATCAGATCAGAGATTCATCATATACAATACCTAGATCCATTAACATGAGTTATAAGTGATAAAAAGATAACATACATATGGATTGTATAATTAATATATGAAATGTTATATATGGAAAACTAAGGAGTAATGGGTGATCACGGGATTCACATACATAACAACTTGAAAACCAATTTTTACGCAAGTAGCTTGTTAAATTTATTTGGTAATACCTACATACTTATTTCTTTTTGAAACTACTGAAATATCTGTTTTATATTTTAATTAATTTGATTGTACTCAACTTTTGTTGACATTTTTCTTATTCCCAACATGGTTGGTAGGCAAGGCGCCTGCGACTCAGTAGATTGACAGTTGTACGTCGAGCTTCTGTAGTTTCTGTTACGGTACACATGTTATACTTTTTGTACAAGATAATGTAAATGCTTTTCTTTCTCCTCTGTTATATTTTGGGATACATGTACATAATGCAGTTTCTTTTGTTACGTGTAAATATATGTGAAAATTAATGAAAATGTAAATTTGGTGACACATATTGTTTCTTTGGCTTGTGAATGTCATTCGAGATGCGAAAAATTTTGCTTAAATTTCAGATATCCTCATACGATCGATGTCGAAAATAATATAGCGAATGATGTGTAAACGGGTAACCCGGATCCACAGACGTCTCATAGATTGATATCATAGCAGTGATACCCCGCTATATACATTCGCAATATGAATTTTCGACCACATCAAGTTCTCGGATATCGATAGTCCTCCGACTTGTCGTAAATCTGATAGGGAAATATGACATTCAAATTCAATAACCACAATAGTCATCAATTGCAATTAATTTTTATATAATATCCCAAAAAGAGAAAAACACAGTTAGAAATGTCAACGAACATCAACTATCATGGTTAATAATTTTGGTTCTCGTGCAGAACCATAAAGTCCAGAGCTGACCAGAAGATAACGGATCGTTTAGAACGCATTTTGGCCACTCTCATCGACCTCCAACAATAGCAGACTGCCATGCAAGGTCAGCAGGATCAGATTTTGGCTCAGCAGACGGAGATCGCATACATGCAAACTGATATAGAGATGAGGTTTGAGGAGCTGTATGATTTCACTTACCATCCATCTCAGGATGGAACACGACAGGACCATCCTCAGTCTGTTGAGGTACACCAGCCTCAGTTTAATGATCCACATAAGGATATGCCAGTACATGAAGCAGAGGATATAGATCATGACAGGAAACATGTCCTTGTACCTTATGCCGATGAGTTTGCACCCGACCACTCTGCCATTCACAGGCATCAGTCGATATTTACTTCCTATCAGCGAGCCAATGTGCCCATGTTCTAGGGCACCGGGACATCAAATAAGGTCGAACAACGGCTGAAGAGAGTGATGAAGGAACTTTGGGTGATTCACGTACCACGAGATGCGTGGTTATATTTTATGAAGTATTCATTGACAGCGTTCGCTGAGAGATGGTGGGAGTCGACTGTTTCAAAGATTGGACATGAGCTCACATGGGGCAATTTCGAGACGAGATTCAGATCCCACTTCTTTTATGGGAAGGGGAAGGAGTCCCAACATCGACTATTCACAGAGCTCAGACAGGGGCTGTTGACAGCTAGACAGTACTTTGTTCGCTACACCGAGCTGTTGTGCATACATCAACAATCGTTGCTTTTACAGATGAGAATCTGGAGAAGTTTATCAGATGTATGAGGGGAGAGGTGCAGGAGAAGCTGGTCGGGCTACGTCTCACTTCTATCTCCGATGTTATTGATGCGACGAAGAAGTTTGAGGACATCAGAGAGAGACACTTCGGGAGTTCGTCTGGAGTGGTACATACACAATGGTCATTCAGGCTGCTTTGACGATCGTTTCAGTAGTAGAGATCAGCCCGACGGTTTTATCCTTCAGGTTCAACATTTTCAGGCGGTGCTCGCTCATCTCCAACGACTACTTTAGGAGGAGCACTCGTCGGACGTGGCACCAGTTTAGCTCGACCATCTGGGTCGTAGAGAAGAGAGACCCCCCGACAGGATCGACTCGGAGCTCTGATACAACTACTACATCTACCTCGTCTGTACGATGCTATTTGTGCAATGAGTGGGGTCATTACCAATATCAGTGCCCTCAGGCTTCTGGTGAGCCTCGACCGCAGCCACAATCTTCACAGCTGCAACCACAATGTACTGGGAGTTTCCGTGGCAGGAACTCCAACTTCAGGAGGCTGCAGATACAGACACAGAGTGTGGCAGGTTCAAGCACAATACCGGCTAGACAGAGTCGGTTACATGTAGTGACTGAGGAGCAGGCACAATCAACATCTATTGTAGTGGAAGTTATGGTCTCAATCTTGAGTCGATCTTTCCATGTTTTATTTGATTCTTGAGCAATGCACTCCTTCTAGGTCACAGATTACTAGCTACGAGATTTCTAGCTTCAGTAGGTAGAGTTGCAGAGGCCCTAGATACTCCATATGTATCTGTGGGCCAGGTGGCCAACTATTCATCATTTCCCTGATAGTCCGAGGTTTGCCAGTATTGATTGATGGTCACGGGATGATCGTAGGTTGTCTTTTACTATAGCTTGATGAGTTTGATCCGATTTTAGGCATGGATTGATTGCCAGCTCATCATGCATTAGTTGATTGCCTTAGGAAGACGTCTGTCTTCAGGATTCCAGACCTACCCGAGTTTACCTTTGAGGGTAAGCTACATTATTCCAAAATGGAGTAAACCTCAGTGTTTAGAGCTCAGAGATTTATTGGATTCATGGATGTGATTCATATTTAGCATTTGTTCGAGAGACATCCGATCATGAGCCGATGACCCATGACATCAAAGTAGTGTCAGACTACCCTGATGTATTTCCTGATGATTACTGGGGTTACCTCCTGAGAGAGAGATTGAGTTCGGGATTACATTACCAGATGCACAACCGATCTCGATGACTCCTTATCGCATGGCACCAACTGAGTTGAGAGAGCTGAAGGCATAGTTGTATGAGTTACTTGACTTAGGTTTCGTGAGACCGAGCACTTCACCTTGGGATGCTCCAATTGTTTTTTTAGGAAGAAGGATGGATCGATGAGATTGTGCATTGATTACAAACAACTAAACAAGAGAACGATGAAGAGTTGTTATCCTTTGCCATGCATCGATGACTTGTTTAATCAGCTACATGGATCTTCGGTGTTTTCGAAAATCAACCTTCGATCTGGCTACCATTAGCTGAGGATTCGAGAGTCAGATATTCCGAAGATAGCTTTCAAGACTCGATATGGGCACTACGAGTTTGTGGTGATGCCGTTTGGGCTCACCAATGCCTCTGCAACATTCATGGACATGATGAACATGATCTTCCATCCGTACTTGGACAAGTTTGTGGTGGTATCCATTGATGATGTGTTGATTTATTCTCGAAATGAATGAGATCACATGAATGATATGAAAATAGTCTTGGACACATTGCGAGAGCTCAAGTTGCCAAGTTGAGCAATTGCGAAATCTGGTTATCCCAGGTCTCATTTTTTGGGTACGTCATTTCTGGAGCAGGTATCGCAGTTGATCATGCGAAGATTGAGGCAGTCATGTCTTGGGAGCAGCTCAAGACAATCACTCAGATTCAGAGCTTCCTTGGATTAACGGGCTATTACAGACGTTTTGTCAGCGAGTTTTCATGAGTTGTCTTTCTTTTGACATGATCGACACAGAAGGGAGTTCCTTTTATCTGGGATGATTCATGCGAGCATGCCGTCCGGACATTGAAGGAAAGTTTGACTACTACACCAACTCTGCACTTGCTTCAAGGCACTCAGGATTATGCAATATACACAGATTCCTCAGGAGAAGGTTTAAGAGCGGTACTGATGCAACAAGGTCATGTGATTGCATAATGCAACATGTCAGTTGAGGCCGCATGAGCGGAATTACTCTATCCATGACTTGGAGTTGGCGACAATTGTCTTCGCTTTGAAGATCTAACGCCACTATCTTTATGGGGTGAACTTTGAGATTTTCACGGATCACAAGAGCCTAAGGTACATCTTTGATCTAAAATAGCTGAACATGAGACATCACAGGTGGCTTGAGCTACTGATGATTGCGCGATCTCTTACCACACTGGTAACATGGCCTCATGTTGGATTTCGATTTCGTTTTGGTAAAGGTCGGAAAAGGAATTTTGGTGGAATTTCGGTAAAATGCCGGAAATTGGGGAAATGACATGAAAACTTATTTTTTCAAATTTAAGATTTCTAATGTTATTTAATCAATAAAAGAGATAGAAATACAAGTTTTTTACTTATAATAAGATGTTATAATGATTTACCTTAAATAACGATTTCGACTTCTATAATGATGACCGTCCAAAGTGAAATTTCAGTACATAAAATTAAAATTTTGCATTTAATTTTTCTGTCAATTCTCAAAAGAATAATAATACTTTTATTATAGAAAATGCGTAGATAATTTTAAAATTGAAATAGTAGATGTCATAATACAAGTTTACAAGATCACATGATACATCAATCACATAATATGTCTGTACTTACTAATACTAACCACTAAGTTATTGGTATTACATTCTTATTTGGGATGAGAATGTGATTCAACCGAACCACGAATTCCTTGTTGGATCCATGTACTCTTTCCGATCCCTTCCATCGTGGAAAGGATGAAGCTAGACCTTAGTTGAATGGATTCCTCCTGGTTAAATGCATTGGACTGCTAGATAATCAGTAATAATTTGTGTCTAAATTATGACCTCGGGTTAAATGATAAGGCACTCCATGCTAGTATAAATTTCTATACTGATTAGATAGCCTCTAGGATAGTAGTAGGCAGAATATTCTTTCCCTGTAATTGGCCTCTATAACACTCTCAATATCTGTTTGGCCTTTTATTCAACATGCATGGCATTTGTACAAATGGTCAAGAGACAATTAGAATAGCGCTGGTTTGTTAGCATGTTAATCATGCGATGCGTAACAAATTGACATTTTTAATACAAAGATAAGAGGATGATTATTTGAAGTTTGCAGTCAAATGGTAAAAATCAGATTTGGCTCTTCAAGATGGCCTAGGCAAATATAACAAGATGGTTATATAAAGATTTTAACTTTGAAGATTCTGAAGTTAGCATTCAAAGATGAAAAAAAACATATTTGGCATCTCCAAATATGTTAAAAAGACGAGTTATGAAAAAAGAGATAGTAAAAAACTTACATTGCTTGGAATTCGGAAACTTGGCTCTCCAAGACTTAAGTTAGGTTGTGAACTTGTGACTTGTGAGATGTAATGAGAAAGTTTACATTATATTTATAGGGTTTAAAGAAGATCCCTAATGGCCTTATTTTATTACAATGGTGGTTGGAATAGTGGCAATATTACAATGGTGGTTGAAATAGTGACCTATAAATTTCATTTAGTGGTCAAATAGTGTCCTATGAATATCAATTAGTGGCCTAGGCATGACATATAGTGACTTAGAACAATTTCAGTCGAAATGGACTGAAACGAACCGAAATTTCGGTCATTTCCATCGAAATTTGAGAAATATGAATAATTTTAGTCGAAATGGACCGAAATGAATTGAATTTCGGCCGAAATCCTGGAAAATAATATTATATATGATTTCGATATTGGTACCGCCACGAAATCAAATTTCGACCTAATTTCAGTCGAAATTCATCGAAATTTAAGGCTATGTCTGGTAAGGGAAACATGGTGACCGATGCGCTTAGTAGGAGAGCTCATATTGAGTGTAGGGAAAACTGATTATACACGTGAGATTTGCTCGCAGCTTTGACTAATTGGCATCCTCAAGAGAGTGCATCCTTATCTACTGCCGTGTCTCCACGATTCAGCAGTTTGTGGGATCACATAGTAAAAGGTCAGAAATCAGATCCTTGGATCAGAAACAGATACATGCGTGCTATCAAGGATGAGTTTGATGATTTTGTAGTGACATAGTTCATTTTGTAGAAGGCTGGTTGGGTTGTTGTGCCCAACGATGAGCAACTGCGTAGAGACATTCTTGATGAGGCACACAATTCATTATTGTCTATTCATCCTGGCAGCATAAAGATGTACCGTGATCTGCACCAACATTTCTGGTGGGACGGGATGAAGCATCATGTGGCATATCATGTTAGCAGATGCTTGACCTGTCAGATGGTCAAGACAGAGAGCATAGGAGACTACCGAAGTTATTACAGTCTTTCCCCAATCTCGAATGTAAGAGGGAGAGTATCTCTACGGATTTCGTTACTGGATTACCGAGGACACCATGTGGCCATGATGCTATTTGGGTCATTGACAGGTTGACCAAGTTAGCCCATTTTATACCTGTCAGTATGGCCTACACTCCATCTAGATTGGTCATATTATATGTGCAGAATATCATCAGACTTCATGGTATACCACGTAAGGTAGTGTTTAACAGAGACTCGAGGTTTACATCTCAAATTATTGGCACCAGTTCATGTCAACACTATAGACAGAACTGAAGATGAGTTCGGTATACTGTTCGCAGACCGATGAACAGAGTGAGCGTACCATTCAGATACTTGAGGATTTGCTACACGCATGGACTTTTGAGTAGTGCCTCATGCCTCTCAGTTGGCGTGAGGTAGGTGACCACACTCTTTACTCCGTAGATCTCCTGGAGGAGATTGCGATGGCTGTTGATCTAGTGAGGTGAAAGCGTTTGACGACACATAGCTACCAGAATAGCTATGCAGACCATCGAAGAAGAGATTTGGAGTTTCACGTAATCCGATCATCTTCTCTTAAATCCATTTTCAAATATAACTTATCAATATTCAGCATAACCTTTCATACTTATAAAATTTCTATAAATAAAGATGTGAGATTGGGTGTTTCTACTAGTATCTCCCATGAAGGGAGTATAAAGATTTGGTGTTCGTGGCAAGTTAGCGTAACGATATGTTGGACCATCTGAGATCATTGCTCGTGTAGGGAAGATGTCTTATCAAGTAGCCTTCCTCCACACATGTCGGCCATATACGATGTCTTCCGTATATCCGACCGAAGGAAGTATGTGCACGACCCTCGACACGTCATCAGCTACGAAAATTATGATGTGGAACCCGAGTTGACATACGAGTAGAGGCCAGTGTAGATACTTGACAGTTCTGTGAAAAAGCTTCGCAACAAAGAGATTCCCTTACCCTTAGTCAAGGTGCCATGGTACCGACATGGTGTCGAAAAGGCGACATGGGAGACCGAAGCAGACATGCAGACACGATACCCGCAGCTCTTTTCAGATAATAATCAAAACAAGCCCATTTAATTATATATATTGAAAGAATATGGCTTGTTTTTCCTATGAGATTTTTACAGGTTCAGAGCCCTTTGAGGTTTTTATGGCAAGATGAAGTTCATATAAAGCACATAATGACTCCGACCCAAGTCTCGAGGACGAGACTTCCTTTGAGGTTTTTATATTTGTGACACCTGAATCCAAATAACCCGAACCCGACCCGATTAAGGTCCATTTGATTCGGTAAAACTATCGATCAATACTAAATGATCTAAATCGATCCAGAGATCGTAAATCAAAATTTGTTCGAGATCAATCGATCAAAAATCAATTGCATCGTAAAACGTGCTGTCGGAAAAGCCGTGACACAATTGGAAACTGTAAAAATAATTCGAGACAATCATAAAGTTCGTCTCGATAAAATTAGACCAATGAAATCGACCGTTAGTTAATCGGAGTTCGTTTGATAAATTAAAATCGCAAAATTTGATAAAAAATCAAGACTGTATTTCATCAAATTCTGTATCCATTTTGGATCAGAAAAGTATGAATATTATACTCATTTTGATCGTCATTCAGAGACGGTCGAACCGAGCTATTGAACATTTGAATTAAAGATTTATGGTATAAATACTGATGACTTTGGTATATTAAATAAGAAAGAGAATGGAAAAAAGGGAAAGAAAATGACACATGTCAAATTCCAACCCTCCCCATTTGGCTTCCCTTCTTCCATGTGGCAAGATGTAAGACTTCTTTCTCCCTTATTTATAACTCCAAGCCCCTTTCTTGTCTTCCCAAAATTCCCAAACTTATTTCAGCCGAGGAGTCATCCTTCGTCCTCTATGTCCTTGCTGAAAGTTGGAGTTGCAACCCCTTTTGTTAGAAAATCGGAAGCGGAAGCGTAACATGGAATAAAGATAATAAAAGAAAAGAACACAGCGGGATTTTTACGTGGAACCCTACTCCGTGAGGAGCGGGATGAAACCACGGGAGAAGCCCTCAACGGGGCATGCTATGCATTACTTTTTCTCAATGGATACAGGAGGTCTGTGGTTCCTTATATAGCCTCTCCAGAGCCTCCAAGTCCCACCACTGGACGATGTGGGACTAAACACAGAATGGGGTAAATGGATCTTCTCCAGGATCCATTTACCCTGCTACAACTCAATGGACGCACTACCAAATACTCTAACACTCCCCCTCAAGCTGGAGCATGCAATGCTCAGCTTGGACAAACAGAAATAAACTCAACTCAACGCTACAGGACACTACGGACAATATCAACCCAACGCGCACATTGCTGCAGTCGAGGACGTTGCTTCTCATGCCGTGCAGGTGAGGAGGACGAACGGGCTGGAGTGTGAGTCAACTGAATCTCCTCGTCGGAGAGCATGTGTTCTGAACTGCGCCTGTTGGAGTCACTGCAACTGAAATCAGTCTCCTCGTCGGAGTACTCTGGCCCGCCACAATAATGTGGACAACTGCTCCATCTCTGAAAAAGGGCCAAATTGAAAAGGCCGTGGCTGTGCAATCCTCGTCGGAGTCCACGGTCGCTGGAGAATGGAGTCTGAAAATAGTCTCCTCATTGGAGAACTGGGTCTCTCCCATCTGGCTCAGAGAATGGTGCACTGCTCTGGTGTACCTATGATACCACATGAAAACCCTTGCCAACATATGGCATAGGGAATGGTCCTCTGCTCTGGAGTCTCTATGGCTCACATGAAAACTCTGGCCTGACAACAAGAAGAATGATGGGGACCTCTGACAATGATGGCAACATATGCTCATCTGAAAATGACCGCACACTCGTGCGTGTCTGAAACTGGACTCGGAATCAATCGTCGAGTCTGAAACCGAACTGTAGAGTCTGATCAACTGGCTGGTCTGGAGACTGGCATCTGAATCTGGAACCTGGATCATAAACAGACCTGTGACTCTACATATACTCCCCCTTCCTCCCATACTTGTCGGAAAACATGGACGTCAACCAAGTTGGGAGAAGACAACATAAATGGGGAAACAAAATGAAACTTGCGGCTTTCCCTTTTTAATAAGCCGTTTCACAATTTTTTTCTCGGCTTTTCATCATCAATTTTTTTTCGAAATGCGTGCGGCTCTTTTTTCTATTGCACGCGCCTTTTTTTTTTGAAAACATTCTTCCCTTCTTTTTTTTACATGGCCAGCTCTCTCTCCCCCCACTCTCAATAATTTTTTTTAAAATACATTATCTCGGCCCAAATGTGGGCACAAACTCTCTCCCGTTTTTTTTATTTATAATCTGACTCGGCCCACTCTTGGGACCCATACAAGCTGCCACATTTAGGGTTCCCCAATCGTGGGAACCCCTCTATCCCAGCGCCCCCCCCGATGGGAGGGGGTCTCATGCGCAGTCGCCTCAAGCCTGGGGGCCTCCTGCTCGCCTGGGGGCCGCGGCGGGAGTCTTCGTCCTGTTCATCGGGGGCGAGAGATCATCCTGTGCGCCTGGAAGCCGCATCGAGGAGAGCGGCACTGCGCGTAATGGAGAGAGCTGCCGAGGTGATAACCCTGTTGTGCGCCTGTACGAGGCTGGACGATGCGTCGTCTTGGGAGCAGTGCCGCCAGGAGGTCATCTCGCGCGCGATGGTGTCTTAGATCTGGAGAGCGCGCAAGGAAGGATCGCCCGCGAGGAGGCACGTGAGGGGGGTCGCCGGGGCTGCGCGCCTGTGCTTGGGAACTGAACTCGCGCCTCCTGCACGAGATTCGAGAGAGGAAGGCCGCCAGGGGCTCTGCGATGAAGATGGGACACGCGCGAGAGATGGAGATGGGGAGGGCGATGGGGCCTCGCCTTGGCGCATCTGCTGACTGAAGAAGAAGAGGGCTGCCTGTGCGGTACGCGCCGCCTGGAGGCATAGCGCGACTGGAGGGGCTGATCCACTGCAAGGGAGGCCTTAGGGCTTGCGGTGCCTGGGGGTGCGCGCCCTGTATACGAACTGTTGTTGGCGGCGCTAGTGCCACCATATCCTGGAACAGATCTGTGTTGATGTCGCGTGGCTGGGGTGCAGGAGCACCGATCGAAGGAGCTGCCTGGGAACGGCGGCGTGCGCCTGGAGATAAACAGATCTAGGGTTCCAGAGAACCCTAATAAAAATCTCGAACAATAATCTTCACGAACTGTTTCCACGATAAAGGAAACGAATCTCGAATAAAACAAGAACACGAAATCCTCGAGAATCGACTCGCTCTGATACCATGTTAGAAAATCGGAAGTGGAAGCGTAACATGGAATAAAGATAATAAAAGAAAAGAACACAACGGGATTTTTACGTGGAACCCTACTCCGTGAGGAGCGGGATGAAACCACGGGAGAAGCCCTCAAAGGGGCGGATACTTCATTGCTTTTTCTCAATGGATACAGGAGGTCTGGGGCTCCTTATATAGCCTCTCCAGAGCCTCCAAGTCCCACCATTGGACGATGTGGGACTAAACACAGAATGGGGTAAATGGATCTTCTCCAGGATCCAGTTACCCTGCTACAACTCAATGGACGCACTACCAAATACTCTAACACCTTTCTCCAATACTCTTGTTCCCTTGCCTTTTTTGGTGCTTCTCTTCTTCCGGAGCATCCAAACAACCTGGAATTGCAGCCAAACTGCTGAATCCCCTCCAACCCTGTTGTTGCTGCTTCCGGGAACTGGAAGGCCCCCCTTGGAGCTGCTCCTTGCAGTGGTAGCTGCTGTCCAAATCCAAGCAATTGGAAGCTACTGCAACAACAACAACAACTAAATTGCTCTTGCTGCATGATCTTCAATTTTTGGAGATCCCAAAAGTACCCCTCTTTTTTGTTGGCATCCATGTTCCCAAAAACCTAATTTTTATAACCCTTAGCTATTGATTCCATGCCTTTAAAATGAAATGTTGGAGGTGAATGCATGCATGTTAGACCCAAATTCAGTCCACTATTATATTTGATTTCATGATTAAAATTTGAAAGAGATTGGGGGGAAGTTTGCATGTTTTAAGACTCAAATTCAGTCTAACATCCAATTTTATTTTCCACTGATATCAACGAAAGTAAGATTTTTGCAATTATATTCTTGCAATTTCTTTAGGGATACGCATATCTTTCATATTTTCTACATCAAAAGTACCAACAGTAAAGAGCTCTTCAACTTTACTGTTAGGTTAAGTGAATTGTATGTCTTCTTGTTCACAAATAGCCCCCTCAATCAACCGTTTCTTAGTACAAATCAATATCACTATTACCAATATTCCAAATTGAATTATTACATGCATCCTTTTAGGCTTTTTGCATGTTTCCAACATAGTATGCATATCTGTTCATCTTTTCCAAATTCCCGTATCGAGCTTTCATGGAATCACCTCATAAGGATTTTTCATGCTTCATGCCATTTTTATTTTTAAAATTATGGCATCGCTTAAACATCTAGTATTCAAACCTCCCTCCTCGGGAGGAGCACACATCTGTTCCCAGTTAACCTGGAACTTCTTAAAAAATGAAAAGATAACTCTTGTAATGTCTTGAAAATATTGGGCGTCCTTGGAGTCTACCTTTTCTCATCTCAGAATTAATCTAAATAACTTGCAATCTATTTCTTGAGCAATTCATGATGACATGAAGCTACTTTTCATCTTATTATTATTTGCTTTGAGACTGAGTAGTATATGCAAAGAGAACCTATTGAATATTTCAAAGAAGCTTTGACGCCATCAGTGAATATAACAATATCATCTGCAAACAATAAGTGGTATATATATATATTTTATTTACTTTCTTTTCATGTGCATGAAGAAGTTTGATACTGCCCTCTTCAAGCAAGTTTAAAAGTCATTGCATAATATTTCTTCAGTAAGAATGACTAGAATTGGTGATAAAGGATCTCCTGTTTAATTCCCCTTGTATTTATAAATCCACTTGTGGAGGTACCATCAACCAAAAAGAGTGAAAGGGGCCTTGCATATACATGCTGGAATAGATCACTAATGATAAAATTATGGACAAGAGACCCAGATCTGTACAGTCAACCACGGAAAGGATTGAGAAAGAAATGAGTAGTTAAGCAAGTGAAAATGATAGTGAATCAGTGATAGCTGTTAATCATGCTGGTCATGGTGACCCTTATACTTGATCGTGCGAGGGCGCAGTAACTCTCATCTGGGCGGGAGAAGCCAATTAGGGCAACGATTGCTTATAGCACGGGTGTAGGATCCCAGTCCTTATTATGGTTTTTAAGTTAGCCCGGAATGTTTTTACGCTTCGTTGGGATCCAGATTTTTGACCAATTCTGTTAAACCTGTTTCAGTAGGGTACCTAGGCAGGAGGACCCTTGGTTTTGTTTTTTCGAGCTCTTTTTGTCCGTACCGGTCGGATCGGTTTTGGAGTGACTTATTCCGAAAAGTTTCTCCCCCGTCTCACCCGTTTCAAGGACGTAGTTCTGGAGTGCGTCTAGCCATCTCTTTGACTGCACTTCCACTGGGAGGACGAGACAAAAGAGTCTCTTAGAAGACTTCCTCCCCGCTTGAGTTTTGCTTACTTTTCCGCTAGTTGGTCCTGGTGAAGAAAAGATCGTTGTTAGGTGTAGTTGAGTTGGCTACAATTGAGTTAGTTAATGTTCTTGAGGTTGTTTATCGTTCCGCCACTAGGTCCTAGCGAGGAAAAAATCATGAGACATATTATCAATCATCGACATCTGATCAGAATTTAAGACTACTACTACAGATGTTAGGAGAAGCTAATGGATGTGTTGGAAACTTAATTAGGATACAATATACTCCATCACATGCCTATGGAGGTACCCCAACCCTAGGGCATTCTTCACACCTTAGAGTCATAGTATGATGTCACACTCAGACCAAGACCACAAACTATCCACTAAGCTTGAGAAATTAGACAAAGATAAAGACCAGATCAAAGACTCATCATATACAATCCCCATATCCATCAACATGAGTTATAAGTGATAAAACGATAATAACATACATATGGATCATATAATTAATATATGAAAATATTATATATGGAAAGTTAAGGGGTGATGGGTGATCAAAGGATTCATATATAGAACAACTTGAAAATCAATTTCCACGCAAGTAGCTTGTTATATTTATATGGCAATACGTATCTACTTGCTTCTTTTTAAAACTATTGAAATACATGTTTTATATTTTAATAAATTTGGTTGTACTCAACTTTTGTTGACATTTCTCTTATTCCCAACATAGTTGGCAGGCAAAGGCCTGTGACTCAGTAGATTGACAGCTGGACGTTGAGCTTCCGCAGTTTTTTTTACGGTACACATGCTATAGTTTTGTACAAGATAATGTACATGCTTTTATTTCTTTTCTGTTATATTTTGGATACATGTACATGATACTGTTTCTTTTGTTACGTGTAAATATATACGAAAATCAATGACAATGTGAATTTGATGACATTTGTGTTTCTGTGGCTTGTGATTGTCAATTCAAATGCAAAAATTTCCCCCCAAATTTCAGGTAACCTAATGCGACCTATGTCAAAAATAATATTGCGAATGCTGTGTAAACATGTAACTCGAATCCGTAGGCGTCTCAATGTGGACCATTCTCGGTCTGTACTTTGAGTTGGCGTAAATATTCTGTTGTTTTTGTTGATGATTGTAGTCGCTTCTCTTGGGTTTATCTAATAAAGCAATGTTTAGAGATTAATAAAATTATAAAAAATTTCTTTCAGTACATCAAAACAACCTTTTCTACTTGTGTTCATATTATTTGTCCTGATAATGCTCTTGAGTTCACCCACTTCTCGGGGGATTGTACACCAGTCTTCCTGTCCGTATACCTCCTTGCGAAACGTAGTAGCGGAAAGGAAACTTAGACATCTTTTTCACATTGCTCGATCCCTTCTCACTCAGATGAAGGTTCCGAAGATCTATTGGGGTGATGCCATTCTTACTGCAGTCCTCTTCATCAACATGGTTCCATCTTCGGTTCTTAAGGAGAACACTCCATTCTCTTTACTTCACCCTAATGAGTCGCCTTTCTTGTTACCACTAATGATTTCTGGGTGCATTGCTTTTGTCCATAATTTTCATGTGTCTGACAAGTTGTCACCTAGGTTGTCAAGTATTTCTTCCTTGGATATTCTCGCACTCGGAAGGGCTATAGGTGCTATGATCTTGCTGCGCACTGACACTACATTTCTGCTGATGTTGCTTTCTTTGTACAGATTAGTTTCTTTACTCAGTCTGTCACTGACATCTCTTTGGATCTACTACTACCACCTCCAATTGTCTATAAGCGTAAGCACATTACTATGCCAACTTTTGTGCTTTTGAGATGTTCCTCTTATGCAAGATGATATACCATCTTGGAGTGCTCCCACCATTGCTGCCCCAGATGTGCCTCAAGAGCTTCCTATAGCTCTCCGTAAGCCAAAAAGGCAATGTACTTTCCCACCTTATGTCACATTTTACTTCTACTGATGTTTAGTTGTGACAATAGACATGTAGATTCTCTTATGACCATTATATTCCCCGAGATCATCACCGTTTCTTTGCAGGATCATGGTTGTCGACAAACCATGAATGGGGAGATGGAACACTTACATCTTGAGAAATGTAGGACCTTGTGCCATACCTCTCGGGAGTTAGTCTTGTGGCTTGTAAATGGGTCTTCACGACCAAACAGTCGCATGATGGGTCCATTAGCAGATTAAAAGCCATACTGGTTGTAAAAGGTTTTCACGCAAACTTATGGGGTAGAATGCTTCGAGACATTCTCTCCAGTTGCTGGAATGAGATCCATACACACAATTCTTTCAGTTGCTGCCAATATGGGATGGCCTATCTTTCAGACATAGATCGTTTTCGACAGGGAAAGGGTTTCGATATCACCCAATATATCCTTTTACAGGGATATTGGCGATATGTCGGCGATATATCGCCATATCGGCTCATATCAGTCAAAAATGTATGGATTCAGTACAAAAAATCCCGGATATCGATCGATATTGCCGATGTTTCACCGATATCTCTATATATCAATGCCATTATTCATGCAAGATTGATTTCACTACTTATCTAGCTACACCTACTATTAAAACACATATTTAGCTAAAACTAACACCCCCGCTACTTATTCATTCATATATATTTTGTTTCGGGTCGGGGGCGTTGCCCCTGCACCCTCGCAAGGGGGGCCAACCTGGCCCCTGTTGCCCCCCAGGCTCGCTGACCGGGCAACGAGACCCCCGTATTGGTAGGGTATGGTGCGACAGGTGGGTGCATACAATGATTCTTCAAGTTGGGGGTGTCCAATCAATTTTAATTCTTCTTCTCCCCCTCGTCGAGAATATTATTATGAATTATGTCTCTTAAAAATGCTCTATCCGCTATGAGAGACAACAGGGCAGAGGGGCCGATTGAGATCCTCCACAGAATTCTTGGTTTTAGGTAATCTCTTTTACAATATTACATTGGTTTAAATATTTTTCATTTATTTTTGTAAATAGATAAATCTTTATACCAAAGAAATATTGTCTTTTTAAACATTATGTATATTTTTTGAATCAAATGAACTCACGTCAATGCCATTCACTATGTCATGTGACTAATATGACCGATATGAGCGAGTGATATAAGGATCATAGATGATCTATAATTATGTGTTATGAATATCTCAGTATATATTTGCAAGCTATTTCATATTGTAAGAACTTGAGTGAAATCCATTTCCAATATCTATAAGTCAATTCTTCAAAATAAATATCTATAAGTCAAGAATCAACATTAATATCGATATGTTCGAAATGATCGATATATGCGATATAAGCTTCACAGATGATCAATATGTGTGATCTAAGAGTATATTTGTAAGTTATTTAATGATCTAATAACTTGGATGAACTCCATTTTCAATATATAGGCTAACAACTAACAATACAAGCGATATATTCGATATGACCGATATGTGCAATATAAGGATCATAGTCTTCATAAATGATCTATATGTGTCATCTAAATGTATATTTGTAAGTTATTTAATGTTATAAGAACTTGAATGGAAAGGAGAGGAGTATTGTTTTCCGACCAGTCTAGGAGAAAGGAGAGGAGTATCGTGTAGAGTTCTACAGGACATATTTCAGATTCAGATTCTCCAGTCCAGAGGACAGATTTTCAGACTACAATTCTTCAGATTTCAGACTCGACGTTCAGATTCTGGGTCCTCAATTTGATTCGCATGTGTTTGCGATCTTTTGTGTGGTCTACATCTTTTATTTTTTTAGAGTTTTCATGTATTCCATAGGGACTCCAGAGCAGAGATCCCATTCCCTATGCCATGTGGGTTAGGGTTTTCATGTGGTTTCATAGGGACTCCAGAGAAGAGATCACATTCTTTGAGCCAATATGGGAGAGACCCAGTTCTCCGACGAGGATACTCTTCAGACTCCATTCTCGAGCGATCGTGGACTCCGGCGAGGATGTTTTCCACGGCTTTTCCAGTTCGACCCTTCAGAGATGGAGCATTGTCCACATGATCCAGTCTTCTACATGTGACGGGCTAGATTTCTCCAGGTGAAGACTCATTCAGTTTCAATGGCTCTGACATGCGCAGTTCAGAGCACACCCAGTTTGACTCACACTCTAGCCCGTTTGGTCCTCCTCACTTGCATAACATGAGAAGCAACGTCCTCAACAACAACCGATAGTTGTGCATGTTGAGTTGATATTGTCTGTAGTGTCCTATAGCGTGAGTTTGAGATTTTTTTTATATTTGTCCAAGCTGAGCATTGCATGCTCCAGCTTGAGGGGGAGTGTTGGAGTATGTGTTAAGATCCATTTACCACATCCATGAGTTTAGTTACACCTACCAGTGGTGGGACTTGGAGGGTCTATGGATGCTATATAAGAAGCCCCAGACCTCATGTATCCATTGAGAAAGTGCAATGAAACATATGACCCTTTGAGGCCTTCTCCCATGGTTTCATCCCTCTCCTTAGGGAGTAGGGTTCCACGTTAAAATCCTCCCGCGTTCTTCATATTTTATTCTTTATTTCACTGATACACTTTGCATTATATTTTCTAACAATCCTTTGGTTAGGCATCTTCTGGTGGAAAAAGGATCAAAGATGAGTCCCGATTTCGTAACAAGGCCCTCCGTAGCCTCCGCACCATCCCCCTCGTCCACAACGCCCTCCTCCACCGAGAGGTCACTGTCATCAGCCACTGTCTCCGGCTCCTTTGGGAGAGACGATAGTGGTGGAGGTTCCATCACAGCCATATAAATCCAAAATGTGCTTTTCCCCACCAACACATGTCGCCAAAGCCTTGAATGCCTAGGATATGGCCCCACAATCTTCAACACCATCACCTCTACATAAGCCACATGCATGTAACTGTCCGAGAGGATCTTCACCACCTCCCTGAGGTCAAGGAGAGCCCACCTCAAGGGCTCCAAATCCCTAGATAGGATTAGCACCCCGGACACGAAAGCCACGAAGTGTTCACTGCCCGACCTCACTCCATCACTGAAGCGAGGCTCCCTCCACCGCAGCAGGTACGAGGACCTCGAACCCTTCACATTAGAAACCGCTTGCGGTCCTCATCTGATAGCCCTCTCACACAGATGTCTCTCTCTTGCAGCATACCACATCTCCACCGAAGCCATCCTCTAGTTCCTCTCGAACCACATCCCACGTCGCATCCAGGGCACGCTCGCCCGAGCTAAAACCCCTCACTAAGAGCCCCTTTCCCACAACATGATCACATCTTTGGTTGAAGGGTGCTATTTGGACGACATCCACGAAGGAAACAAACCCCGGGCCTACCGCTGCACAATCAACTCCAGCCCACTAATCCATCACCTTCGTTGCCTAGCTCCCCAACCCAACCTCTAAACTCCCCGCACCAGCAACACCATCGAGCTCCTCACCCTTCCCCACCACAATTGCTCCAGTACCAACGATAAAGTCCTTCCCCACCACAACCCCCCCACTCCAGAAGCATGCTTCTTTCCCTTCACAACAAGCACCTTCCCCCTACTGCCCCACCCCTCTCACAACAGCAAGCACTCTAGCAGCACCAGAAACATCAGAGGTCCTAGCAGGCCCCTTTCTTTTCCGCAGCTCCGACATCACCCAAAGCCTTTGCAGGATCCATACTCGAAGCTCCAACAAGAAACACATGTTCTTTGCCTTTCTCCGCAACACCCGAAGCCATATGTCTCTCTCTCGGTTCTCATCTGATAGCCCTCTCACACATATGTCTCTCTCTTGCAGCGCACACCATTTCCACCAAAGCCATCCCCCAGTTCCTCTTGAATTGCAACTAACTTCGCCTCCAGGGCCTACTCGCCTGAGCTGAAACCCGCCACCAAGAGCCCCTTTCTAGCCACATGATCACATCTTTGGTTGAAGGGAGCTCCTCGGACGACATCCTCAAAGGAAATGGACCCTGATCCTACCACTGCACGATCAACAACCTGTGAACCCATCACCTTCGACGCCTGGCTCCCCGGTCCAACCTCCGAACTCCTCGTACTAGCGGCGCCACCAAGCTCCCCACCCTTCCCCACTACAACTCCAGTACCAATGGCAAAGTCCTTCCCCACAACAATATCTCCCCTCGCTCCAGAAGCATGCTACTTTCAAGAAGCTCCTTCCCCACTGCTGGTCCCTTGCAATAGCAGCAAATGCTATAGCAACACCATAAACATTAGAGGCCCCAGCATGCCCCTTACTCTTCCTCGCAGCTCCGATAACACTCGAAGCCCCAACATGAAACACATGCACTTTGCCCTTCTCCGCAACACTTGAAGCCTTAGCAGGACCCAATCATTGACGACCGCAATAGCTCTGTCGGCGGTCGAACCCCGTCATCCAAAGCAACGAGAGACATCTCGACGGGGCGTCGTGAGGTGGTCAAAGTGGCCACAGCTGTAGTGCCTCTCCATCCTTCTCGGGCGCACATGACGACCCAGACCATCTCCCACTTTGCATCGCTCCCTTCCTCGATTTGATGGTCCTCACTAGCTTATCAAAGGTCCCACATTGTCGAGAAGGCCTTCGCGTACCCCGCATCGCGAATGCTGAAGGAGCCCCACGAGAGAGCCGGAGGGGAAGACCCCCCTCACGGCCTCTCTGCACCGCATCTCGCTTTTACCTAGTGGCTACCCCCTCCCCGAGGCACCTGTAGGGCGACCAACCCTAATCGCTTCTGTCGTCTACCTCACTCCGCTCTTCATTATCAATGTGCCTGCTGGGAGGCTTTCAAGTTTGGATTGTTAAAGTACGCGCCACATGTATAGATGTGTCATTGGATCCTTTAGGGTCCAGTTACCACATTTTCTGTGAGTGAGACTTGGTCTTACTGGTGGGGCTATATAAGAGGCTCTACACAATTCCATGTTAAAATCTTGGTGTTCTTTCCGCTATTTATAAGAGCGGGCTCGATTCTCAAGGATTTATTTTATGTTCATGATTTTCGAGATTCAAGATCCAGTTCTACGATTTCTTAAAACCTTAATTCTCTGTCGTCATCGACAACATCAATCTAATCGACTTGGTTCTCCAGTTCAATTCTGAGTTTTCTTGCAGATTTATTATTTTATTCATATTCAACATCAGTTCTGGAAATTACATACGGATCAATTCTAGACACGTTGTGTTGGGTTTCTTATGAAACCTTAGATCTCCATGCCGTGTTCAATTGCAAGTTCAGAAGTTCGATTCAACAGTCACAGTGCACGCATCTTCTCTGCGTATATCTTCTCCATGCGCATCGTTTTCTCCATGTTCTAGGGTTTCAGATGAAATCTTAATTCCGTGCGTTCCCAACAGTTTTGAAGATGTTGAAGCCTCCATGCTATTCCAACAAGTTCCATAAATCTAGGATTGATCAGTAACCCTAAAAATCACGATTCCAACAAGGGCTTGTCCATGATGTTCGAAGAACAAGGAGGAGGGGCTCGATGCCATGCTCCTAATCGGGCCCCGATCTCTTAACTCACCCACGAGGAGGGCACCATCCCCTTTCATATTCAATGCTGATCAAAGAAGAAGGCGTGACGAAAAAGGTACGAATCTCCCGTCCGCGCAATATTCAGCCCATTGTGTTTACAGTCACTGCACCACTGCAAAACCTTACTATGGACATCAACCCTAGCAAAGGCGGCGCCTCCCCTTATCCAAGAACACTCTCCCTTATCCCGGATGACATCCTTGTAACAAGCATCTCCCCAGACGGAGGCGCAACCCTCCAGGTGGCACCATCGTGGCGGCGCTGCATCTTCGAAGACATCCCTAGGTGGCGTAACCCTCTTGGTGGCACCATCGTGGCGACACCGCATTTTCGAAGACATCCCTAGGTGGCGTAACCCTCCAAGGAGAGGCGTGTCATCCTCAACGGTCCCCTCCGATGAAGACAATGCTGCTTCTCCACACGAGTTGAAGATCTCCTGGCGGCGCATGAAGCCTATGCTCCAGGCAACGTGTGAGGTTTGTAGAGCTCTGTAGGAGGTGATATGGGTTGGGTTCCCGACGGGAATCTTAAATAGCATTTTTTTGTTTTGTACGATTCGGCCCAACTGGATCACTGCTACATTTATAAAAAAAAGTTCGGGGTGTGTATGAACCATGAGCATTTCCAAACCCAAATGGGCTGCTTCTAAAAAAGAAGAAAGTCGAGAAAAGAGAGAGATAACGACTTCAAAAACGGAAAGCCAGAAAAATTTGAGACGACTGAATGGTTTTTGTTTTTCCATATGTTTATGTCTTCTCCCAACTTGGTCGATGTCATCTATTCCGACTAGTATGGGAGATGGGGAGATATGATGTAGAGTTCTACATGACAGATTCAGATTCTCTAGTTCAGATTCAGACACAGATTTCAGACTCTACTAGTTTGAGGTGCACATGTGTGCGGTCATTATTTGAGAGGTTCTCATCTTTCATTTGAACTTATGATTTTCATGTGATTCACAAGAACTCTAGGGTAGAGATCCCATTCTCTGAGCCATTATGGACGTAGGGTTTTCATGTGGATTTATAGGGACTCCGTAGTAGATATCCCATTCTCTGAGCAAGTATGGGAAAGACCCAATTCTTCGATAAGGATGCTCTTTTTCAAAGTCCATTCTCCATTATTTGTGAACTCCAATACGAGATCCTTCCGAGTTCTTATGAGAGAAAACCCACTTTGAGGTCCCTATTAGAGAGATCCATCTTTAGAGACCCACATATGAATAATTAGCGATGTTAGTTATTTGGCCCTTCAGAAAGATGAAGCAGTTGCAGAACAGAGTTCTCCAGGTGGAGACTCATTCCAATTTCAGTGATTCTAACAGACACAATATAAATCCCATGTTCTCCGATGAGGAGACCTAGTTCAGTTCACACTTCAGTCATCCAGTTCTTCCTCACAAGCACGACATAAGAAGCAACATCCTTAGTAATATGCCATCAGAATTTGCGTTGAGTTGATAGTCTGTATTGTCCTATATTCTGTGAGAGAGTATTTTCTTTCTATTTTTCCAAGCTGAGCATTACATGCTCCATTTTACGGGGAGTGTTAGAGTATGCATCACATGTATATATGGGTAATTAGCTCCCTCCACAGTCCAATTACTACATCCACAGGTTTAGTCCCACATTTAATATGATTGGGATTTGGTCCTACTGATGGAGCTATATAAGAAGCCCCACACCACATGTATTAGATGAGAGAAAATTAATAACAAAATACCAGCCTTCTCCTGTGGTTTTATCCCACTCCTCAGGGCGTATGATTCCACATTAAAATCATGGTGTTTTTTCTACTGTTCTATATTTATTCGTCTCTGATACGCTTCCACATTCATCGTTTTCTACATGGATTAAATGTTTTCTTGAAAACTTAAGCTTTGAAATGTATTGTGATAATCAAGCCACGATAAGCTTTTTCCTCTAATATATCTTTGTTTAGGCCAATCCTTGGTGGGGGCGAATCATTCGCTTTTTGGTCGGACGATTGGAGGGGGGGCTATACTCGCAGTTCCCGCGATTGTTTGCTCTCGCCGAGGACAAATTTGTGACGGTTGCAGCTTGCTGGTCGGATGAAAATTTGTGCCCGACTTTCTCCTCTAATTTCTCCGACCAGAAACTGGAGGATTTCTTGACCTTGCTGGATGCAATCAGGGAGGTAAGGTGCCCATCGGAGGGGAGAGACCACTGGGATTGGCGTGCTGGTCTGTTCACGGTTAGAAAGGCTTTTGGGGCTATCAGCAGGCCACCGCCTTCGCGCTCGGAGATTTTGATTCGCGATTGTGCGTTCCTTTCGGCTCTCAAGCTACCTGAGCGAATTGGTTTCTTCTTATGACTGTTACGGAGACAAAGGCTGATGACGAGGGACCGGTGTGCCAGGCTTCTGGGATCCACCTCTGACAGGTGCCTTCTCTGCGAGGAGGCGATTGAATCCGTTGAACATATGTTCTTCAAATGCCCCAAGGTGATTCAGGTTTGGCAGGGAACCGGTCTGGCCTGGTGTTGCGTGGATGATCTCGAGACGTTTTGCGGCTCACTGGTGGCGAATAGGAGTAGATCTAGGAGGGAGATGATCTATCCTCTGGCCGTCCTGTGGGCTGTTTGGCTGGGAAGGAATGCCTTGCTTTTCTCGGGCCAACGCTTTTATAAGGAAAACGTGGGGATACATGCCAAGAGATTGGTGGAGGAGTGGGTTTTGTAATTGGTATCTCCTGCAACCGTAGCATTTGTATTTCCTTATTGTTTCTGTTTGCGCTTTTTGAATAAAAGATGGGGCGAACACCGTCGAGTGTCTCCCCCTATTTCAGGATTTCAAAAAAAAAGCCACGATAAGCTTGACCAATAGTGGGGTAATAGTTTTAAAGGAAAACATATTGAAATCCAATATTATTGTATGCAAGATATAATGTCAAAACAAGAAATTATGGTAATCTATACATACAAGTGGCATGCTAGCTAATTCTCTAACCAAGGAAATAATAACATGCGCCTACATGTTGGTGTAATGAGACTCATGAATGAATGAGTCAAATAAGAGGTGTTCATGAACTATAATAATCCTCCTACAATACATCTTTAAGAATACACTACACGAATAGTGGGAGTGTAGGAGCCTTGTGGCCAAGCAACTGCCGCTAGCGGTAACACGAGGTTAGGTCCTAAAGCGGAATGCAATCAACGGGGCAAGGAGAAGGCGGGGGCTCACGCCCTGTGTGTACCTCCCATCGAGAGGGAAATCGTCACTGATATTTCTCGCATCTCGGGAGCTCTTTCCCAATCCCATCGCTCTCTCATTCTCTCAATTAAAATCGTTTGTTACCTCTTCACTGTTAATGCTATTTTTTTCCGTTTCATCTATTTTCTAGAGTCGTGCAACAGTTGCAAATGCATCACTAGTACAATATTTGTCCTCTGTTAGATCCAGTTTTATCTGAACTGTGATATTATTGCACCATGTTCCTATAGAATTAAACTACTGCTTATGTTTTAATATTCTGTGGGGTCTGCTGGCTAATGGGAATTAGTTGTACCAGTTACATCCATAGTGCATGTTTATTTGATACTTCCGCAGTGTATCTCTGTTAGTTAAGTCAAAGTTAGTTTCATTTTATTAGCAGGTTTTCATCAACTATTCTCAAAATTGTCCACATGCCTTCTTAAGTTAACATGAGATTTCAACTGTAAATATGTTTCATATTGTTCCAATTTAAAAGAACCGTAACAAGTACAGATTGCCCTTTGACTGCAAAGTCACACTGAGGAGAACTTGTTGGATGCCCCACCCCTTTATGTTTATTAAATTTAAACTTATCTTTATCTTTGATCGAGTACTTTAATTATTTTTATACCGGCAATCTATTTTTTTTGAAATAAAAAAGGGGTAATACGCGAAGGTGCCCGCCCCATTAATATATTAATTGCTTAAAACAAAACTGATTACAAAAGCCAAGATTCAATCAATTGCTTGTAATGGTATCTGGCATTTTCACAGTAAAAACGCATTCCCGAAAAAAGATTCTCATTGCGGCCAAGCCAGATGGCCCAAAGAACTGCAACCAAAAGCAGAATATCCCTCTTTTGTCTTTTGCGTGCACCATAAAAAGAGCTCCAGAAAGCATCAAAGTCAAAGGGGCGCAACCAATCTAATCCCACATCATCCCAGATAGGCGCAGTAATGTGGCAACAAAAGAAAGATGATCGGGCGACTCAATTTCAGTTCCACAAAGTAAACATCGGTCGGAGACATTCTCGAACAACTTAGAACATCTATCCCGAGTCATAATACACTTCTTCCTAAACAGCCACAGGAAGAAACCAATCCTCTTAGGTAGTACAATAGTCCAGATGAACTCGCAGTCATGAATGACCATCTCCGAGCAAGACGGAGGTGGACGGCAAATAACACCATAAGCCTTCCTAACCGAGAAGGGAGAACCCTTCCATCTCCAGTGATCCGTCCCATTGGAAGGCCTCCTAAACCGACTAAGAAAGTCTATGAGACAAAGAAAGTCCTCCGGGCGCTGATCCGAAAAGGCAACCTTTAAAGGCGGCATCCAACTTCCATCATCCCAACACCCAGCAACCTGAATCTCCTGATCACCATCCAAGGCAAACAGACGTGGAAAGCGACGATTGAGAGGTCCCTCGCCAGTCCAGTCATCTGTCCAAAATCCAAGCACCTCACCATTCCCCATGATTGGGCAAAATAGTTCCCGAAAGCGAGGAAGAACCTTCGTGATCCCCCTCCAGAAAAGCCGACTTTCTCTGGCCCTGACGCTGCGACAATGGATTGGCAATGGAAACCCCGTATAAATTACGAATCAGCTTGCAACAAATCCCCTCATCTTCCCTCCAAATCCTCCCCACCCACTTCAAAATCAAAGCCTCATTGAGATCCTCCAGACTCTTAATCCCCAGGCACCCCTTCTTCTTAGACTGTACCACAGGCTCCCAATCCACCAAGTAAACCGCTTTCTTTTCCTGCCCCGCCTTGCTCCATAAGAATCTGCGCATCAACCGTTCCAACCGCCTCACGATACCCTTTGGCATCAGGCGAGAGGAGAAAAAGTAAACAGGAATCGCGGATAGAACCGCCTTAATAAGCACCAATCTGCCACCACGAGAAAGCAGAGCTGCCTTCCAGCCAGAAAGCTTGCTTTCCATCTTTTCAGCAACCGACAACCAATCCGCCAGCCTTATCCTACCATCTGACAAAGGGATGCCAAGATATCTAAGGGGCAAAGACCCGCAAGCAGTACCAAGTTTTTTTTGAAAGCCAACAATACCAAGTTCTAAACTACAAGCCGCAATCAAATCATCAGTCATGCCAAATGGAACAACCTTGGACTTGTCAAGGTTCAAGCGAAGACTAGACATCTTGGCAAAAATCTCAAGAGTAATAGCGATGGCCCCAGCCTCATCCTTCCCACCCTCAACGAAGAGGATAGTATCATCTGCATACTGCAACAAAGGGATGGTTATCCTGCCACCATTAAAACCATTGACAATCCCGCTACTTTGAGCACATCCAACCATGCGAGCAAGCACATCAGCATCAATCACAAACAACAAAGGAGCCAATGGGCAGCCCTGTCTGACACCCCTCTGAGGCTGTATAAGACCCCCCTTCGGCCGCCCATTGACCAGCACCGAGAATGAAGACGTGGTAATGCACCGCTTCATCCAAGAGATCCAAACCTCCAGAAAACCTCTCTTAGACAAAGCCGTCCATAGAAACCGTCAATCCAAAGAGTCGTATGCCTTGGCAAAATCAACCTTCCAAAGCAAAGCCTGCTTGTTATTAGGCTTACACTCGCTAATGATCTCCGTAGCCATCACCAGACTATCACCAATCTGACGACCAAGGATGAAGACAGATTGGACATGCGAGATAATGATGTCAAGAACCCGACTCAGACGAGTAGCCAACACCTTAGCCACGATAAGATAAATACCATTCGAAATAGCAATCGGTCTGAAATCCTCAATCCGGTCAGGCGAACCAATCTTCGGAAGAAGGAAGATCAAGGCCTTATTCAACCTCTCGAACCTTGCATTATGACAACAGAAAACTTCTGCACGACCTCCACCACCTCATTGCAAAGCATATCCCAGAACTCCTTGTAGAATGAAATAGGAAAACCGTCAGGGCCAGGTGCCCCATCACAATTAAGACTCCACACTGCCGCCTTGACCTCCTCCCTTGTGACCGTGATGATCAAGCTGTCATCATGAGTATCGGAAAGCCTCATCGCCCCAAGACCGCTCCACCTCCACAACCTAGACGCATACCTTCTAGAAAACTCAAGAAAGTGTTCAGCAATCGCATCCCCCATCTCACTGTCCCCTTCAAATTGAACGTCATTGCCCACCATAGATCTGAAAGAATTAATTTGACGCCTTCTGCTAGCAATACGGTGGAAGAAAGCCGTATTAGCATCACCCTCCTTGAGCCAAGATATTCTTGACCGCTGCCTCCATTCGGTGATTTGCTTCTTGTCCTCCTTCACAACCCCAACGCCAAGTCCCTCCTCTTCAGCTCCTCCGCGGTCAGCTGCCTAACATCCTCCAAACATTCAAGGGTACGAATCTCAAGCTCGGCACCCATCCTCCTGATCCTCCTGCCATCCCTAACCTCCCTTTTGTATTGACAGAGCCGCTGACGGAACCCCGTGAGCTTATCAGAAAATCTCCTCGCTGCAGAGCCGGCCACCGACACTTTAGCCCAGAAAGAGGTAACCAGAGACCTGAAGGAGTCTTCAAGCAGCCAGGCCCGCTCGAACCGGAAAAAACCCCTTGGGAGGACCGAAGAACCAGAATCCCAAACCAAGGAAGTGTGATCAGAGTGCAACCTGGGCCTAGAAGACACAAACGAACAAGGGAAAAGGGCCATCATCTCAGGAGAGGCGAAAAATCGATCAATTCTAGAGCGTGATCCAGAGCTCCTCCAAGTGAACTTCATGTCTGAAGCATCAAGCACCTCCAGCTACAACTCATCCATCAACTCGGCAAATTTGTTAGAACCATGATCCTGCCCACCCCGCAAGCGCGGGCGGTCAGATGAAAGCAGGGTCACATTGAAATCCCCACCAAGGAGCCAAGCACACTCAGGGAAAGCATCACGGGCAGCCCGGATATCTGCCCACAACTCCTCACGTGTCGTCAGATGGCATGGCCCGTAGACAACTTATAGCAAAGAAAGACCGCGTGGAAGCATATTCAAGCAGAACCGTGATCACATGCGAGCCTCTCACCTCCGCCCTACAAGTAAAGGCCGCTTCCTTCCACGCAATGATGAGCCCACCAGACACACCACATGCATCTAGCGCCCTGAACTCTTTAAACCCACTCATGTCGAAAGAAAACCAAACAACCCTATCGCACGAGCCCAATTTTGATTCCTGTAGCAAGATGACATCACAACCCCACTCTACAAATCTCGCCCCAAGAGCACGCCTCTTCTCCGGGTCACTCAGACCTCTTACGTTCTACGTAAGAATCTTCATTGAGCATAATGTTGACCCCCCCAAGAGGCTCACATCCCCTACAGCTGTCGCTATCACGATCTTCCGATCAGAAAGGGCAGCCACTTCGCCACTCACAATTCTCTGTTTCTTTCTCCTCCTATATCTTTTGTTCACGCCTTTGTAAATGTTTGCATCTGTGCCCAAAGAAGATGCGAGTTGATCCTCCTGTGAGACTTCCACCGCAAGTATCTCCAAAACATCAAGTCCAGCCTCCAAGCACGGCGAAACACTGGATGCATGCATGCAAAAAGACTCAGGTAGCACCGATGAAACACCCGGATTCGAGTCCCAGCCCGAACACCCTTCGAACCCGCGTACTCTTTGGAGTCGCAGAACACGGCCCCATTGAGAGAAGGGAAAGCGTCCGAGAATCTTAATCGGACTCCACGAGATGGATTTGAACACGTTAGCTGCACACGGAAAGGGGCCCGTCCCAAAAATCCTTCTAGAAACAGCACGTCGACAGAACCCTTAAATGCTACACCCGAAATTTTCTTTTTAGCTCCCCAAGCGGTATCCGAGCCAACCAAGTTGAAAGAGAATAAATCCGCGCCATCAATGCAATTCGCGGAAGACAAGGCATCGCCATCAATGCAAATCGCGGAAGACAAGGCGTCGCCCCCCGCCCCCCAGAATCAGAGGAAGCAAGATCACCAATGTCATCTTCGGCACTAGCCTCCCCCACCAACGGTGGCGGCGGCGGTGGTTGAAGGCACCGGACTTCAATGGGGAACGCCTCGCCACCGGACCGCAACATCACCCTGCGAGGTTTAGAATCTACATCTTCAAATGAATCGATCATCACCACTGTGGCTTGAGGATCTGATCCCGGATGACTTCCATCGGATAAAATCTTTTTAGCGTAGCCAAAATCCCTGAGCACATTCTTAATAACGTCAAGTCTCCGAGAAAGGAACGGGACACCTCGGAGCTGCAACACCTGAGAGATGAGCAACTTCTCTCCCCTTTCAGAAAAACTTGGCATCCTCTATCATACATCACTACCTCCCCTCGGGTGCAACAAGCGCTTCGCCTGCATCAACGAGAATCCACAAACACAACATTTGCGGATACCAATCATGCAGACATCCCCGACAAACTCCCCTCCAAACTGCAACAGCAAACCCGCCCACACCGATCTCACAGTCAAAGATTCCTTAACCCATTGCCCCACCAACCAGTTAACCCCCTTCCCTCCTGTAATCACAGCATTCTCTTCCGCAAAAACATGACCCATGCTCTGGGCTTCACCCCTAACAACGGAGGCATAGAATCTCCCCGTTGTCGGAATAGCAGAGCCTCCTCGTAAATCATGACGCTTGGCTTCCGCCATGGTGCATTGAAAACGTTGATGGCCAACACAACCACAACGAAAACATCGAGGCGGCATCGAGCAATCCGGCGCAATATGACCCGCACCCCTACATCTGTAACACCTCTTCCCCTTCTTGCAATGCGTGACCGTCTCCCATCCCCCTTCCTCATTCGAGACCGCAGATGCAAGAGCACAAGCATCACCCGCACGCCGCCAAACTGCAGATGCAGGAGCAGATGGAGGAGCACGCCGCCAACCACTCAACCCAACATAGATCGCCCTCGTGTCTCTTTCCCGCCGCCGTCTATCAGCCTTCGCTTTCGCCCCTCGCGTCGCCCCTCGCTTCATCAGAACTAATATCAGTCTAATTTTATTTGTACGTCAATTCTAAACTTTTGGACATGCCAATTGTGGGCATTATTTTATCTGGTAATCCTTCATTTTTGACAGATATGTCCGAGTATCAGAGTGTTGTTGGCGGGAAATTGAAGCTTAAAGGAAAAGCCTTGGATGTCAAAGCTGGGGGAGTAAAGAAAAAGAAGAAAAGCAAGCACAATTATGAGAGAGAGCCTCAGCATGAGACCGAAATTCCTGAAGGTCCTTAGTTTAGTTCCTTATAGAGATTAAAATTGATTTTTGAGTTAGTCTTGAATGTTTCACGGCTAAAGAAGCCAATTTTGCTTGGAAACTAAATACCTTTTTTTGAGTTCTTGATTGTTACTGTTATTGCGTTTCCTTAAATGTAAAATCATTTCCTGTAGTGACATTTAGGAAGCTTTGCTTGGAAATGTATGAATCGGTATTATGGGATAATACAACCTTCAGTTATTAACTTTTTACAATTGTTTTTTGAAAGGAAAAAGTGTACTATGTCCTAACAATGATGCATAAACAGTATTACAAGGGATAACACAACCTTCAGTTCTTAACTTTTAACAATTGTTTCATCTGAAGGAAAAAAAGGTACTATGTCCTAAAGACGAGCACCCGACTTTTTACAATAGTTAAAATATACTAAAGGGCATGTGATGAAAGATACCTTGGTCCCGTTCTGTTTGTAGATGACATAATATGAGACAAGGGATGTAATCAACGTGAAACTTTTGTAAGCATTGTAGGGAGTATGATATATAAGAGTCTCCGACGTATAGTAGGAAAAGTTGGTGTAAGATGGGTTGGGCGTGTGCAAGGACGACCGACCGGTGTTTTGTTTTAGATGAATGAAAGTTGGAAGAAGAGCCTCACAAGAGGAGGCAATGGATCCCTACGAAATTTTGGAAAGCCTTTCGGATCTAAGCATGCATGTAATCCAAATGACGGTTTTGAGGGCAGGAATCCATGTGACGAACTCATTTAATGTCGTAAACTGCTTGGTTTCTGTCATTAATGAGCAATTCCTTTGAGTTAGAGGACCGTTCCTGTTGTGCATTTTGGATTGTTACTTGGATTGTCAAGGCCTTAGTTAAATACATTTTCATTTTTCTAAAATGGATTTAGCCAAAATTAGAGTTATCATAACTTGTATCCAGCCATAAACCAGTTGGAATAATGACCATTTCAGCCAAGTTGCTTAATGATTGATGATGACATTTTTGGATTTTGATGGTTGGAGTTTCAGCACAGGAAGTTAATCAGTAGTTGGTTTCACTTTATAATATTATAAATTGGTAATAAACTAAAAGAGATGATATATAGTTTTGTTAATAATTGTTGTCTTGAGTTTAACTCGGGCCTAGTTCTGACAAGTTCGTGAAGCTAGTTTTATTGAACATATTTTAGGCTTGACACATCGTATATGACTTTTGAAAAACGACTATGGATTGAGATGATGACACATGATGTATATGCCAACATTTCATCAATATTCTATATTGGGGAATTTTATATCTTTTCTTGAGAAGAAAATGTGGTATTTAATATTCATTTCCAGTGAGAACTGTATAATTACATTCTCCCTTGTACAATTTGTTTGCATTTGATGTACTTACATTGCCAATATGAATTGGTCCATGACACAGAACATGTGGTTGCTGGGTTGGACTGGGTTGGGTTGGGGTACACCGGTGTACCCCTCCTTCCAACCCTCTCAATCCTCCTCACAGTTTACTATTCACAGGGGTACAATTTACTATTCACAGGGATACCCCAACCCAATCCTACCCAGTCCAACCCAGCAACCAAACAGGCCCTAGGGAACGAAGAGATGCTCATTCCCTTCTTTGCGGGATGTGGTTGCAGTGGGACTCCATGATATTTTAAAGTGCTAGATTTCACTTGGAAGTTGAATTCAGAGGGCACCGCCCTTTGCGAGGTCATGCATTCTGTGTCAAAGAATGATTTTGTTATGTATTCCTCTTATATATGATTTTATCTTGTTCATTAATGAAGTTCTATAATGACTAGCCTTAAATGTCGGTTCTTTTACCCCAAAGAAGTAACGCACCATATGCAATTTATCTTCTAGGAACTTCAATGATTTCTTTACGCAATAGTAAATCTTTGAAGGGGTTTATTGCATCTTTGAAGGGGTTTATTTCAAAACCATATTTAATTTTGATTTTAGGAGTAAATCATTTATTTCCTTCTATGCAGATTTTTAATAACTCTTACCTGGAGTACGGAGTTATTTGTTTTGTAAAATCATTTGAGAATTTATGCGAGTAAGTCCGCTTTATCTTTGACCCTCGCCTCTGTATCAGTTCTTCTAAGTGCTCGATCCTGGAAGGCCGCGTCGGCGATATATCGATGATATATCGTCGATATACCGGTTTCGACATGGTAGGGGTAGGGCTATCAGGAAAGCTCGGGCTCGATGAGCTGAACTCGGGCTCGGCTCGTTAAGGGCTCACGAGCCGGACTCGAGATCTTAACGAACCCGAGCCCGAGTTGGGTTTTATGGCTCGTTAGCTTATCGAGTCGAGTCCGAGTTGGGCACTGTTCAACTCGGAAACTCGACTCGATAACTCGTTTTCCCTCTTAATAAAAAGTTGAAAACATATATACCGAAACTTCCACGTTGAGTTTGATATAAAATAGAGGTTAACATTTTGCTTGCCCAAAAAGCTACAGAAAAGAGTATAAAAAATCAAAGTTACAAATGACATTTGCATAATTTAATGTATAAAATGGAACAATGACTCGTTAAGAGGTTCATGAGCCTGCTCATTTTGAGGCTCGTGAGCTAGCTCAAAAACTCATGACTCGATAAGAGGCTCGTGAGCCAGCTCATTTTGAGGCTCGTGAGCCAGTTCAAAAACTCGTGGCTCGATAAGAGGCTCGTGAGTCAGCTCGAACTCGACGAGTTCGAGTTCGAGTTAGTTATCCAGGGCTCGACCCTTATCGAGTCTGAGTTCGAGACTTAGGTTTCTTATCGAGTTCGAGTCCGAGTTGAGGCCAACTCGACTCGTTGAACTCGATAGACACCCCTAGGTAGGGGTTTCGATATTACCCAATATATCTTTTTACAGAGATATCGGCGATATATCGCCATATCAGCTCATATCGGTCAAAAATGACAGGATTCAGTACAAAAAATCCCGGATATCGATCGATATCGTCGATATTTCGCCGATATCTCTATATATCCATGCTATTATTCATGCAAGATTGATTCAACTATTTATCTAGCTACACCCAGTATTAAAACGCATATCTAGCTACACCTAGTATTAAACCACACAATGGTTTATATATATTTTGTTTCGGGTCGGGGGTGCTACCCCCGCACCCCCGCAAGGGAGGGGGCGACCTGGCCCCCCCTAGCCCCCTCAGGCTCGCTGACCGGGCAGCGAGACCCCCGTACTGGTAGGGTATGGTGCGACATGAGGGTGCATACAATGGTTCTTCAACGTGGTGTATGTTTACAAGTTATTTCTTGTTGTAAGAACTTGAATGAAATCCATTTCCAATATCTATAAGTCAATTCTTCAAAACAAAAATATCTACAAGTCAAGAATCGAAACATTAATATCGATATGTTCAAAATGATCGATATATGCGATATAAGCTTCATAGATTGATTGATATGTGTGATCTAAGAGTATATTTGTAAGTTATTTAGTGATCTAAGAACTCGGATGAACTCCATTTTCAATATATATAGGTCAACAACTAACAGTACCGGCAATATGTTCGATATGACCGATATATGCAATATAAGGATCATAGTCTTCACAAATGATCTATATGTGTCATCTAGGTGTATATTTATAAAATATTTAATGTTATAAGAACTTGAATGGAATCCATTTCTAATATCTAAAGGCCAGGAATAAACATTAACATCGATATGTTCGATATGATGATATGTGCGATATATGGGCTATAAATGACCGATATGTGTGGCATAATTGTGTATTTGTAGGTTATTTGTTGTTTTAATATCTTGGATGATCTTAATATCTGAAAAAAATGACAAAAAATGGTTTTTTGAGCCATTTTGGACATTTCCACCGATATCGTTGATATATCAGCGATATATCCTGATATATCCATTTCCTGGCGGACCGAACGATATCAATATCGATACGGCCTTCCTTGGATCCTGCAGACTTAGTCATGTTCTGAGAGGCTGGGGAAGTATGAACCTCTAGCCTTCGCCTTCTGTCGATCCGCGACCTTAGTTTGATAGCTCGAATTCAGCCATTTTCCATCCTGCATCTGGGAATCCCAAGTACCCTGCGCAACCCATCGATCATCCATAAAGCGGGTTGATGAGCATGCTATTGGAGACATTCAATATATGTCGAAAGGCTTCGATTGCTTTCCTTGGGATTGGCTTTGGACCTTTCCCGACTCAACTGGTTCTATTTAGTAGCTTGGTTTGATTGGCCGGGAACCGATAAGCGGTCTAAGAAGAGCATTAATATCTTGGTCTGAGATGCGTCATAAGTTGCAGGATGAGACCTCTCGAGGCACTGCTTATCTTCAGTATTAAGCAGATGACATATGGACCAAATATGTATGAATTACTGGAGATGTCACTTTCTCGCATTGGGAAGGAAATTAGACATGTGTCATTTGTAGGAGACCTAGGCATGGTCCGATAATCGAGATTTGCCATGTCCGATCATGGATGAGGATATTAGGAGCCGAAGTCTTTCTACTCTTATTAGGATTGGGTTCTTCAGTAAAAATCTTGGTATTCCTTTATTTTTTTGTAACTTGTATTATTACCAGGGATCTCTTGTTTCTGATACTTTTTATGATACTTTTTCTATGTAGAAAAGGCTATAGACTTTGCAATAAGTATAGAGTTTGAGCTTGGTCTTCGAGATATCCTAGTACAGTATTACCTTCTTCGTTCTTCTTCCACATCCCCCTTTTGTTTTCTCTCTCAATCACACTTAATAGGCATGACTTCTCTTCAACAGTTTGCTCTACTTTCTTAATCTTAGTGCTTTAAACCATATTAATTTGTTACCATTCATTTTAAAAAATGGCATCAGATTCAAACCATTCTCGAATGCTTTTATGTCCGAAAATCAATGACGAAGTCAACATCAAGATGATGATTAGATCTTAAGTCCTCTTAAAGGATTATGCTACAAAAGCCTTTTCTAAATATTATATCATGTTTTAGAAATCACTACTTATGATTGAGAGCGAGCCTACAATAATTATCGAGAGCTAGCACACTTGTTGAAGTACATGAAGAGACATCTGTGAGAAGCAAGAAAAAAAGAGTGCAGAATATGCAACGAGATTGTGAAAAGTGAAACCAATGCTTAGGGTGGAAAGAAACATGCAATTACATCATCATCTACCACACCCATGCTAGACATATTCTCACAATATGAAGAAACTTCCAAGACCCTTGTGGTTGTTGGGGTTGCAAGCTCCGTTAGTGTCCCACTTGTCACAATCTCACAACCCATATTCCAATACACTTTTCAAGTCATCTGAATTTGAGATGTCTGCTCCTAGCCTATTTGCATCCTTGATTTCTCACACAACAATTAGTCTTTCCATTGAGCTGCAACATTACCAAAACACTATTTGCATCCTCGAGTCCTCGCACAACAATTAATGAAATAAGTTTGAACATTTTTGGAGTTCCTACCTCCCTATCTGTTTAGGCATTTGGAATGCCGATCTTAATAAGTTTAAGGCCAACAACGAAAAACCCACGTAGTACTATTTATTGATCTTTATATCGCACCATCAAGCATCACACGCCTCATCAACGAACAATCAGAATGCCTTTGCTTCTGTCACAAACTCTCTCTACCATCACCCCCGCTACCCCTCTTACTTGCTTTGTCTCGCGTCTACAATGTGTTTCACATTCATTTTTTCTATTAGCGATGGCATTGTTGCCTAGTTCTTTAACTGTATCTGTGGGAGCCTTGTGAACATGCCCTTCAGTGTCTTCACTTACTGATGGCGGTGTTCCAATGCTCTCGTGTATTGATTTATTGTAAAAAAGAAAGAAAAAGGCGGAATCAAGAATATTATAATAACTTTGATTTATGTGGACCCTTGCTCCAGAGAAGCGGGATGAAACTACGAGAGGAGACACAAATGGCTTAATCTTTCATTAGAGTTCTCAAAGAGAATAATAGGTGTGGCGCTTTTTATACATACACACCATCACACTAAAATCCCATTGTTGAGATATTCATATCTCTTTATATTTATTTCTTATTTCTCTTTCTTTCATATACCTCTCTTGTATATTACCCAGGGCTTTTCTCCTATATAAGAGAGTTCTACGATCTCAGGAATGAATTCAATTCTATTTTTTTCCTCCAACATGGTATCGAAGCTACGATCTTAGACCAGAGTTCCCATATCCCACCAAATCCTAACCTTACCCGCCGCCCGCCTCCCCTCGCCGCTGCCGCTGGCTTGCAGGTCGTCGACCGGGCTTCTGCATGTTGCCCCAGCCGCCGGCCGACCGCTACTATTGCCCCAGCTGACCGCCCCGGACGACCCCTCCGGCCACCCTAGCCGCTCCATATTTGCCGCTTTGCCGCCCGCTGCTGCTTGCGGGCTGCAGCTCAGACCCTTTTTTCAGGCATATATTGTCTGATTTTGATCGGATTACGTGATTTCAGACATATAAATCACGTTTTCCGACCCTAGACTACAATAAGGATTGAAGAGGATGGTTGTATGAGTCTACACGTACAATCGTTCCTTCATATGATTGTGTAGACTTGCTCAAAGAGGTCTACTCCCCAGTTTATGTTCGGATTTTCAATATTTTTTCCCCATCATGTCAGAGAACAAGGGTGACATTTTTTCATCGTCCGGGGCCTTCAAAGGTCTGGCTCCTATCATGAAGATGGATGGGGACCAACTATGAGTTGTGGTCCATGCAGTTTTACACCCTTATGCAGTACCATAACAAGGAGCATATTTTGACTGATTCAGAGCCGACATATAAAACTGGGGGCTAATGATTCATGGAAGTAAGATGATACCTATGCACACATTTGGCTCTCCGGGACGCTCACCACGGAGTTTGCCAACGACATCACCAATCAACTCACAACCAAGGCTATGTGGGATATCCTAGCTGACACATGAGCAAGTGAAGAATGAGAGCAAAATTCTCCAGTTGTTGTATGACATTTTCTCAACCAAGCAGAATGGCCAGCCTCTTCATGCCTACTTCTCGCATCTCCAAGGCATGTTTGAGCATCTTCAAAGCTTTATGCCCATTATACCAGCACCGAACAACAACATGCTTACAGAAATGACACTATGACAGGAGTCTTTCTGTCATCCCTTGACTCAGAGAACGATGCAACACGCACTCAACTACTTGCTCGAGAGACGATATCTCCAATGGAGGAGGTCTAAAAGAGTCTGAGCAGGATCACTACTTCGTCTACTACCGTGGCCTAAATCCATCTGCGATGGCAGCTTTTCGTGGCAGAGGGGGTTCTTTACAGTTTTGCGTGTGCGGACCCCGTGGTCAAGGAGGACATCACTGTGTCGCATGCGCACATTGTCACCGTCCAGGACATTCAGAGGAGACATGTTATCTGAAGCATGGATATCCAGTGTCTGCCCGTGTAGCTGAGCAGACAGAGACTACTGTAACTCCATTAACTTCTCATGATGCGAGGCTTGATGATATTGTCTCTAGATTGAGAGAGATGATGACTACATCGCCCGCCCCAGCAGTATGATCTTCAAATGTTGCAGCTACTGTATGAGCTTCTACGAGTTTGTCAGGTATTTCTTATGCACTTACCAGTTGTAGCAATTCAGATTTGATTGGTTGGATCATGAACCTCGGAGCTTCTCATCATATGTGTGGAGATCAGGCTCAGTTTACTTCTTACAGATCTATCCCTCCTGGTAGATCGATGGTGATTGCTAATGGGGTTCATATACCCATTGTTGGTCAGGGGGAGATTGTTCTAGCATCGATGCGCCTGCAGGATGTCTTACATGCTCCCGCATTTCAAATGAATCTTTTATCTATTAGTCAGATTACAAAAGATTTATATTGTCGTTCCATATTTGATCCTCCTTCCCTTGTGTTTTAACTTTAAGACATAATCATGGGCAAGGTGATTGGATGTGGCCGTGAACAGAGAGGGCTTTACATATCAGTCCAACCTCCGTGTGCTGGTGTTGCTACTATTTCATCTGGATATGTTTCTCCTTTATGTGGCATCTTTGGATACTTTCCTCTGCAGAAGCTGTGTCATGATCTCCCTCGGATCTCTACTCGTTCTACATTGGAGTGTGAGGCATGTCAACTTGGGAAGCACCATCATTCTTCTTTTCCGAGTCGTTAGAGTCATCACATTAGTCTATTGTTTGAGTTGTTTCATTTTGATATATGAGGTCCTAGTTGTGAATCATCAAGGACATTGGTTCTATATGGTTTCTGTGGATGATTTCTCTAGATTATCTTCGATTTTCTTGTTAGAGAATAAGTCTGATGCTGGTCCTGTCATAAAATCGTTTCTTATTGAGATTAAGAATATTTTTTCTGCTAGTGTGAAGTTTATTCGAACTGACAATGCCTTGGAGTTTTCTACTTTACAACTGTCCGACTTTCTCAGATCTCTTGGTATTGTTCATCAGACTTCATGTGCTTACTCTTCGCAGCAGAATGGTGTTGCTGAACACAAACACCATCATCTTTTGGATGTCATGAGGACTCTTTTGATTTAGAGTCGAGCTCCTCATCTGTTCTTAGTGAACTGCATGCCTTCTACTATACACGGAGAAAATGTTCCTTGATTCCGTTTCCCGAGAAGAACCTATTCTCCTTTACTCCCTGGGTCTGTGGGCTTGTGGCTTTTGTCCATAATTTTACTCGTGGTCATGACAAGCTCTATCGTAGAGCTGTCAAATGTGTGTTCGTTGGTTATTCTCGTACCCAAAAAAGATATAGATGATTTGATCCTGTAGGAAGAAAATATTATGTGAGTGCTGATGCCACAATTTTTGAGTATATTATATATTTTTCTCCTACATGTGACATGTTGTCTAATGCTGACTCTGGTGAGTATGTCTTTGTTCATCAACCTCTGTTTTCTTCACCAACAACACCCCATGTTGAGTCCCAGTCATCTCCACCTCCACCTCCTCCACAACCTCTACCTCCGTCTACCCTGACACCGTTCCTACCACAATTTTACATCTACTCGCCCTTCTGCTCATGCGCCTTCCTTGTCATCCAACACGCCTCAGGTATGTAATGAACACATTGTTTCTGCTGATAGCACTGGTGATATGCTTGTTTCATAGGATATTGTACAGGAGGAGCTGATACCAGAGAAAAGAGAGGCTGATGATCTTGATGTACCTATTGCCTTGAGGAAGCCACATTGTAATTGTGCCACTTATCCTCTAGCTGCGCATGTTTCCTTGAACCATCTTTCAGAGGAGTGTAGGAGGTTTGTTGTGGGACTCTCTGCTGTTACTTTCCCACGCACATATCATGAGGTCAAACAAATAGTAGTTGGAGACTTGCCATGGAGGAGGAGATGGTTGCTCTGCAGTCTCGTGGTACCTGGAGGCTGGAGCGTTGTTTCTGCTCCTCCGGGTGCCTCTGTTGTGGGGTGCAAATGGATCTTTACGATGAAGCAACATGCATATGGCAGTGTGGATCGCTACAAGGCAAGGCTTGTGGCACGTGGGTTCACCTAAACTTATGGGGTGGACCATCAGGATACCTTCTCTTCAGTGGCCAAACATTTGACATTGCACATTCTTCTATCAATTGCTGTTTCACGGGACTGGCCTCTTTTGATGTGCAGAATGCGTTTCTATAGGGAGATCTACAAGAGGAGGTTTATATGCATCAACCACCAGGTTTGCTACTGAGGGGGAGTCTCAGTAGGTGTGTAGGCTCCACAAGGCGATTTACGGCCTGAAGCAGAGTCCGAGAGCTTGGTGTCAGAAGCTTTCAGAGTTGATAGAGCACCAGGGATTTTCACGGTCCACAGTGGATCACTTGCTTTTTGTTCAGGGGACACTGAGAGGTACTGTTGCTATTCTAGTCTATGTTGATGATATTATTGTCACGAGTGATGATGAACAAGGTATTCAAGCTGCCAAGGAGTTCCTAGGTCAGTAGTTTGTGACCAGGGATCTTGGCAATCTTCGATACTTGGATTAGAGTTCACCAGGAACTAACATGGTCTTGTGATGACCGAGAGGATGTTTGTGACCGATCTTCTACTAGAGACATGTATGACAAGGTGTAAGCCTACTACTTCCCCTATGGATTCGAGTATGAGATTATATGATGATGACACTGAATAGGTAGATAAGAGGAGATACATGGAGCTTGTTGGGGAGCTCTTATATGCTACCATCATCGGGCCAGACATATCCTTTGCTGTGAGCAAGGTGAGCCAGTTCATGGAGCAACCTAGGAAGGTGCATATGGATGCGGTATATATGATTTTGAGATATTTGAAGACTTCACATGGTACTGGTCTTATATCAGCAGAGGTACATCTCTTGAGGTGACTTCTTGTGCAGATGCAGATTATGCAGGATGCCCTAGAAACATGAAGTCTACTTTTGGTTTGCTATTTTTGTTGGGAGCTCTCTCTCGTGTCATAGAAAATAAAGAAGTAGGCAGTGGTTGCTAGATCCAGTGCAGAATCTGAGTACAAGGCCATGGCTCAGGGGAGCACATAGATGATGTGGGTTAGATCGGTTTTGATTGATCTTGCTGTTGAGATTTCTCTTCCCATGCAGCTTTCATGCGACAATCAAGCAACCTATTTATTGCCAATAATCCTGCATTTCGAGCGTCAAAAAAAAATAATCCTGCATTTCAAGAACGGACCAAGCATATAGAGGTGGATTGCCACTATATCAGACATGATCCAGAAGGGTCTTATATCCACTTCTCATGTTTCTACTGGAGATCAGACAACTGATATTTTCATCAAGGCCCTTGCTAGAGGTCCTTTTCAGAGATGTTCCAAGTTGAGCTTGATAAACATATATGCTCTAGCATGAGGGGGAGTATTGATATATATTCATATCTCTTTATATTTATTTTTTATTTCTCTTTCTTTCATGTACCTCTCTTGTAATTTACCCAGGGCTTTTCTTCTATATAATAGAACACTAGGGTCTTAATAATGAACTTAATTTTATTTTTTCCTCCAACACCCATCAATGAGTAATGCTGGGCTAAACATCACAATTTTATCATGCCATAAGATCCAAATACTCAAATAACTAACTCAATCCTTCACTATTCAAAACACCTCTCTTCTAACTGGAGCATACAATGCTCAGTTTGGATAGAGTGAAAAACATACACTGAATACATGACACCACTTACTACATCGACTCATTGCATACTCTGCTAGTTGTTGCTGACAACACGATGCATCTCAAGTCATGATGATGGTGAGAAGCATGGTGCCAGATTTCGTGAAATTTCGCTGAGATTTCGGTTTCGACAAGGAATCAAAATTTTGAGCGAAATGGCAATATGAAGGTAGTTTCTGGTCATTTCTTCACAAATGGTGGTCGATATGGGCGAAATGTCGTTGAAATTTCGTCGATATTTTGATGAAATATCGTATCGACATGGTATTGATGCGATATCCAAAATCGATTTAAACCCTTGGTGAGAAGGAGCTTGAGGATTGGAATACGAACAATGATCCATTGAGCAATCTACGTGTGCTCTGTATCTTCATTGATCAGAGTCATCAACACTTTAACGAGCCTTCCTCATGGAGTACTTTGACATGCAACATGTCTTCTCTACATATTTCATCTCTCTCAAGGGTCGGAAAAAGAAATGTCATGGGCTTATCTATACGTAGATATGGAAAAATGGGTTCCTTTTTTAGGGACCTTTGAGTGGGCTTTCTTTCATAGGAACCTTGAAAGGATCTCATACTTGAGTTCACGATCTATATATCAACGCTATCGGTGGAAACGTTGAAAATTACTCAAAAATGATATTTTTGCCATTTTTCAGAAGTTAAGATCATCCAAGATATTAAAACAACAAATAACCTATAAATACACACTTATATCACACATATCGGTCATTTATACCCCATATATCGCACATACCGGTCATGTTGAACATATTGATGTTAATGCTGATTACTGACTTATAGATATTGGAAATGGAGTTCGTCCAAGTTCTTAGAATACTAAATAACTTACAAATATACTTTTAGATCATATATATTGATCATCTATGACCTTTATATCACACATATCAGTCATATCGACTATATCGTTGATACTGTTAATTGTTGAGCTGTAGATATTGAAAATGGAGCTCGTTCAAGTTCTTAGAACACTAAATAACTTATGGATATACTCTTAGATCACACATATCGATCATCTATGACTCTTATATCGCACATATCAGTCATATCGACTATATCATTGGTACTGTTAATTGTTGACCTATATATATTGGAAATGGAGTTCGTCCAAGTTCTTCGAACACTAAATAACTTACAAATATACTCTTAGATCACACATTTCAACCATCTATGATCCTTATATCGCATATATCGGTCATATCGAACATATCGTTGTTATCGTTGATTGGTAACTTGTAGATATTGAAAATGTAGTCCATCTAAGTTCTATAACACTAAATAACTTACAAATATACACTTATATCACACATATCAATCATCTATGACCCTTATATTGCACATATCTGTCATATTGAGCATATCATTGTTAATGTTGATTGTTGACTTATAGATATTGGAAATGGAGTTCATCTAAGACTTATATTGCATCACATATTATGTATAAGCAAAATGTTTGAGCTATTTTTGGAACCAAACAAATAAAGAGCATAATAGCATTTTTTGAAAGAGACATAATTCATGATATTTAAGCAAACATCTAGATTTCGTTCGTGCGTTCCCTACTTGCGACGCATTGCATCGCCCGAATGCAATGAGAAGTTGGCAAGGGTTGTTACAACGTTGCCCGTATGTAGTTCAAAATTTGCTAGTGTTCTCGCACGAGGAACACATGCGGGTAAATAAGCTAGTTCTGCTGCATCGCCGCTCGGATGCAGTCAAAATTTACAAGGTTCTCGTGCGAGTAAAGAAGTTAGTCCAAAATAGGTTGTAAAGGAAGTTGCGAATAGGTAGTTGGAATATTGTCACTTTGACTGGCAAATCGATTGGGATAGTTGATACGATGGAAAGAAGGAAGATTCAGATATTATGTCTACAAGAGACAAAATGGGTTGGAGAGAAAGCAAGAGAGATCGAGAAGAAACGCTTTAAACTTCGGTATTCAAGTAAAGATAAGGGCAGAATTGGTGTTGGAGTGGTTGTTCATAAGGATCTAAAGGATTGTGTGGTTGAGGTGCAAAGAACAGGGTATCGGATTATATTGTTAGAAGTGGTGCTCGAAGAAGTTCTTAATATCATCCCAGTTTATGCACCACAAATTGGTTTAGATGATCGGATTAAACAAGCTTTTTGGGAGGATATAGATAAGATTATGCAAGGAATCCCACAAAGAGAGATGATTTGCCCAGGTCGAGATCTTAATGGACATGTGAGAAAGGATGTTTCATGGTATGCTAGTGTTCATGGATGACATGGCTTTAGGAATAGAAATGAAGAGGGAAAAGTCTTTTTAGATTTTGTAACGGCTTATGATCATTTCATTGCAAACACTCTCTTCAAGAAGAGGGAGGAGCATCTAATTACTTATAAGAGTGGCTCGACTAGAACTCAGATAGATTACTTTGCATTGAGAAGAAGAGATAGGTTGTGTTGCAAAGACTACAAAGTAATCACGAGAGAGAGTTTGACTACCCAACATCGCTTGTTAATCATGGATGTGCAAATAAAATGGCTAGTAAAGAAAATGAAGGTTTCCAAGATTACGAGAACTAGATGGTGGAATCTTCTATTGAAGCGATCAAGCTTCAGGGAGAAGGTTTTAGAAGACTTATCTTGGGATTGTAATGGAAGTTCTAATGAGATGTGGCAGGCATTAGCATCTTGTATTCGCAGGATAGCTAAAGAGATGTTAGGCGAGTCAAAGGGAGGATCTCCAGCCCAAATGAGGCTCGGTGGTGGAGTGGAGGGGTGCAAGAGAAGCTCAAAATTAAAAGAGCTCGTTTTACAGCTGTTTAAGGATAGAACAGATGAAACTGTCACAAACTACAAAATAACGAGGAAGGAAGCAAAGAAGGCGGTAAGTGAAGCTAAGTCAAAAGCTTATGAAGTTTTGTACAAAAATCTCGACTCTAAGTAGGACCAAAAAGATGTATTCAGACTGACTAAAGCAAGAGAAAGAAACACCAAAGATTTTTCTCAAGTGAGATGCATTAAGGATGAGGAAGGTCACATAATTGTTACTCAGAAGGATATAGAAACTAGATGGAAGCAATACTTCCATAAGCTTTTCATTGGGGAAGGAAATCGAGAGACCACTTTGAGAAATCTAGCTAGTAGTGAAAGTTACTTGAATCGTGCAAGCTATAGACGAATACAGAGGAAGGAAGTAGAGAAGGCTTTGAAGGTTATAAGACATGGGAAGGGTGTAGGACCTGACATTTCTATAGAAGTTTGGAGAGTTTTAGGTGAGCGTGGTTTGACTTGGCTTACAAATTTATCCAATGTTATTTGGCGCAGCAAGAAAATACATGAAGAATGAACGAGAAGCATCGTGGTGCCTCTTTATAAGAACAAAGGAAACATTCAAAATTGTTCAAATTACATAGGTATCAAGCTGACGAGTCATACTATGAAATTTTGGAACGTGTGATCGAAAGAAGGTTGAGGCAAGTTTTCAAAGTAAATGAAAACCAATTCGGATTCATGCCAGGTCGCTCAACTATTGAAGCCATCCACTTGCTACGGAGAACAATGGAGATTTACAAAGCTAAATGGAAGAACCTCCACATTATTTTTATGGGATATTTACCCAGCAAACCCTGAAATCTTTGTAAATTACCTCTACGACCTTTGAAACATCGATATTCCTCCCTAGACCCCGTAATCTTGCTCCGTCTTACCCTATAGACCCTACCGTTGATTTGAGATTTTTTAAGTTAACTAGCTTGAGTTTAAGTTGAGTTAATCTAACCCTAGCAAATCCAAGAGCCCTCCTTTCTTCTTCTCTCTTCCTCCTTTTCCACACTCTCTCCTTCTTCATTCTTGCTGGACGACTTTAGGGTTCTTCGGGTTCTTCGGCCTTGTTTCTTCCTCGACAGAGGGGGAGAGTGTCGCCGCCTTGCCTTCTCCTCCAAGCAAGTGCGACGACAGGAGCCAGCGGGCTGTAGTAGCGGCTCCGGTGGCTGGCAGGATGCGGTTTCCTGTCCTCCACAAGCAGCTAAGCTCCCCTAGACTTTACCTACAATAATTTAGGGACGAGCGAGGCGACCCACCATTAAACTTAGCTTGCGCTGCAGGGTAGAAATGGTGGCATCTTTGCCAGCGAGGAAGTTGAAGGATAGAAGCTTTATCTGCGAGACCTCAAAGCCTGCTGGCGGGGTCCCCCACTGCAGTCAAAGCTCTCCACCTCCCCTTTAAATCTCACCCTCCTCCCCCTCTTGCCACCCTGTTATTATTAACAGCCCCCCTTCCTCCACCTCTCTCTCTTCCCCCACTCTGTAGAACCCGGAACATTTGTGGGTTCTATCCACCTCCTCGCCATGTCGTCCCCCTCCCCTAGTCCTGAGAAGAAGCCATGTAGGTTGTGGAGAGGCACGCCATGTAGGTTATGGAGAGGCACGCCAGAGAAGCCAGAGCGTTGCTCGTCACTCAGCAGCCCACCAATGTCGCCGCTGCGCTCCCGCTTCTCGACGCTGCCCTCGCTGTTTCACCTCGGCACGAGCTCGCGCTGGAGCTCGAGGCCCGCTGCCTCCTCTTCCTTCGCCGCTTCCGGGAGGTCGCTGACATGCTCCAGGACTACATACCCAGCTTCAGATCAGCGGTGGCAGGGGGCATCGAGCAGAGGAGTGGGATGTGGCGGGGGATGCGAGCGGGGCCACGCTTCAGGCGGCGCGGGTGGGGGGGGGGAGCAGGGGAAGCGACGCCGGGGTTTTGGGCGGCACGGCGGGGTTCGAGGTTTCGAGGAGGACGACGGGGAGGGCCAAATCCAAAGGGAAATGGCAATGAATGTAAATTTGACAAACAAAATGGGTATAATGTAAACAAATATAACGGAATCCGGTTAGTTTTAACGGACAAATGGATGGAAGTTAACCGGAGGGTCTGCACGGTAATGGTTAGCAAGATTACGGGGTCTAGGGAGGAATATCGATGTTTCAAAGGTCGTAGAGGTAATTTACAAAGATTTCAGGGTCTGCTGGGTAAATATCCCTATTTTTATTGATTTAGAGAAGGCTTATGATTCTGTCCCACAAGAGATATTGTGGAGAGTTTTGAAGAAGAGACAAGTACCTGTCCTATACATTAACCTTATAAAAGATATGTATGATAGTGCTTCATCTTGTGTAAGGATACAATCCGGAAAGACTAACTATTTTGACATCAACACTGATCTGCATCAAGGTTCAACTTTGAGTCCATTCCTTTTTACTTTGATTATGAACGAGTTGATAAGTCACATTCAGGATGAGATACCTTGGTATATGTTATTCGCTAATGATATTGTGTTGATTGATGAGACTAGAGATGTAATAAATGAGAAGCTTGAGGTCTGGAGACATTGTTGGGAAAAATGAGCAAGTTGTTTATTCCATAAGCCCTAGGCTCTCTTATATAGGAGAGTAGCCTATGGGTAAATTACATAAAGCATGGAAATAAAAATAACAGAGAGACACATAAACTACTATATGCGTTAACACTCCCCCTCAAGATGGAGCATAGATATCAATCATGCTTAGCTTGGACGCACACTTCTGGAATGGGCCTCGTAGTAATGCCTTGGTGAATATATCCGCAGTTTGATTCTCTGAGGCAACATGAGATGTAGCAATGAACCCCTTCTGAATCATGTCACGTATGAAGTGACAGTCAACCTCAATGTGCTTGGTCCGCTCATGGAATGCTGGGTTGTTTGCAATGAACAAGGCTGCCTGATTATCACATTCCAAGTTCATAGGAAGTGGTACATTTAGACATAGGTCTGTAAGTACATCTTTCACCCACATCATCTCTGTAGTAGCCTGGGCCATAGCCCTATATTCGGATTCAGCATTAGATCTAGCTACCACCGTCTGTTTCTTGCTCCTCCATGAGACTAGGGCATCTCCAACATAGACTGCAAACCCTGAGGTGGACTTCCTGTCCTTGGGACATCCTGCACAGTCTGTATCCGCACATGCTGAGATAGAAATCCCCTTTCCTTTCTTGAACAACAGACCTGTACCTGGAGATGATTTGAGATACTAAGAATCATATGTATTGCATCCATATGAACCTGACGTGGTTGCTCCATGAACTGTCTCACACGACTCACTGCAAATGATATATCTGGTCTAGTGATCGTGACATACAACAGTTTGCCTACCAGTTCTCTGTATCTTCTCCTGTCCACCTCCTCTGTGTCATCATCATAGAGCTTCATACTGGGATCCATTGGTGTCGTAGCAGGTCGACACCCAAGCATACCTGTTTCACTCAACAGATCTGTAACATATTTCCTTTGCGACATTACTAATCCATATGGATTTCTAGCAAATTCCAGCCCCAGAAAATATCTAAGAACACCAAGATCCTTAGTGATAAATTCGCTTCCCAGCTTTTCTTTCGCCTGCTTTATGCCCTGCTCATCATCTCCTGTAATCAAGATGTCATCTACATAAACCATAATTGCAATAATACCTCTAGCAGTCTTCTGTACAAACAAGGAATGATCAGCATTGGAGCGTTTGTATCCTTGTTTTTCAAAGAGGTCTGAGAGCTTCTGAAACCATGCTCTGGGGCTCTGCTTAAGGCCATAGATAGCCTTATGAAGTCTGCATACCTTGGAACACTCCCTCAACAGCAAAACTAGGTGGCTGTTGCATATAGACTTCCTCCTGCAAATCTCCATATAAGAACGCGTTCTTCACATCCAACTGATACAGCGGCCAGTCCCGAGCAACTGCAACTGACAACAAGATCCAGAGAGTGGAATGACGGGCTACTGGCGAGAATGTATCAAGATAATCCACCCCGTATGTCTGTGTAAAACCACGTGCAACAAGACGTGCCTTGTATCTATCAATAGAACCATCTGCATTGTGCTTCACCGTGAACACCTACTTGCAGCTCACCGGGGTCACATCTGGAGGTATAGGAACTAGACTCCAAGTTCCTCTAGATTGAAGTGCCGCCATTTCTTCCTCCATTGCTAGCCGCCATCTATTGTCCTGCAGAGCATCCTGATAATTCCGTGGAATATCTTCAGCTGACAGGGCCACCACAAATTTCCTGAAATCCCCGGATAATCTCTCAAAAGACACAGAAGCTGACAAGGGATATGTAACACAACTCCTCTTCGATTGCGTATAGCAATGGGAACATCTAAATCGACTGTAGCCTCATCTGGCCCCTGCAACATATCCTGCTCAGAAATATCATTAGATCCATCAATAGAAGTATCTTCATTACATACCATAGGCGAGCTAGGAGACGAGTCATGACCATGAACGGGAGGAGGCCTGCGGGTATAATGGAACGGTAGTGGTGAGACGGGTATTTGTGGTGGTGGCGGCGGCGGTGGTGGTGACGGTGGTGGTGGTGGTGACAGCGCTGGAGGTGGTGGTGTCATGTATATGGCATCGGTAGGCAGTGGGAATAGCTGCTGATCTCCTGAGGCTGAGAAATACATTATAGATTCAAAAAATGTAACATCTGCACTGACCATATACCGCCGACGCAGAGATCAAAACACTCGTACCCCTTTTGAGTTCTGGAGTACCCAACGGAAACACACTTGACAACCCTAGGAGAGAGCTTGTCAGTACCAGGCGACAACTGATGGACAAATGCTACTGAACCAAACACGCGGGGAGTAAGAGTGAACAGATCCTTCCCAGGATAGATAAGGGAGAACGGAATCTGTTCATCCAAGACAGAAGAAGGCATACGATTGATTAGGTAACATGCAACGAGAACTGCATCACCCCAGTAAGAGTACGGAACATGACTCTGTATAAGAAGTGATCTTGTGACATCAAGAAGGTGGCGATGTTTCCTTTCAGCAATTCCATTTTATTGAGAGGTATGAGCACATGATGTTTGGTGAATGATCCCTTTTGAGGAATAATAGTTGGCAAGAACATGAGTGCACAGTTCTAGGGCATTATCACTTCTCACAAACTTCACAGATGTGGAGAAAACATTTTGAATTTCATTAAGAAAATGGATAATAATATTGCCAGCTTCAGATTTATTTTTCATCAAAAATACCCATGACACACGAGAGAAATCATCCACAAAAACTATATAAAATCTGTGTCCCTGATGATCAGGTACACGACTCGGACCCCAGACATCAATATGAAATAACTCGAACTTGGAGGTACTACTCCTTCCTGGACGACTGGGAAAGGTCGACCTGTGATGCTTTCCCAACTGACACGCCTCACATTGGATAGATGTGTGAGAAAGACCCTGGGTTAACACACGACACAACTTCTGAAGCGGTAGATGTCCAAGGCGCAGATGCCACAATAAAGGAGATACTGGTCCAGTGGGAAGGGATGAGGTTCTAGCGAATGGAGTCTGATTCAGGCGGTAGAGACCTCCTTGCTCATAGCCACGACCAATCACGTTGCCCGTATGGATGTCTTAAAAATAAGAGAAGATGGATCAAAAATTGCCCGATAATGTAGATCCTTCGTAATCTGACTAATTGACAACAAATTCATTGAAAAGTCAGGTGCATGTAACACATTCTTGAGTTGCATAGAAGATGTCAATCTAATCTCCCCCTGACCAGTGATGGGGGAATGTGTACCGTTGGCAATGACTATTGTTCGGCCTGGAGGAATCTGAGAGTATCCTGTAAGTAAACTCTGATCGCCACATAGGTGATGAGTAGCACCCGAGTCCATAATCCATGGTAACGAATCTGATCTACTACTGGTAAATGCAAGTATGCTACCTGAGGCACTGGTCGTCGCAGAGGCAGAAGCAGCAGCATCAGATTGTCTCTCAGTAGTAGGTGCTGGGCCAGATGGGGGAATAATGCCTCTCAGACGGGCAACTAGATCATCGAACCGCTGATCCAAAGTAGCAGCAGATGGAGGCTCTATCTGCTCAACGACTCGTGCAGATGCAGGAAATCCATGCTTTGAGTAGCATGTGTCTTCATTGTGTCCAATACGATGACAGTAAATACAAGTTGGCCTAGTGCGGCCTCCTCTTCCACGGGGTCCACGTCCACGGCTCTGATGATGAAATCCGCGACCCCTGTTAGCTGCCATAGCTGAAGTATTCTGATTCGTGGCCGTGGAAGGAACTGTGATCCGACTCAGTCTATGGAAAGCTTCCTCCATGGGAGGAATAGTAGAGTCGGCCAAGATCTGGGATCGTGCCGCCTCATACTCTGGATCGAGTGCAGCAAGGAACACGCCCACCATAATCGCGTTCCTATATGTCTTCTGCTGTTCTGGCGTGGCTGTCAGGGGCATGAAGCTGTAAAGCTTCTCGAACATCCCTCTCAGTGATGTGTAGAGAGAATGTAGAGGGCGACCATTCTGCTTTATTGTGAATATTTCATGCTGAAGTTGCAGAATCTTTGTCTCGTTCTTCTCCTGCGAATATGTTGTCGCCAGAATGTCCCATATATCCTTGGCTGTGGGTTGATGTAGAATGTCATTGGCAATCTCGATTGCCAATGTACCAGATAGCCAAACTTTGGCATATGCATCATCAGCCTCCCAAGAGGCATTGGCACCAGTCTTCTCAGCAGGCTCTGGTTCGGTAAGAATGTGCTTCTTGCCTGTTGACTTCATCATGCTCATGAACTGCATTGCCCACAGTTCATAGTTTATACTGTCCATCTTTACAATAGGCGCTGGACCACGAAAGGCGCCAATAGATGGGATATCTGCCTTGCTTTCTGACATACTGGAGACTGAAGACTGGAGCGATTGACCGAGGATGAAATTCGTCTACAATGACATTGACGGGTTTAGTTACACGTGTAGACCTCAGGCAACTAAACCCATGTAGGTGACGGTGTGCGCTTTAGGGCTTTAGCACACGCGCACGCGTAGGAAGCACGCGTACACTCAACCGGGAGAACGCACAGTCACAGGGGCGCTGGAGCGCGTTGCGCGCACTGGTAGCACGCTGTTGCGTGCACTGGTAGCACGCTGGGGTCGCGCGGTTAGCATGAAGCTTCACGCGCAACCACACAAGGAACAGGAGCAGCCGCACAGGGGATGCTACAACGCGTGAATGATCGGTGCACATGGGATGCTACAGCCGCACAGGAGCAGCCACACAGGGGATCGATGCGCGGAAGTGCTGCGCACTCGCGCGGAGGGCTGCGCACTCGCGCAGGAGGAAGCGCGCAGAGGGCGCTAGCGCAGGAGCAGCGGGGATGCAGCCGTGCGTGCGGCGGAAGAGGAGGCGACGCCGATCAGAGAGAGAGAGAGGAAGAGAGGCCGGCGGGTGGGGTAGGGTTAGGGTTAGGGTTTCGAGAACTCCGGTCTAGGACCGTCGCTCTGATACCATGTTGGGAAAAATGAGCAAGTTGTTTATTCCATAAGCCCTAGGCTCTCTTATATAGGAGAGTAGCCTATGGGTAAATTACATAAAGCATACAACTGGAAATAAAAATAACAGAGAGACACATAAACTACTATATGCGTTAACAAACATGCATTGGAAACTAAAGGATTTCATATAAGGTGGACTAAGACTGAATATATGGAGTGCACTTTTGATGGAAGCATTGGTGAATGAATTGAGTTTAAGATAGGTGATGATAACATTCAAAGGAGAGATTCGTTTAGATACTCGGGATCTATTTTGCAACATGATGGAGAAATTGATGGAGATGTTACAAATAGAATAAATGCAGGTTGGCTAAAGTAGAGAGGAGCCTCTACTGTTCTCTGTGATAAGAAATTCCTTTGAAAATCAAAGGAAAGTTGTACAAAGCAGCTGTGAGACATGCTATGCTTTATGGATCTGAATGTTGGCATGTGAACCACAAACATGTGCAGAGAATGACAGTAGCAGAAATGAAAATGCTAAGGTGGATGTGTACACACGTAAAGATCGTATTCGGAATGATGCCATCAGAAGGAAAGTTGGTGTAGCTCCGATCGAGGATAAGATGCGAGAATATCGCTTAAGGTGGTTTGGTCATTTGCAAAGGAGGTCAACTGATGCAACGGTGAGGAGATGTGAGTTTTGGAATGTTGAGCTGGCTAAAAGAGGGTGAGGAAGGCCCAAGAAGTGTTGGAATGAGACTATATGAAGGGATCTTAGTTTTTAGTATCCAAGCCTGAGAATGACCAAAGATAGATCTGAATGGAGGCAAAGAATCCATGTAGCCGACCCTACTTAATGTGGGAAAAGACTTTGTTGTTGTTGTAGTAGACATAATTCATGATAATATTTTCGAAAGGGAAAGAAGATAAATTAAAATCCCCCAAGTTGAAGAACCATTGTATACACCCCCTGTTGCACCATACCCTACCGGACAGGAGGCTCGTTGCCCGATCAATGAGCCTGGGGGGGAGGGTTAGGAGGGGACCATGTTGACCCCCCTGCAGGGGCAACGCCTCTGAACCGAAACAAAATATATAAAACATGATGTGTTTTAATACTAGGAGTAGCAAAATAAGTAGTGAAATCAAAGCTTACAAGGGTATTATTCATTAATATATAGGTATCGGCGAAATTTCGGCGATATCAGTCGATATCCGAGAATTTTTGTATTTGTGCTGATTCCTACGTGTGTACATGCATACAATTCTGATGTGGCACACCTTATAAGATATACACGTCATTTCATTTATTTTGCTTAATGGTGCTTGAATGTGGCAGGAAGGTTTTCTTGGAGGAAATATGCATGTATTTTCTGTCAGGGAAACTGATCGAAATTAAACATAAGTGACATGCAAGTTTAAATTACATAGTGACTTGATCGGGTTTTGGGTTGGTAGGACACAAGGACTTCGAGCCAATTTGGATTGGACTATGCCTGGCCCAGTAGATGCGAACTTAGGTATTAGATTTCGTCATCTTGCTGAAATTAGTCTGGTTTTTTTATTTCAAGTTTTTTTATTGAAATTGCATTTGAAGTTTTCATTAGGAAGAGACCATTCTAACCTGGTTCCGTTAGTTGGTGATTACCAGTAATTACTCCCTATCTTGATGGTTAAAAAATGATTAGAACTCCAAAGGTTGATCAAAACCAACAAATAGGCTCATTTTACTCTCTCCACCTTCATTTTGATAGACAATTAATACTATGAGTGGGCCCAACTCACATTTTTTTTTGCCAGAATATTTGATACACTGATATATTCCCACTTAGGAGCAATATTATGTGGATTAATTGATGGCCTGTGCTTAATGGTTAGCTAGCACAATAGCTGTGGAGTAAACGAATTGGTGTGGACTTTGGAACCCAAGTCTAGCATGATACTAAGGGGCCCCACTTTGGTACTACAGTGAATGGGCCGGACTGAGCTTGGGCCATAAATTCCATGTCTTAGGTTAAATCTTGCTTCTGTAGTTTGCTACCAAAATGCAGGGCTATTAGCAAGGAGTTTAGTCAATAATTGTGATTGGTTGTAATTGTAAAAGCTTCTGGAAAGTTAATTGGTCATTGGCTTGGTGAAATACCGATGTGATGCTAGAACATCTTTTTCACAGGAGAGTAAAAATTGCAAAGTGATAACGAGTGCATTTCTAACCATATGAGCAGATGACATCTATCCTCGGTCATTTCTTATTCTGTTTATTTTGGTTGACATGATCTAGATATTTAGTTTACGATGCGCTTCTAGAGTAAGTTCTGCTTTGTTTCAGATGCTTCTGGATATCCTTGCCTGATAAAAATTTAGTAATATGCGATATTTCTTCAATTGAATAGGGCACCATTCTTTTTGGAAGGCATATGCAGAGGATTATTAAACTGATCCTCTGTTTAATTTGTGAAGTAGCACTTTTCTTGAAATTTTCTTAGTACAAAAAGAGTTTGCGTTGATATGTTAACACGTTTTCTCCATTGGGAACTGTATTATTTTATAGTCAAGAAAAATAGATTGCAGCTTTGCTAATGCGTGAATTCGTTTGTCCTCAACTTGGACCGCATCAGGTGAATTGCCAACTGATCCTGCTGAGGATCAATCGGTAGCTGAAAAGATAGAAAGTGAGCATCCCCCTCATTGTGACGACAGCCTCACACCAGCAGAGAGGCGATACATTGAGCAGAGAGAGAGGATCGATGTGAAGCGGATGGCGAAAACTGCCAATAAGTCCCATCGTGACCGAATTCAGGACTTCAACCAGTACTTGGCGAATCTGAGCGAGCACTATGACATCCCCAAAGTTGGTCCAGGGTGATTGATACCTTCTTTCTCGAGTCATCTTACTACCTCCATAATCCCGCCTCTCCTTGGATTAAGTGCATAGTGATGCGCCTTGATATTTGGTGATTAGTTACTTATCACGATCCTAATGACGTGTGATGCGCTGTGTATACTGTCTGGTAAGAATTACTGCCTTCTATTTGGAGTTCCTGTATATTTAAAGCAGATGATACAAATGTTCCTGTTCGAGTTGGCTTATTTCTGATCCCCCATTGTTCGTTTTTTTCTGGATTATTTCTTTATCTGGTTTGATTGTATTCTCTAATGAAAAAATATAGCTCGATGAGCAAAGACTCCTGTTGTGAGAAATCCTGTGACAATGAGTATATAGTGCAGCTTGAGTAGCCAAATCTGCTGTAGCGAATGCATGACCAGGTAAAAAGTACATATGCTGAGCTATTAAAGAAGTTAGCCTTCTTGTTATGTATTTTCTTCGGCAACGATGTCTGGGAGATGAAAACTAGGACAGGGGCGATGTCCTACTGCAAACCCAGAATAGCTGTTCATGTAATATGTTCTTTCTTAAGGTGTATATCCATGACATTTTTTGATTGATTTGAGGAAAAGAGATCCCCCGATGCAGGTTGTGTCATGGCATGGGTTATCTTGCCCCTTCAAAACTGCTGGATTTTAGCAAAAGAAACATGAGAATTACAACTTTGTTCTTCCTTTAGTTTGAGATAAATAACTATGTAAAGTGGTTAGGTTAATAAGAACATGTCATTGTAAATGGGAAACTGAGTTATTAGTTAATAATTTGAACTTGAATACTTGTGGAAGATTATCAACATGTCCAATTAGACCCTAATCCAACAAGTTGTAAGGATGAGTATTCATCGATGACGGCTTGGGTCTAGGTTAGAGATTTTTATAAATAAATAATATTAAAATTGTTCATTCAAATAACAGAGGATTATCCAAAAGATGGATCTATCCTTCAAATCTAGCCTTTCATTGATAATTTATCTAATGCATCTACAGCTTATATAGTAGTATTTGCAGAAAGAAATTGTTTATGCAGATTGGATTTTGTGCAAGAGATTTGCTACTTTTTTGGAGCAGCATGGGATAAAAGTAATTCTAAGTGTATATACAAAAAATATGAACGGAAAAAAAATAAAAATAAAATTGTATACATGGCATAACATATGAAATTCCAAATGATGGTGCCATCACATTGGGCAACAACAATGAAATTCCAAATAAAGCACATATGACACATGCTATGTCATCCCAAATTTCAAGAGAATTAGTATAAGGGTAAATTAAAAAAAAAAACTCACTATGCCTCAATTCCCAATTAATGGACTCATTTTTGGATTGTAATAGAGATGGGTCTGATCTTATGTTTTTGTCTCAAATAAAGGCCTCCATAAACTTCAACCGTTATATCAACGTTATATCCTTAAATTGAAAGTTTAGGCCCCAATTTGCTACAATTGAAAAATGATGCCTCTACTTGGGAATTGAGGTATAGTTGGAATCTTTTTTTAATCTACCTTTAATATAAATATGCAGGAAGAATAATAATTATTCTATAAGAGAATCTCCACAACAAGTCTTTGGATTATTCTAAGATTGATTTACAGTATCCCACTGCAACAAATTTGATCCAAGGAAACGAATAGTTTGAGTATCCATTGCCGCATCTTCCATGTTAAAGATACAATAACGAATATTTTTGGTTGTCAAATTAACTTTTGTTCTTGTATCATTTTTGTTCGTAAAGGTTAATATAACAACGATTTTTCCATTGACTTATTTGATAGAACTTGAGTTAATCGTTGATAAATATAACAAACGATTACAAGGAAAAAAATAAACGAATACCGTTGTCTATTGTTCGTCGTGATGAATATAACAACAAATACGATATTCGTTGTGAATTTAAAGAAGCAAACAAGGAATATATTCATTGTTATATATTTAACTGCGTAAGTAGACCAAAGAATATTAAATTATCCGTTGCCTTGTGTCAAAGTATCTTTACGCTTAATTTGAGAAATATTATGAAAATTTTGTATCATCTTCCTTGTCATTTAAAACCTGATAGGACAGTACCGGATGATCTACTTGCACTTGAACCTATAATCATCGAGTAGGCGTAGGGTGACTTTCACGTGCAATGGGAAAAACCCTTCCTTGACCAGTCCTTTTCTTCAATCCCTTTATTATTATTTTTGAATTTTCCTGACCACCAATTGTATTTCCGGTCCCCGCATATCCCATGCTCTATCCCTAAATGAGGTATGGTTGTTAGGTTACCCGGGTAGAACTTGATAGGTTCGTTTGATTGCCAGGTTGGGTAACCGTACATACCACATGCTTTATCCCTGCATTCCTGGGTTAAAATTAGTTGTATGGACCAAGGTTTTAAAAACCGAACTGAACCGGCCGGTTGAACCGGTTAAATCAAGAATCGAGAGAAAAAAGGTCCAACCACCCGGTTTTTATTCAGAAAATAAAAACCAGTCAAAACCCAGTTATACCGCTTAAATCCGGTTGAACCATTGAACCAAACCATCAGTTCAACCATCCATTTTTTGACAAAAAAATAATTTCCAATAAATCAACAAAATACAAACTTTTCAGAAATATTTACAATCTAATTTCATTATAACCCATATTATAGCTGATGCACCAGTTAGGAGATGCGAGTGTTGGGATATTGAGCCGGTTAAGAGGGCGAGGACGGCCTAAGAAGTGTTGGAAAGATATTATACGAAGGGATCTTAGTTTTTTGGAAATAAGCTCGGGAATTACCCAACACAGATCTGAATGGAGGCGAAGAATCCATGTAGCCGACCCTATTTAATTGTGGAAAAAGGCTTTGTTGTTGTTATTATTGTTAGTTTCATTCTAACCCATATTATAGTATCCCTTTATCTTTTCTCCTTCACTTGTGCCAATGACTCATTATTGCTTGTCCCTTCATGCCATATGAGCAATGTCTCTCTCTTCCCACATTGTGTATGAGGTTGTCCACTTATAACAATAACAAACGAAGAAGACGTTGTCATAGTCATACTATGAGAAGCAATAAATTAGCAATACTTGTCATTAATTATAGTTTAAATAGTTTTAAAATTATTATTTTTTTACATCACATATATGTATTTATATAATTTTTTTGAAATATGATTATTATGTACTTTCGAGTTTTTTAAGAACATTTATACCTCCAGTTTTTAAGCAATTTCACTTGCGCTTGTATATTTTCTTAAAAAATTCACAATATCATACTTCTGTTGTTATAAAATGGGAGCACAAGTGTACTAATAAAAGGCTACTACTATTGATTTTGTAAAAAATATAGAGGGCACATGCAATTGTATTGAAAATAATGGTATAAGTGTTATTGGAAGAACTTGGAAGCACAAGAGTAAACAAATTCTCGAAAGATATGATGTATCATTTTTCGTATTTATTTGTATGATATACCGGTCTAACTCGGTTCGACCCGGTTGAACTAGACGAATCAAACCAACAATACAACGGTTCGGTCTTTTCTAGTTTCTTTGAACTGCTGACATCATCACCGGTTCGACCAGTCGGTCCCATTTGTTCAACCAAAAAAAACCAAAAACCGATACATGCCCAGTTCGATGTCCGGTTCGATTTTAAAACCCTGGTATGAACCACATAATTTTTTTGTTATAATATTTTTTTAACCACGTTCGAATAAAAAAGTTAATATAAAAATATATTATAATCATTAAAAAAGTTAATATAACACAAACAATGTCACTAGGAGCAGAATCGGGACTTTCATTAAGGAGGGACTAAGTTTACAACTATTATGTATGCTCAAAAATGAAAAAATCTATGTATTTTTGAATGATATTTTTAAATAGAATTAATATTTTTAAAATGGACCTCTTTCAATTTCGATAAACATAAAATTTAAATATATTATTAATGTTAGATTTTCAAATAGATTGGCATTTTCAGTGGCGAATTTCAAATATTATAATTTAAGCCTCTCTAAATCCATCCTAAAAAGGTTATTTTAAATTATCAAGTGTTTTTTTTAAAGTTCATGGTTAAAAGGAAACGATAAAATTTATTTTATTTACAAGGAGTGCTAAAAACAATGGGAGAGATAAATAATCTCGAATACAATTTTATATCAAATTATTTTGATACTTTGGAAGTGGTTGGATAAATCATATAAAAGAAAGTAACATTGAGGGAGATAAGATTCGAACCTTGATCTCCAAAATAGTCACCATGTTACTCTACGACTTCAAAATTTAATGATTCTACAACCTTTCTCTAACAACATTAATTATAATACAATTAAGTATGTGCAATATTAAAAACTTAATACATTGTACAAGTGATACATAATAATCATAGGGGGCCATGGCCCTCCCCCCATAACATATACTAGTTCCGCCTCTGAATGTCACATCACATCACGTTTATCATTACAACTCGCTTTAATCCTCCTAACCATCCAAACAAATACTATTCACACAGAAATTACTCCAACCCAACTCAACTCAGTTACCAAACATACCCTTTATAGATCTCTTATTTGAAAACTTTTAAAAGTGATCAATCATAAACACAAAAAAACGTGTTAGCATTTTGTTTCCCACTTTTGTATTTTTTTCTAAACTTCGTATGACTGAAGAACTCTTTCGATAAATCGAGTGAGTATTAAGTATAAACAAATCCTACAAGCTAGATAGTACAATTTGGAAGACTCGAAATCGAATCTTTCCTATCAAAGTCACACGTTTAGACTGGTCATGTCGTAACATGATGGACAAACAATACAAGTTAGGATCTGATATGTGCACACGGAAAATATGATTATGTGAGCCATTGATGGTGCCCATTCAAAGTCATCTCATGTCAACTTAAAGTAGTTTTCATGTTTTTGGAGGATGATGGTTTTGGCATCATCCTTTGGAATTTCCTGCCTCATATAATGGATGCATTATATATGCAATTTAGGGGGAAGTTTAGTGTTTGGATTTGTATCAATATTCAAGTTTTTTTCAACATTCACCATTGTAATAAAATGATCTACATTAGGATTATTTTTTAATTGAGTTCGGTCGTAAAATATGTCGAACATAGCTCTACTAAAAAAGTAATACAAAATACGAGAACGAGTTATATAAGATGAAAACTACCACACTGATAACTTGGACTTAAGCTTTTTAAGTGATCTTCTATCAGTCGAGATTGATCCAACTCTAACAAGATGACAAAGGTAATGATTTATATTTTGAGGTTAGTACTACAAATGATATCATAGATATACTTAGAGCTATTTTACTTGGGGAATATGAAATGATAATATGAGTTTTCTTCTCTTATCTCCAACTTTCTTATTCGTGTAATAACTATTATCTTTTACCATTCCACAGTTATTCATGGAATACCTATTGTCGTTTATTTAAGTAATGCATGATCACTATTGCTTCCTTGTTCACACTAACTACGCCACGGTAATCACCACTTATTCAATAATAACCTTATAATAAAAAAAATGTAAAAAGAAACATAAATAACTCACATTTATTCCACTTTTATCCCACCAATAGAAAAGAATACGAATACAGAACAAACTTTTCCACTTCCTTTTTTATTTCACATTCCTTCTTCTCTAAGTGCCTTAGAGGTAAGAAGAAATGATTATTGATCCATGGATGAAAGTGAATACAAATATACCCGTATACGTTCGTATCCACATTCGCCAAATAGAGGATATGGATGTCATTTCTCATATATGATGAATATGAATGCGAATACGAATGCAGATGTTCAATATTAATCGAATATGAATACGAATATAATATCCTCAATTTTGACGAATACGAATGCTCAAAATTTTGAGGATATGAATATGAATATTCATTTTTTGAAGGATATGACTATGGATACAAATACAAGTACGAATGCGAATGTTCAAATTCTGGATGATACCGATACTTACATGGTACACAAAAAAGTAAGTTTGATAAGTTTTCTTTTATTATTTAGTTATATATTTATGTTTCTTTTTATTATTTAGTTATTTTTATGCACATATTCATTATTAAAATATTTAATATATTTCTTATGCATTGAAAATTGTTGCGATCCTAAAATGCTTATAGATTTTAAGTAAATTTGAACATGTATACTATTCGTATATTAATTCGTATTCGTTTGTTAAATATCCATATCCGAATTATCAATATTCATTTTACATTCATATTTGTATTTTGAGGATATGATTTTACATTTTACACATTCATATGATATCCGTATTCATATCAAGATTCTAAAAGGATAAAGATATGATAACACCTATATTCACATCCGTATCGGACTATTTTCATCCCTACTATTGGAACATTCCCGAGAGTGAGAGTTAACCCACAAATAATAAGACCAAGGTTGGACACGTAATTATTGTGGACCATTAAAGAAGATGAATACACTAATAGTTTTTGATATATCCTTAGTTCTTGATAATACTCTAGTTCACATTGTTATGATACTTGTTGCTTCATAATACATCTAAGAAGCAACTGAAAATTCTTTGCTGCTTGATAGCAACTTAGATACTTATTTTTTAAAAGTTGAAACTTCAAACAACTTCCATGCCTTTGAACTTGAGAAGATTGTCAAGGGGCCCTTCTCACTCAAAAGATCAGAAGCAAAGATGATTGTTACTTTTCCACAAGTCCTACCACTAGAAGTAGAACATTTTCCCAAAATATTTATAAATGATTATTCTCCTAATCTGGAATTACAAGTGTATTCATAGCACTCATGCATATGTTATGAACCACCCTTTTAAGGGGGTGGGCTGAACATCAAAATAGCATGATATGTTTCCTCATTTGAGAGCTTCAAGTCATATAATCAAATATACGAGATGCTACATGTTGTAGCACTGAGAGGCTGCAATTATGGGATTCTCTCTAAAACCTTTCTTCTATCATTCTCGAACCATCGATCAATAATGGAGATTTTAACTATATTCTTAATCTAAATGAGAAAAAAATGTAGAAACCCTTTTCACCTTTCCCAAGCTACGTCTTTCTCTGACTTTGTCGTTTCTCTAACCCTACTCCAACTTCTTCTAACCCTACTCCAACTTCTAAGAAGAGATACATGTATGTAGCGCAATATTAAACATTTCAAATAAAAACATGTTCTACAACTAAAAGTATCTAATTATCAAATGTTTTTGGCTAGTTCACTAACTATGCACCTATTAAACATTAACCAACAAATGTTTTTCACCTACATAAAACTACTACATTAATCCATAGTATTTAGTTTTCCTTTCCATCTTCGCCATCTTCCTCCTCCTCCTCATCTTCTTCTTTGTCGCTTTACCCTTCCTCATCATTGATTTGTGGCACTTGTGCTTGTGGAGCTAAGCTACCTCCACCTTTTTATGAGGAAACTCGTTTTTTTGGTGTAAAAAATCAATTAGGAGATACATGTATGTAGAGCAATATCAAATATTTCAAATAAAAACATGTTCTACAACTAAAAGTAGCTAATTATCAAATGTTTTTAGCTAGTTCACTAACTATGCACCTATTAAACATTAACCAACAAATGTTTTTCACCTACATAAAACTACTACATTAGCCCATATTACTTAGTTTTCCTTTCCGTCTTCATCATCTTCGTCCTCGTCGTCATCTTCTTCTTTGTCGCTTTCCCCTTCCTCATCATTGGTTTGCGACACGGGCTTGTGGAGCTAAGTTACCTCCACGACGAAGTTGCATAGACACATGAAATTGCACCATTTCGTCTGCAACCTAGCGATCTCATCCTCGTATTGATACATCACACCATCTTAGCAACAAATCCGCTCCTTTAGTGTCACTAAAGTGTTCTCTAACTCCTTTTCTCTCGTTGATTTATGAGATGAAGAGATGCAATCACTTCCATACCAAGTTTGAATAGAGTCTCCACGACCACCACATGGCACACATCCAGAATGCTTCGGACCTATCACTTGGATGAGTCCTTCATCCGGAGTGATGGGTGCTTGACTGGTACCAGTGCTATTCAGCGAGGGGATGGTGGTTACCCTCACCATCTCATCCCGAAAGACATGCATTATCCACCATTTAACTTACATCATAAATACTTTAAAAAAATTAAACTATCAAAACGAAAGTTTTTTTACATGAAGAGGTTTATATGCATCGTCCACTCATTTAACATTGTCACTGAGGTCAAAACTCATGGATTGTTCAAAAATTTCAATCTTATTTGGCTCATGGTCATTTTCTTCAATCTAAATATAATTGTAAGGCTAATAAATATTTATTTATGTCAAAAAATATTATTTATTCAAATAATTAATGTACTTACAAACTCTTGTTGCAACTGATTTGTATTTCTCTACCAGTCCAGTGGGTAGTCTTGAATCCCTTACTTTTGATGATGGTATCTTTGAAATATACTATAATTTACAATTGCAATCAAGGAAAATTATGTGAAAAAGAAAAAAAAAGTCATATACCGTGTGTACCTTTCCAAACAAATATACAACAATCTCCCTCCAGCGACTAGGGTCAAAGCTTGGTGGTATCATATGAAAAAGCTCATCAAGTGAAAGTTGAGGATTGAAATACTAAAAATCCATGTTTTAATATCACATATATGACTATTACTTAAAAAATAGATTTACTCACACGATTATTCAAACATCCTTGATAGTGATGAAGCATTTCTTCTACAGGTACCAAAATCTGCCATCAACCTCAAGATTGTAATCCGTAAAACTAACATGCAATGAAAAAAACTTATTATTTACCAATGACATATATAATGAAAATTTAGGAAAAAATATACGATTATCAATCATTTACCTCCATTTCACGTAGAATGGCATCTTTGATAGTTTGTGGTACTAATCTGAAATCAACTGAACTGATAGGAACATGAGAACGAGCCACCCGTCCTTAGGTAACTATGAAACAACATGGAGTTCTCACCGACTACATCATCACCAATAATCCGGATCGGTAAAGTCACTCCTGTATGGGGACGGTCTAAAGCTTTGCACTGTGAAGGTCCTCTCCTCCTAGTAGAAGTAGCTGCCCGTGGAGAGCATGATGATGGAGGGGCTGAAGCCGTCTCACACCAAGGTAGCATTCCTGTATAAAATATAATTTTAAATTATCTAAAATCCAAATAAAAAATTAAGTTTTTATACCTTTTAGTCATTCACTATCGCATATTTATAACCATGAGTAGTGTATTTGTACTTGCATAAACAACCGCAATCACAAATCCACTACTTGTGGTCGTAATTGTGTGCTAGTAATGACCAGATTTCTTGCGGTGTAACTTCGATCAGGAGCAGATGGCTACTACAATCGGATTATTGATATATAAATTAGTTTCTTACATGACATGTAATGTATTCTATTTAAGAGCCTTTGGTATAGTATTTGTCGTGAAGGAATTGGATATTGGAAAGACAAGAATGGCTATATTAGTTTGAAACAGAGTGGTCGGTTATTAACTAATGATCCATTTACACTAGCAAGTCAACTTGAGCAAGTTTTTTATGTTCCAGATAACTCTCACAATCGATGGATTATTCTCATATAAACTGTTCCTAAAGATTTATTCGATGTAATCGAACATGAAGATCTGCCTTATATCGATGATGCATATCAAGAAGGAGCTTATGGGAGTTCGTCTATTTTTGTAGATAACAATGTAAACATAGTTACTCGTAGAGTTCGTGATAATCGACCAAAAGAGATTAGCAGTGACCATCGAATAAGTCTCTTTTGCCCAAGTTGAGTTAAAAGTATAAAAGCATGCATTTTCGTACTTCATATGCAACCACCAGGAGTCGAAATATTGTGCTAATAGAGTGCGACTAGTTGTGGTTGCATTTGTGCTTGCATAGTCTGATAAGTTATCCAGAACAGAACCTAATTAAATTCCCTTCTCTTCCTCATTTGGACGATTGAGCCCTAGCTTCCCACCCCTAATCTCATGCTCCCTCTACCACCGACGATACCTCTCCTCCTACTTTCATCACCCGATGACACCATCTTCTCCTCCCTCCACTCTAAACCTCCTCCTTTCATCCTCTCCTCTGCCAACAACCCCATCTCCGACATCTCTTCTCAGGAGGGGTACTCCGCCATCTCCTCTTTTACTCTGCCATCTAGCGAGCATCTCCTCCTCACCCATTAGTATATCTATTCTCTTTTATTATTATCATCTCATAGTTAATCTGTGTTCCGATTTATGATTGTATTTCAGTTTGTATGTGATTTTTCAAATGCATTGCATGCATTTTTGAAACATCTAAGAAAGATGATGAATTAAATATGATCTTCAGATGTGATTTATGTTGACTTGTTGTAATATGTGATTTCGAAATGCATTTGAATGTGTGTGTGCTGAAGTGTACGTGTTAGTGTTTGTATATAAGTATGTATGTGTGTATGGCTTAGTGTTTGTGTATATTTGTGTAATGTGTTAGTTTACATAATAATTTCAATGTCCATGTGCTTGGTAGTGTTAATTTGGATTTAATATTTAACATCAATTCCTTTCTGATGTAATCATAATTTTATTACATACAAAATATCTATTATCTTTTTGTTATATAGGCCCAACATGTAGAATGAATTTAGGGTATTGCACGAAATCACACAAAACCTCATACACACGTGCTTTCATACGCACTAGGTTAAGTGTGGCCCTGTACAACAGGTGGTGAGTGAAGCAAATTTTAGGGAAGTGATTTCCCCATCATGTGTTATAATTTTTTTAAAATTTCCAAAACTACCAGGGTCTTAGCTTTACAAGTTAGTAAATGCCCCTCATGTCACTGTGTGATTCTTTATGTTTGTTTTACATGTACAAAGGTAGGGGAAGAATATGTTAGGTCAATATATCGAAGTGGTCCATATCAAAACTAACTTAACTCAAGTGTTGTTACATTCGAGCGACATCACTCGCTCGTATAGTTTGACATATTATAAAATTCTCAAGATAGTTAAATAACCTAGTAAATACGACAAAACTGAAAACAAGTTAAAACTACTCAATTTTGAAAAGTGAGTATGCATGCATGTGGTATGTATGTGGGCCTGTATGTAAGTGTATGAGATATATAGCAATGCATGTGGGCATGTAATAGTGTGTATAGGTATGTGGGCATGTTTGTAAGTATATATAGGTATGTATTTGAGTATACATGAATGCTAGTTAGGTTGAATGTGAGTATATATGTGGTTGTGTTTCAACGTGTATGGGTACGCTAGTGTGAATATAGTATATTTATGAGTATGCTAGGTTGAATGTGAGTATGCATGTGGGTATATATGTAAATGGATATGCGAGTATGCATATGGATGTAGGTATGTATGTAAGTGTGTGGTTTGTGTATGTGGGTGTTCGAGGTATGGAGGTGAGTGGAAGGTATGCGGGGAAGTATGCAAGTGTATGACATATGGGTATGCATGTGGATTTGTAAGGGTGTATATAGACATGTGTGCATGTTTAAAAGTGTATGGAGATATACAAGTAGTTATGTAAGTAGGAGGATATGTATGTTGGCATCAATGTGGGCATTCATGTAAGCATGAATGTGAATGTATATATGTTTGGGTATGTATAAGCATGAATGTGGGTACGATAGAGTGAATGTGAGTATCTATGCCAGAGACTTTCGATGCATGTATGATTATATGGGCACATTTGGGTATCTATGTGGGTAACTAGGAAATATTTTACAACTGAAAGCTAATAATTCAATAGATTTCGAGCTTCAATGATATACAAATATTTCCATAAGAGAGCGAAGTGGAGGGAGGGGAATGTTTATACATAATAGACACAAATTATGTGCACAAAGAATTTTCACTAAGGTAGTGGATCAACCAAATGAGTCAAAAGGTTGGTTAATATGGATTATCACAATATACATATATCTTATCTAATCATGTATATACAACACGTGTATTTACATGATTTACAATTTGTGTTATTATGATGTGCATATTGACTTTCCATAGTTCGGAGATCCCGAGCTAAGGAAATCCTTGGTGATTGATGAAACCCAGTTTCATGCTTTTAATTCGCAGATATTAATCCCCTAGCTTAGACCAAGTGTCAATAAAAATCAGACAAATCCTTATTCATATCAGAGTCCTTGAATAAATTAAAAATACAAAAAATAACAAAATTAAAATATGCAGTGTTTTTAAGCCCTTAAAAATACTCACAAAAATATTTCTCCCTCTGTTTGACCTCTTTTCCAATTTTGATCAACATGAAACTTGTAGATCTCATCGAGATCTACAACTTTCATATTTTGAGTTTTTCCAAATTCAGTCTTCTTCTCCTTCTTTTTGCACTTTCTTCTTCGGAATAATATGATTAGGCCACGTGGCGCCTTCTGGTTGCGTCACGCGGCCCGGTCCCTTGCGCGCCACGCATCTCTCTCTCTCCACCGTCTGATTACTTCCTCTCCCTCCAGATCTCACCGTCTAATCCCACACCATTTTCAACCCTCCGATTAATTCTTCCACTCCATCACCGTCCGCCAGCGCCTGGCCCTCAACACGACACGTGGCGCCTCTCACGCCCTTCGATTGCGCCGCTCCGATCTAATCCACACCGCTCTTCATTGCCTGCTTCTCAGCCGTTGGATCGCGAGATCCAACGACCGAGACACCTTCGTCAAACTCCGGAGACCACCTCACCCACATCACCAGCCTCGCACTCCCAACGCCCCCTCTCCATCACCCCCACCTTTTCCACCATACTCACCATCCTCTTACTACCCCACGATGGAGCCCTGACGTCCATCATCCTCGTGGGAGTCCATGCCCTCCATAACTCTCTTCCCCTCGCTCCATAATCTCCACGCAAGTCACGTCGCCATGACATCGGAGCCACCACTTCCATTGTTAAATGCGCCGGCTCCACCCCGCATACACCTCATCCACCTTTACGAGGGGCTCTGCCTAGCCCCTCTCCTCCTCACCGTGACAGGGGGAGGGTCGATGAAGGAGCAACGATAGCGGAGGTCCCCGGTGTTGACCCCTTGCCCATCACGGCCAAGTCTGCGGTGGCTCTACCCCGCTTGAGCTGCTCCCTGTCGCCGGGGGAGTTCAGAGAAGACCCGATGTTCAATAGAACCTCAAGCCCATGCCCCGCTCCACCATTATCTCAGTTAAGTTCTCTCGATTCCCCCTCTGTATATTCTTCTGATTTCTCTAAATTAATTAGGCCCCCTAATGCACTTTCATCCTCCATTAAACATTCTCCAAGCTTCACCACTTCACTCTCATTCACGTGCACCACTCCGTTTACTTCGTATCCTTCCTCCGCAGCTTGACCACCTCCGACCCATCTCCTCCGCCCTTCACAACGGAGGAGCATCGAGCCTTCACCTCCTCCACTCGCATAGGCTCCCATATCATTCGTTTCGTCGCACACACTTTGCACGGGCACTCACTTTAGCTGTTTGGCACTAACATTTCATGTATTCGTCAATGGCCAGAGCCCTCGCTGGAGTAGATTCATTTGACTTCGTCTCCAGTATCCAGGCATCCATCGGGTCCTCCAGGTCTTAAAGCTGCTTCCCCGAGATTCAACGAAGACATTCCACCATCCAGGAGCTATCGAAGACCTTCACTGAGCACCAGCGATGGAGGCGGAGCTGCAACCGATTCACCGAAGGTCTGATTCCACCGCCAGCCGGAGACGAGGGAGGAAGTACAATGACCGTTGGATGGCTTCATTCCAGTGCCCATCCAATGACCCACAGGAGGCCATGACGACTCCTTTTACAGCTACATCTACCTCCCGATCTCATTGATTGGACGGTCCTTGGTCGTCCACGTGTCAGCACCGGAGCAGATCCAAGCCTCATCACCAATCCTGTGGGCTTGGGACTCCCGAGCCATCCTCCAAAGCTGAACCAGCTTCCCGAGCCTCTTCTGAACCTGCAAGCTCCTGAGCCTCGCCCAACATGTGCAAGGCACGTGCACGCTAGGGCATTTTGCATGGAGGCCCCTCCAACTTCTCCAAATTGCAGACAGGTCCAGAGCTCACATGCATCCCACGTGCGCCTGTGTTATTTTGCACTCATACCCCTACGGGTTTTAATAATTGCAAAAATACCACCGTGCGTGTGGGTAATTTACAGGAAGGCCTCACGCTAATTTGTATTTGCATTTTAGTCCCTCCCAGGGACCTGTTTGCTAGTTATATTTTATGTTTTCTTGCATTTATGACCTTAATTTACTTTGTTAATAACTTGAGCATCATTTGTCCGATTGAGTCGATTTTGGTTTTGTTTTGAAGCTAATCCAATGATCTTTCTGATGACATATTTTATTTCTTATTTTGGTACTGTGATTTTTAATGCCTCAATTCAAACTTAGTGTCTCACGTATATTGCTTTGTGTGCCTTGTATTATTTTCATTAATTGGACTAGCTTCATAATTCGAACCTAACTTGACTCATATGTAGGGCTCAATTATTTTGTCTACTTTGGGAATTTTCGCATCAATGTAACATTGCACTTCTTTGCATTTGTCGCATACTGAAAATCAAATAAAAAAATATCTTTCTCATTTTCCTTTGTGCATAGTGTCATGTCTTCATGCATTCATTGACCTACTCTTCTTTAATACAATACTTAATCTAAATAATAAGAGTCTAAATGGTACTAAAGAGGCTCGTGTCCCTGAGTTCGACTTTGGGCTTGCCCAATAAAAAATAAATCGACCACTTTGACCTTTAATTCATACATTATTTCGAACGATTTTTGATGGACTCTATTTTACCCAACTGCAACGAACACTGCTAATTACGCATAATTAGAAGGGTGAATTTCGAGTTCATCTAATGGCGCCGTTGCCGGGGATATGACCCATCTTTTGTCTTGTTTGGATTTTTATTTATTTAAATAAATGTTTTCTATACATAGGTCAATTTATTCATGTTGTGTTGCATTATTAATTTTTTTTTCAATTGATATCTAATCTTTGTTTTTGTGGCATGGTCCTTGATGTTCAAGGAGGCGAGGAGCAGGTGTTTCCCTGCTGCGAGGAGCCACAGAAGAAATTTTGGAGAGAAATCGAAGATAAAAAAATGTCTTGCATTTTATTCCATTTCATGTAATAATCGTCTTTACAACGATCTTCGATCGAAGACTCGCGCTTGTAAATGAACGAGTTATATGTGGTTGAGTGGGGATCGTCCCATTTGAGTGTCGACCTAGGACCAGGCACGCGGCTCTTCGAGCTTGTTTCACATTTTTATTTTTACGTGTTTGATCGTAGGTAGGACACACTATAGTCAAGATACATGTAAACATCGCTTCACTTAACCAAATTAAAATCGATTCTTCCCCGGTAATATAAGCATGTTAGGTGCGATTTTCATTGACGTGCATATATTTGGGTTTGGTTTTAAATCCAGTCTGAGTTTTCATGAATTTTTGCTCAAGGCACTGCATGTTTTCCCGCTTAGTCTAGATCATGATTTTTTATCTTCTGCATGATTTTTTCTCGACCTCCCTTCCTTGATTGATCATCTAGGTTAATAGAAAATGGGAATAAGAGGTATACAATGATTGCTTGATTTATGCTCACCTTTAATCAGTGAAAACCTTAAGCAAATAATTTGGGACTGATAATTGCAAGTCAGCCTAAAATGGAGTAAAACATTGTTTTGGAGAGCAACACCCTTGTTTACGTAGGATGATTTTTATTTGACATTTTCTTGATTCCCGCGTAAACTAGAATGCTTTTAATCACCAATAAAACCGACAAGATAATCAACCAACATTTGTTGGTTTCACATGTGAGTTGGTGAAATCAAAGGGTTTTGCATGCTTGTTTAAGCCTTGGTTGCTCCGACACCCTCCCCTAGATCTTAGGTACTCCATTTATCTCCAAAGATTCATCCGATCATGTGTATATCCATCCGACTTCTTTGTTCACCTCAGGTCTCTCCCAACATCAATTATCCATCTTTATACTTAGGCTACTCTCAGCCTAAGTATGTGGGGACCTGAATCCTTGTGATTTTCTTATTCATCTTTCCTTGCCCTAATACTTAGGTTATTTCTAACCTAAGTATAGGGGGAGCCCACCTTAGTTCTCGTAAAATTTTCTATACTTAAATGGATCTATGACCTTGTAGCATCTAGTGCTATGAGGACATAACAAAGTTTAAGTATAGGCGGGTATAATGTATATACAATATATACTTTAGCTATATTTTGAAAAATTTGATTTTTTTAACTTTTTGGCTAAAGTATAATCTCTTGAACTAAGTGGAAAAAATTATTTTCAAGACTTTTATTTATTATGTTACACTATTTTCAAAGAAAAATATTTTTGAAAATGATTTGAAAAATGAGTTTCTCTTGTTTTGAAAAATTATTTTGAAAATGTTTGGAAAATCTTTATTTGTGTGACATAGTGTTGAAAATTCTTTTTGATTTCAAGGAAGATGAGTCTAACATGTATTCTAACTTTAATTTAAAAATCCATAAAATGAAAAAAAAATAAAAAATCCTTTAAGAGTCAAAAGTGACTACTAAACCAAAATAAAAAGCCGTGTTCAGTGAGGGTTCGTCCTTAGCAGAGTAGGCGGTTTAGAGGACATCGCGTAAGGCTCCGTCCTCAAGCAACGGGCTTCGATCTGTACTTACACCTATACTGGCTAAAGGCAGATGCATCTACTCATTTGAGTTTAGACAGTCATGATGTCTTTTAAAGTCTTCATAAAGACTTCGAAAAAAATCAAAACTTGGATGAAGGAGTTAGAATAAATCCCCTACATTTTTCACTTCCACACATGATCAAAAATGTATGAGAACACTCGGTTTATGAGGTCTTGAGATTTTAGGTTAACCAGCCTTAGCCATCAGGATCTTAGACTTAATCATCCACATTTCCCTAGGTTTCTAGATTTGCGTGTATATTGCATGCTTAGTCTCCTACCTTAAGAATATGATTAGCACATCACATGCACGACTGCAGTCTCGATGAGATGATTTGGAATTTCACTTGAAGAACTAGGATGAGGGATTTGAGTCTGAACTTGATCTAATGATGCTCGAGGATGGGATAAAATCATTGAAGGCTTCATGAGACCTGAGTGTCAGCATTTTAGCCAGTATGAGAACTTGGTTCTTATGCTAATCTCTTGACATTTACCTAAGGGCCAGGGTGTGAAATAAATAAAAAAATTGTTGATCAGTGTGCGCCAACTCTTGGTAAAAACAGTGGAGCTAGCCAAAATTATGCAACTCAAAGAAATATCAATGTTGAAAATAAAGCTCTCATTCCACAAAGTCAATCATCAAAGAGCTTCCACCAAAGGCGAGCGCTCCCAACCATTTTCAAAGTGTCCACTTGGACCACTGCTATTAGGACCAGGAGTCGGGCTTGCACCAAAAAAGGGCTCTGCATCGTAAATGCTACAAGTCTGGCTGTAGAAGGTACGATAGGTACTAAAAAAGGCACACCCCAATGTATTAACAGGAAAACAAGTGCATACGGCTCCAGCTTCTCTTGACGGATGCACTGATCAACACCAAAAAAAATTGCATTGCGTAATAAGGCACTAGAGAGAATCCTTGTTCCAATGAGAAAGAGAAGAAATAACACAATCCCAAACCCTCCATAATCTGGCCTTCCACCTACATTTTTAAGTCTGACAACTAAAGAGATGGTGAATTGGATGCAATATTTGATTTATTCCCTAGTGTTGAGGATTGGGTCCTTAGGAGATTTTCTTGGATCGGAACCTTGGGTGACGTTTCGACTCTACTCTAGTGAACGCGGTCAACACTTAATGTCATATCCTTAGTTTATATGTATACAAGAGAGAGTCTGGAAAATTAGAGGAATCGGATGCCTCTTGATTAAGGCTGGGTTGAGCTCTAAGATTTTGGATCTCTAAAATTGAGAATTTGTGAACGGATCAAATCCTGTACGCACATGCACAAGGGGGTTTATCTAGCTCATTCATTTTTTGTGATGCTCGGGGACGAGCATAGTTTAAGTATAGGGGGTTGATGAAACCCAGTTTCATGCTTTTAATTCACAGATATTAACCCCCTAGCTTAGACCACGTATCAATAAAAACCAGACAAATCCTTGTTCATATCAGAGTCCTTGAATAAATTAAAATACAAAAAATAACAAAATTAAAATTCGTAGTGTTTTTAAGCCCCTAAAAATGCTCACAAAAATATTTCTCCCTCTGTTTGACGTCTTTTCTGATTCGGTCAACATGAAACTTGTAGATCTCATTGAGATCTACAACTTTCATGTTTTGAGTTTTTCCAAATTCGACCTCCTTCTCCTTTGTATTCCACTTCCTTCTTCGGAATAATATGATTGGGCCACGTGGCGCCTTCTGGTTGCGCAATGCGGCCCGGTCAGATTACTTCCTCCGTCGTCTGATTACTTCCTCTCCCTCCAGATCTCACCGTCCAATCCCGCACCATTTTCCAGCCCTCCGATTAATTCTTCCACTCCATCATCACCGTCCGCCAGCGTCAGGCCCTCAGCATGACACATGGCACCTCTCACGCCCTTCGATTGCGCCACTCCGATCTAATCCACGCCGCTCTTCATCGCCTGCTTCTCAGTTGTTGGATCGTGAGATCCAACAGCCGAGACACCTTCGTCAACCTCCGGAGACCACCTCGCCCACGTCGCTAACCTCGCACTCCCAGCGCCCCCTTTCCATTACCCTCACCTTCTCCATCATTCTCACCATCCTCCGACTACCCCACGATGGAGCCCTGACGTCCATCATCCTTGCGGGAGTCCACACCCTCCATAACTCCTTTCCCCTTGCTCCATAATCTCCACGCAACATCAGAGCCACCACTTCCATCATTAAATACGCCAGCTCCACCCCGCATACACCTCATCCACGTTTACGAGGGGCTCTGCCTAGCCCTTCTCCTCCTCCCCGTAACAGGGGGAGGGCCGATGAAGGAGCAATGACAGCAGAGGTCCCTTGTGTTGACCCCTGGCCCATCACGGCCAGGTCTGCGATGGATCCACCCCGCTTGAGCTGCTCCCCGTCTCTGTGGGAGTTCAGCAAAGACCCAAGGTTCAATAGAACCTCAAGTCCAGGCCTCGCTCCGCCATTATCTCAGGTAAGTTCTCTCAATTCCCCCTCTGTATTTCCTTCTGATTTCTCTAAATTAATTAGGCCCCATGATGCACTTTCATCCTCCATTAAACATTCTCCAAGATTTACCACTTCACTCTCATTCACGTGTATCACTCCGTTTACTTCGTATCCTTTCTTCGCAGCCTGACGACCTTCGACCCATCTCCTCCGCCCTTCACAGCAGAGGAGCATCGAGCCTTCACCTCCTCCACTCGCATAGGCTCCCGTGTCATTCGTTTCACCGCACACACTTTGCACGAGCACTCGCTTTGGCTGTTTGGCACTAACATTTCAGGTATTCGCCAATGACCGGAGCCCTCGCCGGAGTATATTCATTCGATTTCGTCTCTGGCATCCAGGCCTCCAACGGGTCCTCCAGGTCTTAAAGCTACTTCCCTGAGCTTCAAGAAGACATTCCACCATCCAGGAGCTGCCGAAACCTTCACTGAGCACCAATGACGGAGGTAGAGCTGCAACTGCTTTGTTGGAGGTCTGATTCCATTGCCAGCCGGAGACGAGGAAGTACAATGATCGTTGGATGGCTTCATCCCAGTGCCCGTCCAACGTCCCACAGGAGGCCACAACGACGCCTTCTGCAGCTATAACTACCGTCCGATCTCATTGATCGGGCGGTCCTTGGTCGTCCACGTGTCAGCACCGGAGCAGATCCGAGCCTCATCACCGATCCCATGGGCTTGGCACTCCCGAGCCTCCCAAGCCATCCTACGAAGCTGAACCAGCCTCCCGAGCCTCTTCCGAACATGCAAGCTCCCGAGCCTCGCCCAACACGTGCAAGGCACATGCATGCTAGGGCATTTTGCATGGATCCCCCCAACTTCTCCTATTACAGACAGGTCTAGAGCTCACGTGCATTTCACGTGCGCTTGGGGTATTTTGCACTCATACCCCTGTGTGTTTAAAAATTGCAAAAATACCCCTGCATGTGTGGGTAATTTACAGGGAAGGCCTCACACTAATTTGTATTTGCATTTTAGTTCCTCCTAGGGACCTGTTTGCTAGTTATCTTTATGTTTTCTTGCATGTATGCCCCTGGTTTCTTTGTTAATAAGTTAAGCATCGTTTGTTCGATTGAGTCGATTTTGGTTTTGTTTCGAAGCTAATCTAATGATCTTTCTGATGGCATATTTTATTTCTTATTTTGACACTGTGATTTTTAATGTATCAATTCAAACTTAGTGTCTCACGTATATTTCCTTGTATGCCTTGTATTATTTTCATTAATCGGACTAGCTTCATAATTCGAACCTAACTTGACTAATATGTAGGGCTCAGTTATTTTGTCTACTTCGGGCATTTTTGCATCAATGTAACATTGCACTTCTTTGCATTTGCCGCATACTAAAAATCAAATAAAAAATGTATTTCTCATTTTCCTTTGTGCATAGTGTCATGTCTTCATGCATTCATTGGCCTACTATTCTTTAATCCAACACTTAATCTAAATAATAAGAGTCTAAATGATACTAAAGAGGCTCGTGTCCCTGAGTTCGACCTGGGGCTTACCCAAGTAAAAAATAAATCGACCGCTTTGACCTTTAATTCATACATTATTTCGAAGCAGTTTTTGGTGGACTCCATTTTACCCGGCTGCAACAAACACTGCTAATTACACATAATTAGAAGGGTGAATTTCGGGTTCATCAGTGATTTTGATGCAAACATGATATCGATATTCCTTGCATATAAGATTTATTCATCGCCAAATTTTGACAGCATAACCACATTCCTCTTTGATATACCAGGTCTTTTAAAGGTTAACTAATGCATTTTAATGTGTTACTAAACTTTAAAAGCTCAATTTTTGAGGTATGTTGGAGAGGTGCATGGTTATGCTGCCGAAGTTTAACAAATAATACATCTTATATGCAAGGACTATCAACATCATATCTGCAACAAAATCATTTGGGATAGGCAAAATTAAAAATAAATAAAATGTTCTTTCCTCATCTCTTCTTAAGTTTATGTGAATGGATGTAGGTATGTACGTGCAGGTATGTAGGGGATGAATGTGGATAATGTAACATATGGATGTGGCTTATGCAAGATAGTGTAGCTATTTATGGACGAATATATCTCAAATTCTTCTTATGATGTAGGTTAAGTGATGGACCTTGCACGTGCTTGGGTGTACAATTGATTGGATTTAGATAAGGCTATGAGAAAGATATTTCTACATGACATGGAAGGCTTCTTTTTGTTTGCTTATGCTTAGGGATTAAGGATTGCAGACATAGAGGTGAAAATTATTTGTCTTTGCAAGAGGTGGTATCTTATGAAAAAGGCTTCATGGCACGTTGTTGTAGAGCACTTGTGTAAAAATGGTTTCATCAACGGATATACGACATGGTATGCACATGGAGAGAGAGGAGGAGTTCTATATTGAGGCATGCCATATCCTGATAATTTGTTTGCTCAAATGGTTAGAGATATCACTGGAATGGATTTCCATCAGACATCCAATTCAGATGACAACAATGCAGAAAGTCAGTAGTTTAGTGAACTTCTATGTTATGTAGAACAACCATTATGGCCAGGTTGTCAAACTTTTTCACAATTATCTGTTGTTGCTATAAGTGTTGTCATTGAATAATCATTACAATATGACATGTAATAGTTTTAATGTAATGGTAAAGTTAATAAAGCAAATGTTGCCCAAGCATAATGAATTACCAGATAGTTTATATAAGGTCAAGACAATGATGAGTAAGTGGGACCCGTCAAAGGTCCAGATTGGTGCTCAATCTAATCATCACATGTTATACTATGGAGAACACAAAGATGCAAAATTTTGTCACATTTGTGGTGAGAATCATTACAAGATAGATATAAAATCAAGTGTCCCATAGAAAGTACTACGTCACTTTCTCTTGGTGCCACATCTATAGAGACCACTATTGCAAGGAAACTGTGAAAGAGATGACATGGCATACAGAATATATATATGATGAGACTATTGAGCATCCTTCCTATTCACAATGTTGGCGAGCTTTTACGGATTCTCACCCAGGTTTGCTGCAGATATGAGAAATGTGGTGATCAACTTTTCGACAAATGGGTTTAACTTATATGGACATGGAAAGGATTATTCTTGTTGGCTCGCCAGTGCAACACCATATAATCTGCCACTGTGGTTGTGTAATAAACATCCATACTTGTTTCTTTCTCTACTAATCCCTGGTCCAAGTCATAGGGGAAAATATTTGGATGTTTATCTACATATTTTAGTAGATGAGCGAAAAGATATCTAGGAAAATGGTGTGGAGACTTATGATGCAGTTTGTAAAGAAAAAAATCAGATGAGTGTCGGACTACTGTGCACCATTAGCGATTTCCCATCATATGGTATGATATCTGGATGGAGTACCCATGGTTTAAGGAGTTATCCATATTATATAGAGAGAACGAAGTCATTTCAGTTGGAACATGGGAGGGAGCCGTACTTCTTTGACTGTCGTAGACAATTCCTGCCGACTGGTTATGCCTACAGAAGGCATGAGATGGAATTCAAGAAGAATATTGCAGAGATGGGTACACCACCACCTTGATTGCCAAGAGCAGAATTGTACGCTCGATTGTTATAATTGAAGATACGTGATGATGATCACCTCCAAGGATTTGGAACATATCATAATTGGATAAACATGAGTATTTTTGGGAGTTATCGTACTGGTAGAGTCTTCTTGTTAGACACAATATAAGTTTTCTGCATATATAGAAGAATGTGTTCGATAATGTGTTCCACACCGTATTGGGCACTACAGGTAAGACAAAGATATTGAAAATGCTCGAAGAGTTTTAATGAATATTTGTGCACGTCTCAAACTATCTCTAGAGGATAAAGCAAACAACTCTTTTACGTGCCACGTGTGAAATACACGTTGAGAAAGGAACAAGTGAAGGATGTTTATGCATGGGCATCATAATTGAAATTCCTAGATGACTATGTTTCGAATATTTCAAAATTAGTGGATCAAAAGAAGAATAGTTTCACAAGTATCAAGAGCTACGATTGACATGTTTTCATGCAGTAGTTGCTACCAATTGCCTTTAAAGGTTTGCTCTCGAAGACAATCATTTATGTCTTCACAGAGCTTAGTAACTTATTCAAATGTATTTTCTCAATAAAGATCACATTATCTGACATGATGACATTGGGAGAAAATGTGTCAGTCCTTTTATGCAATCTGGAGAATATTTTTCCTCTACCTTTATTTGATTTAATAGAGCATCTTATGATACACCTTCTCTATGAGGCTAAAGTCACTACAAGAAATTACAGATAATGTGAGCACATATGTAGTCTCATTCTTCTCAAATTATAGCTATAATATAGTTGTATTGGGAATATGCGACTACAAGTAGTCGAAAGTACTACGGTCACATGGGCAAAGCCGCAAAATCGATTACGTCTACAATGTGATCATATGTTCTCATAGCATGTGGGCGCAATGGGCCTTTGTGCTCGTAATATCCGCCGCATGTAAAAAATACACCAAAATACGACTACATAGGAGACTACATGTAGTCGCATTTTTAATGCCAAAACAAAAAAATAATACCTGGTTCAATTTCTTCGATCCTTTCATTCTTCTCTGATGATTACCTATACATGTACAAGCATATAAAGTGTGTACCTATACAAGAATACACCAATTCCATGTATCTACATTCCACAATCAAGCATCACAAGTATATCCACATACAAAATCAAGCGTGACAAGTATATCCACATTCACAATCAAGCATCACGAGGTGTTCCACATTCACATACACTACAACACAATATATCACAAGAACAATTTGAACTTAGAATCATAATCTTAATGATAAAGAGTGAATACTAAATTATAAGTTACATAGCACTACAACCCATCGAGTGTCAAATCTTTTACTTCTTCCATCGATAAAGGACACTCTTTCCCTTTTCTTTCCTTCTTTAGCTTTGCCTCTTCCTCTCTGCTCTCTCCTCTGCCTCAACATCCCTCTCACAGATGATAACTCCACGACGAATCAACCACTGCGTCACAACCCTTGGTTGCTCCACATCTTCATTGTCATCCTCATCCTCATCCTTGTCACTCCGATCATTGTGACATTCAATGGCATTCTTTCCACCCGACGAGTACCCCTACATTTTTAAAATATATTAATAAGTATATAATGCAATGTAAATAAAATGTGATATATATTTAATTTCTGGATAACGAACCAGGATTCTAGGATACTGAGTCTATTTTCTACCCCACTCATGAAGTTTAAAATGTGATCAATGTTGGTGGATATATTGCTAATCTGTGTCGGGTCTGGATGGGGCGCCACATATGGTTGTGTATACAGTTATGGTGGGGGATCATATATTCTTGTGGCACTTGGAATGCAACAAGTAGACTCTAGAGAGAATTTGAGGTGGTGCCCCCCAAGGTTGCTGACAGTTGGGGCTAACATGTCGTCCGTCGGTCACCTCCTACTAGACCTTATCATCAAATAGTGGACAACCATAAGCAGAAAGGGAGTCATACTTCTTCGAGAAGAGCTCATTGTAGCAGTTTTGCATGTTAAAGACTCCTTCCGCCAATATACACTTAAAGTTTCTACTCAAGAATTAAATGAATTGTGAAAATCCAAGAAGCACTCATCACCACAACAAGGGCTTCTTGTGTGGACCACCGATCTCCCTACATGTGGGTCTTCGCCCACCATTCCCTTCTTGTCGGTTCACATTGGGAAGCTGCATGCTGTCATAAATATTAAAATTAACAACCAAAATGAAGTAAAATAGATTCTGAAATGTGATGAATACTTACCAATTAGACTGCGAAGCTCTTGGCACCACTATTAGATTTGATCTCTTGCTTCCCTCTGTTAGTCCTTCTCGCAAGAGACTATTTCCCAAAATCTTCAGAAGCAAAGAGATCAAAATATCGACTCCATTTGTTTGGAACTAGATAATGCAAGGATATCAACACTAAAATAACAACGAGTTAATTAATACTTAATACTTCTCAATAGAGCATCAAGATGGGAAGAATTCATTATCCCTTTCCTAATTAACCTCCCCATCTAGCTTGGCTAATGCAACCTTTCTGGCACTATAAATGTTATATGCAATCATGTTGCTAGCCAGGTGAGTCAGAGGGATATAGAACATTTCTCGAATATGCTCGGGGCTGATGTTATAGGTATTCTCCATTTGAAATGTATTTTTATCAAACACATATGAGTCAAAAGAACTCTCAAATAGATACGAATAAATTTACGTATATAGACACCATCCAAGATCCTCTGATGGTCAAACAGACTCATACAAGTCCACCTGTTGTCCTCACAATCCTGGAATCTCTTCCAAGTATTGAACAACTCTTTTGCTACATTAGGTTGATCCTTCAATGTATAACAATATCATTCAACTTCATCGTATAAATATGTTTGACATAGTAGATTAGAAATAACATGTAAATTCCAAAAATTAATTAAGGAAGAGATATCCATCGGACATGAGCTCCAAGAAGCGACAAGGGCTTAGGCCCTGTTAGCGAAGGTGGTAGGACGAGACATGACATGAGTGTCGCGTACATCCTCTACATTTGGCATCGGCTCATCCTCGTGGCATGAAGATCGTGGAGTAGGCTGATGTTCGTTAGAAGGGGATGGACGGGTCGGAGTATGCTCCATGTACTGGAGTAGGTGTGCGTGCACCTTCATCCTAAGATATATGCAATTTTGAACAAATGCACTCATCTCTGGGTCCCATGATCCGTCGGCTGTAACTTGAAATCAGCAACCCACTATATTGATGTTTATTTATAAAACAACAGTAATAATGTGAGTTTTAAATCAAATATATCATATATAGAAAAATATTTATTTCCGTCACACTGGAATGGATGCGGTCGGTCGCCAGAACCACCACATCTGCGAGAGTCACCTCTCCCAGAGGAAGAGTCGCCTCCTCTTGTCACCACCATCACTACATGAATATAATTTATATAATTAAAATTGAATAATAAAATTACCGATACAGAAATAAATATTTAATAAGATATGATATTGCATTTACTAACCTGTTATCCATGGAGTAATGTAATTTATTGTGGATGTTCTCATTCAGAAATCAATAAGCCCATCGAAACTTGACCCACTTTTGTGATGATACTTGTGTCAATGTACATGTGAGTCATCCTTCTTAATACAATTAGGCGGTCATCTCTCTTTCACTTTTTACCCACTTGAGACACGTAACATATTTGATCAATTTAGAAAGCAAGGACAAAGGGCTAAAACCTTCTTATATATCTACCGGAAATGACCTCAACCATATCATGCCTCGAGTCTACCTAAACTTCTCATTGTGGATCAAATCAGTCACAACAGAATAAATATAAGTGATTTGGTGATGACATGTTATACTCCAATTCAATCACTCCTCAGAGAATCCCATAATTGTAGTTTAAGTTGTTCTCACCATAACAAGATCCCGAGACCATAACACCAGAATTATCTGCGGACAATCCTTTATCTCCTTCTGACAAGTGGAATCTTGATCAATTAGCATAGAAACCGTTGAATGATTTGACTGCGTAATTTGGACCAAAGTAAAATCCTATAATATCTTCAACTTCCCATAAGTGGAAACACATGATCCAATACACTCTCTAAATAATGCTGCAAACATCTTTCAAAACTCTTCGATCACATCCCTTTTGTCGAACATCGGATTATCCGTCGGTATTTCATTTTTATACTCTCTGCATTAGAAATAAATTAAGAATTTACAATTTATACTGTGTATACTTTTCGAAAATACATGCTCAAGATATGACAAAACTTCGTATGTATTGTCCAGATCATGTAGCTCCACCGCTTCTTTTTCAGGCCAAGTCAACATGTGAGTCCTTCCCTTTCTAAATGTCTCTTCACTCAGACTAAACATAGAGAGACACACATCTGCTAATGTGTTTGGAATTTCATTACGTGGAAGGCGATTATGAACGATCTTCATGTCCTCAGCAAGGTATCTCGCGGACAAGTTAACAACTTCCTCCATGATGTATTGTGTACTTATGGACTCGTCAACCTTATTCTTGTTATGAATCTTATATTTCAGGAAAAAAACATATACCTATACATGCCCATATTTTTTAGAAAGTATATTTAATATTTAAGAATGATGTTTTAGAGATACCTCTCACAACAATACTTAACCGGTCCTCCAACTTCGGTATCATAGGAAAGTGTACCATGAGGTGATCCATTGACTGAAAGAATGCCAGTGGAAAACTTTTCTCTAGTTTGCATAAAAGGACCGACACATTCTTTTCTAATATCATATGTCAGAGATTCTGATCTTAGATGAACAAATGCATCTGAAGAAGTTGCCGAGCTCTGCCAAAATATCTGCAATTGGCTTTGGGAGCAAACCCTTGAGTGTAGTCGGTAATAACTACTCCATGAAAACATGATAATCGTGGCTTTTCATAGCCTTAAATCAATTCTTCTTTGATCAACTAGTTTTGAAATACTCAAAACATAGCCATATAGAAAATTCAGTTCTAAATCCCATGTACATATTTCCTTTACTTGGTCTTTGCTTAGCATGTATTTTGCACTGGGCATGGAAAATGAGCCATCTGCATGCTCTATCAAAGATAAATTATAGATCTCTTCATGCATTTTCTGTGTCTTTGGTCTTCCAAGAGTGCCCAACGCTATATGAAATACATTATCGAATACATTTTTTCTACATGCATCACATCTAGATTATGACTAACAAGTAGTTTTGTCCAATATGGTAAATCCCAGAAGATGCCCATCTTTATCCAATTACAATATACTCCAAAGCCATGAAGCATAGTGTGCCGTCAAATGTTATAATCGAGCATGCAACTCTTCTCCATATTGTCTAGGTGGTTGCAATGACTCTTCCACTGCATTCCTTTTGAATGCTACTTTCTGTCTTCAGTAGTGATGATCCATAGGGAGGAACTATCTACAATAGTCAAAGAAGTATGGATTTTTACTATGCTAAAGCTGGAACGACTTTGTCTTCTCCATACAATACTGACAACTCCGTAATCCATGTGTACACCACCCAAATAACACCATATGCTGGGAAATATCTAATGGTCTAGAGTAGTATGGCTCTCATTTGGAATTTTTCTTTGTTGACAACATCATAATTTCCACACCATTTTCTCAGAGATCTTTCAACTCATCTACTAGAGGTCGTAGATAAAAATCCAAAAATCCACTGAGATGGATTGGACCTAGAACAAGAAGAGAAAGAAACATATATGGTTGTTTATTACACAACCAAGGTGGTAGATTATAAGACATTGTAATGATGGGCCAACATGAGTAATCCTTACTTCGTCCATGTAGATTAAACATGTTAGTCGATATCCTGATTACTACATTTCTCTTCTCTGTAATGAATCCGGGTGACGAATCCATTAATGCATGGTAGCATTTGAAATCATAAGGATGCTCGATGGTACCATTATATCTATGTTCTGCATGCCATGCTATCTCGTTCGTCATTTTCCCTATAATAATATAGTATTTGAAGTCGTGGGGTCAATGGAAAGTATCACAGTATTTTTTATGGGACATTCAACTTTAAATCACACCCGTAACAATCCTCACCACAAACACGACAACTTGTTGCATCTTGATGTTCTCAATAGTACAACATGTGGTAATTTGGGCATGCATCAATCTAGATCTCAAACATACCCAGTTTTGCATCATCGTCTTGACCTTAGACAACCTTTCTGGTAACTCATTTTGCTCAGGTAGCATTCTATTTATCAACTTGATCATGGTGTCAAAACCAGAATATGTCATGTTTGTACTGATTCTTCTCAGACAACAACTCAATAACAACAAATAATTAAGAAAAATTAAGGCAAATAAGCTATAATGGCTCCTCTGCCTTTGGTAGCAAGTCCTCAAATTGCTGATTGTCTACATCATTCTCCTCTTGTTCAGACGTTTAATTGAATTCGGGTTTGGCCACATCTCTAACCATTTGGGAAAACATATTCTCAGTATGATCATCACTCTCAGCATTAGAATGTATCGTCTTTCCATGTGCATACCATGCCATACAACGGTCGACAAATCCCTTTCTACACAAGTGTTCCGCAACGATGTTCCTCGATACCTTTTTCAGTAGATCACACCTCTTTCAGGGACACATGATATTTCCTTATCTGTCAACAATCCCTAGTTTCTGTGCATAAGCAAACCTAAAGAAATATTCCACTCCATGTAAGAATAGCTCGCTCACAGAACCATTAGAATCCAAATGAGTATACATCCAAGCATGAGCAGGGTCCATCTCTTAACCTAGACCTTGGAGATATCTTGATATTTATTGACCACTTATGAAAATCACACATGTCACTTACATTAGCCTCTATCATCTATTAGGTAACCATAGTTAGACTTACCCTCCAACATCCATACCCACATACTTAAGATGAGATAAGGAAAGAACATTTTATTTCAATTTAAGTTTTTCCCATCTCCGATGTCTTCGATGTAGATACTATGTTGATATTCCTAACACATAAGATTTATTCTTTGTTAAACTTCGATAATATAACCACATACCTCTCTAATATACCTCATAAATTGACCTTTTAAAGTTTAGCAATACATAAAAAATGCAGTAATTAACCTTTAAAAGATCAATTTGGTATATAAGAGAGGATTGTCATTATGCTTCCGAAAATTAGCAAAGAATAAATCTTACATGACAGAAATATCTACATAGTGTATGCATCGAAATCATATCGGGACCTCTGAACTAAGGAAACTTAATATATATTTCGTAATATACACAAGCCTTAAATCATGCATATACTTGTTATATATACATGATTAAATACGATATATTTAGCTTATATTAATACATATTAACTGAGCATTTGCCTCTTTTGACTAATTCATTACACTCTTAAAAACCTTTATGCACCTAAAATATGATTATAGTGTATATAAATTCCCCTCCCTCATATCGATGTCTTACAAAAATGTTCGGATATCACATTAGTCTGATTATAATGGGTTGAAATCACATTTTTCAATTTTTCATACCCTTATCCATATGCATGCTCATACCTCCTGACGAATCTCCATTTCATCACCTTTATTCTTTCATTTCGGCCTTTAAACCCTAGCTAAATGCATGTAAATATAATTATTTTGCATAAACTAACATCTATTATTTACTATATAAATATTGTATAAATTAATGCAATTAATACCAAAATTTAAAAATAAAGAAAAGAGAATAAAAAGAATGAGATGTCAAGGACACTGAATGACCCTAAACTCCAAGAGGCATCATGAAGACTGGGTCGATAAGGAACAAAGTAGGGGGAGATAGGGACGATGACTTGTACAGGAATTACATCAAAAACCTCAGTTTTAATTCATGAATAAATCATTTTTGAGACATATTTTATTCTTTAATATTTACACATCAAATGATTATACATCCAAGCATGTGCAGGGTCCATCTCTTAGACCTTGAGGATATCTTGATATTTATTCACCACTTATGAAAAACACATATGTCACTTACATTAGCCTCTATCATCTGTTAGGTAACCATAGTTAGAAATGCCCTCCAATGTCCACACTCACATACTTAAGATGAGATAAGGAAGGGGCATTTTATTTCAATTTAAGTTTTTCCCATCTCCTATGATTTCAATGCAGATACTATGCTGATATTCCTTACACACAAGATCTATTCTTTGTTAATTTTTGATAATATAACCACATATCTCTCCAATATACCTCATAAATCGACCTTTTAAAGTTTAACAATACATCAAAAATGCATTAATTAACTTTTAAAATATCAATTTGGTATATAAGATAGGATTGTCGTTATGCTTCTGCAAATTAGCAAAAAATAAATCTTACATGATAGGAATATCTACATAGTGCATGCATCGAAATCATCAAGGACTCCCTTATCTTGGGACCTCTGAACTAAGGAAAGTTAATATACATTTTGTAACATACACAAGCCTTAAATCATGTATATACAAGTGTTGTATGTACATGATTAAATACGATATATGTATCTTAGAATAATACATATTAACCGAGCATTTGACTCGTTTAACTAATTCATTACACTCTTAGAAACTTTATGCACCTAAAATATGATTATAATGTATATAAATTCTCCTCCCTCCATGCCGATGTCTTACAAAAATGTTCGAATATCACATTAGTCCGATTATAATGGGTTGAAATCCCATTTTCAATTGTTCATACCCCTACCCATATGCATGCCCATACCCCCTGATGAATCTCCATTTCATCACCTTTATTCTTTCATTTCGGCCTTTAAACCCTAGCAAAAAGCATGTAAATATCATTATTTTGCATAAATTAACATATATTATTTAATGTATAAATATGGTATAAAATAATGCAATTAATACCAAAATTTAAAAATAAAGACGAAAGAAGAAAAAGAATGAGATCTCAGGGACACTGAATGATCCTAAACCCCTAGACCTAGGCATCATGATGACTGGGTCGACAAGAAATAAAGTATGGGGATATAGGGAAGATGAATTGTACAGAAATCACATCAAAAACCTCAGTTTTAATTCATGAATAAATCATTTTTAAGACCTATTTTATTCTTCAATATTTATACATCAACTAAAGAAACTTTGTACATAAAAGTTGTAGATAAAAATATATAGAAAAATACAAAATTTATTTCACATAAAAATAATGCAAATTATACATTCTACACTCAGAATAAAAAGCCAAAACCTAAACTTCTTAAAATCCATCAAAGTCATCTATAATTGTATATAACTTTTTGTTAGCTATTTAATGATGATTGTTTTATTTAATTTGGAGATAAGATGTAAAAGTTAGATTTTGGACCACTATTGTACAATATACCTTAATAAAATATTCATTTTAATTATTATTTATATTTTCATTATTTATATTTTTATAATTTTGTAAATATTATTTATAATATATATACATAAGTAGAATAAAATAAAACCATAAAAATACATTAAAATAAATAAAGATACATGAATACATAGATGAATTTCCTATACTTATACTTATATAATAAATACATCTATTTATTTAAGTGTACATACAACCTTAGAAAATAAAAGAAAAATATATTCATGTGTATTTAAATCTTATATATAATTTATGTGCATAAAATAATAAGATTTAAATTACAAAATAAAATTAAAACATACAATGTATAGGTAAATATACTTGTGATTATACATGTTAATATTACCTTATAATAAACCATCTTGAAAAAATAAATAAAAATATAAATTAAATACTTCATAAAATAAGAAATATTTTTTTTATGTTTTCACCAAAAATTAATGAAATCATTTATTAATTTCTATCTATTTAATAAAGCAATTCAACCTTGGATTTTTTTTCTTGGTCCACGTGGACCAACCACCCTAGTTAACATGGGGACACCTACCAATCTCTCTTCCAAGCATGTCAGACCTGTCAAGCACTAGTTTTCTCCCATTTCATGGGAGTTTAGTCACTCCAATTGATCTAATTTCGCATGCAAACCTACCGTCGATCATCTCTAATACACGCCAATGCCTAAATCCCATGTACATAGCCTCGATCTCTCGCTAATCGTCGGTCAATAAGGACCATCATCTTTGTTTATAGATCAACCTCATCGTCTCTTTTCTCCATTTAATCCCTCTTCGAGCCTTGAATCCCATTGCCTCATGTGTGCGTGCGTGCACGCGTGCTCCCATTGACAGAGAGAGCATCCCCCAGGTATAAGACGGAGCAAAGGAGGAGAGGAGGCGGTCCAAGGTGGAGCTCTAATGACACATCTGCTCCCCGGTTTTCCAAGTATGAGATGCACCCATTTTATCCATTCCTAAGTAGATTTAGTTTTAGTTTTTTTCATTCCTGCATTTTATTTCGTAATTAGATCTTTATTTTAGACATCTTTCTATTCCTTCGATCGTCGGAGCTCTCTGCTCCAGCCATGGTCCACCGTGCTCCTGATTATTTCAACCCCCCTAATCCATGCCCATTTCCTTCCCTATCGCCTTATGCATTTATTTCACCATTCAACACCAAACCTCCTTGGTACAAGCAGCAAGGGACCCAAAGAAGGTCGATTTCAGTGCAGGAGAAGGTCCCCATGCACCCAGAAAGGCCCCTGCCCAACTAGGCCCAGACCTTCTTGTTGGTGCCACTTAATGCGGAAGGCTCCGAGGAGGACAATGGACTGATCAGCATGAGGAATGATGGCCGGAGTGAGGAGGAACGCCCGATCGAAGAAAGGGCAGGGAGATGTTCTTCCCTATTCTTGCTCCAAACCTCAACGCCGTCCAATGCCAGGCATGCCCCTAATTTAATCTGGCTCGTTGATTCCACTGAAAAGCCGCCTCGCCTCAGTCACCGATCAAGTTAAGTGGCGCCACCATAGCTGCTCCCTTTTGCAGATTAAGGGGTAAATTGCACAACACCCCTTTATTTTATTTAATTTTTAGTTGTGAATAAATTTTATTAAAAATATTATAATAATTGCAAGAAGTCCCTCATACTTTTGGAGATTTACGTTTTGGTACTTGTCAACTCAGCTCACATGGTCCCCCATGTAAATAAGCAGGGAATTTTGCATCTACGCCCTTACAGATTTTTGTAATTAATGCTTAGTTTATAAAATGTGAAATTCAGTTGTAATCTTTTGGGAAATTTGCATGTAATCCCCTGTCTTATATTTTAATTACAAATATGCTCTTTCTAGTTTAAATATTTTTGTGCATGATGGTCTAATTATTATAAATATCATCCATGCTCGAAAACTATGGGAAAATATGATAAGGTAGGTGGATGCATGCTCTTTCACTCTATATAATCAGCTTTGCATCGTATGGATTTTGCTTATTTATTAAAAATAAAAAAGAGCACATTTTATCCCTATTTGTGTTTAAAATCTAATAAAATTATAAAACCTTTTCAAAAATTCCAAAAAATGCATTTTTTATTAATGTATTTTGAATCTCCAGACCAAAAATCCCTAAAAATATAACAAGAAAATCACTAAAAATAAAAATATCTAAAATCCTTATAAAAATTATATAAAATCTTTGAAAATACTATATATATATTTCTATCTCAGAATTTCCTTTATATTATATATTATTTGTTAAAAATAGTTTTGGAAAATTTTGACTCTATTTAGTATATTTAAATTCCAAAACAATTCGGCCTATTTATTAAGTCCCTAATTTTGTACATTTTTGCGTTTTAAATTCCTAAAAATTAAAAAAATACTGAAAAATCCCAAAAATAGTAGAAAATATAAAAAATCAAAAACAATTTATTTTACAAATTTCGATTATTTGTAGTTATATTTATAACTATAATACCCCATAATGTATTATATACCTATATATAGTTTATATTAGTATTAGCTATTATAAATACCTTATCAATATTTTTAATACCTTAAAAAAAGTAAAAAAAAACGATTGTACTTTAGGGTATTTTTCTGATTTTTATATATTTATTATTTGTTTTTTATATATAAACCTTATATCATATATACATTATCTTATATATATACTCATACACTCCTATATATTTCTATATAATACTAAAATTTAAAAAATAAAAATCATAAAATTAAAAATATATTTATTAGTAAAAATCAAATAAAATTTTGTAAAACCAGAAACCACACTAAAAGACTTAGTATACACCGGTGTACATAATTTAGTTTGGGTAGAAATAATCATTAGGCTATCATGTTAGCTCTTTCTGGTTCGACCTCTACATGCTTACACATTATACACATTTGTTTGTAGAGTAAAATAATTTGTACTTCACATTTTCGTCATTCATTGATTAATCTTATGTTTTGGGTACTTATTGTTTGAATCGGTATCTCTTGTTGGTCGCCACAACGATTTGTCTTTGCCTTGTGAGGACATACTAGACCCAAGAAAGATCCTGCTCAACAAATGGCATCATTGCTGGGGAGCAGTGTGTTGTAGCCTAATTTGTACATAGTTATCTTTTTCTTTAATTTATTTTCGTGTACATATTCTTCTACCTTTTTCTAACTTATGCATTTTTAATTTTTTATTTCTTTGAACACATTATTTGATTATCCGTGCTAATACATCTCTTTATTGTGTTTGATGCGAGGGCACGCCACGCGAGGATGACTTTTGAGGTGGTCGATGCAACCAAGCGTAGGCGAGACTGGCCTTCTTACCATGTCCAGTAGGAGAGGCAGCAATCATAGCAACGATAATACTTAGCATGGATCTTAGCTTAGGATTTCATTTTATTTCCGGTGAGAGAGTGAGTTATTATTCATTATTACTTGCAATAATACATGAACTTGGACATTAGACTGTAGTTTACCAAGTGTCTGTTCATTTGGTGGTCCTCATGGTTTTCTTCTCCTTTTCACTTTATTTCTCCCTATTTTCTCTTTGTTTTCATTTGTTTTCCGATGTTTTGAGTTTTCCGCCTTTGTTTTTATTTGTTTCATGTGCATGAAGACCCAAGATTTTAGGATTGCTTGTATCAGTACTTAGGTCCAAACCCTAATAAGAATCATATTACTATAGTCTTTTATGTTTGGATCTAGTCAAATTAATATTCATCAACTATTTATACTTGAACCCACATGCTGAGAGAGGCAACATACAACGCTAACATGACTCATTGTGGTGGGCACCGGGGGTTTCTAAGACCGAACTCTAGGGTTCATTTTTGAATAATTGACATTTAGTTCTTCACAACTAATAACGATTCATGATTAGGGTGATTTTCTGAATAATTCCACTCATTACGAATGGAGGTCGAGTTTAGTCTACATCTTTCACTCCATCACAACTATCTGGGATTGACCATTATCTTAGATTCATCACTTCAGCTGATATTAAATTTCACAATGGTCTAATTGGGATTCTTCTTGCATTACAGATAGAAGTCAATCTTGGATCTCAATCTAGAGTTCATTTCACCAGACTCATATCCAAAGATGGCTCCTCAGGGCAAAGTCAAAGGAGCTCAACCGCCTCCACAAGAAAAGAAGGGCCAAGCGCCTGATTAGAATCAATTGAATACTAAGTTGCATGCTTCCATCCAAGCCATCCAACAATAGCTAACTGAGTAGGCACTAACCCAGACTGCATTCAAAGACATGCTGAGTGATTTGAGGAATAACCTAGGAGGAGGAAGAGAGGAGGAACCACCCTATGATGACTGGGAGGAAGAAGATAGACATGAGGTTCCTAAGTTCATACTAAAAAAGACTTACAATCCTAGAGACAACTAGATGACTGAGTAGATTCGCATTCCACCGGTGCATGCTCACTTTGAGCTCAAGCCTCAGCTCCTTGCTCTTCTTCCCTCCTTTCATGGGAACACTAACGAGGAACCGTATATTCACCTGTAGCAGTTTGTCTACATATGTGGAACCACACACTACCCTAACATTACGGTAGGCATACTCAAGATGACCACGTTTCCTTTCAGTCTCCAGGATAAGGCCCTGTACTGGGTCAACCATCTAGGGGAAGTCGTGACGACATGGGAGGATCTTAAGTTTGCATTACTCCACAAGTTTTACCCTCTAGATCAACTCAACCAGATGCGAGACATGATTAACAACTTTTCTCATGCTACCCACAAGTCTATTCATGAAGCATGGGAGAGATTCAAAGGCATGCGCGAAAAATGCCCCCACCATGACATACCGAAAACTAGCTTGTTCCAACACTTCTTCGGTGGCTTGATTATAGAGAGTCCGAGTATAATGGACGCTACATGTGTTGGATTCCCATTTTAAGAAGGATGAAGATGTCATCTAGTAAATATTTGAGGGCATAGCCAAAGAAGAGGCCTCCCTATCTTCATCTCATGCACATCAGAGGCAACCCCAGATCCTCCACAAACGTGTCCATTTGATAGTGTCTCAAGAAGAAGACAGAGATGATAGCTCCAACTTAGTATCATCGGGGGCCATCTATCTAAGGTAGACATCATCGACAAACAATCACAAGATTTGGAGAAACTAGCACTGATTGAACAAAGAACCCAGCATCTGGACAAGTCAGATCAGATCACCAAGCAACTGGGCCTGTTGGTGAGAACCATCAATGCTTTTGAGTCGACGACTCCATCGTCCGAGACTCCAGCTGAGAAGAAAGAAGATTAGACCATGCAGCATCAGCCACAACCCTGTCCACAACAGCCGATGGTCTAACATGTGTATTACGTACAGACTCTCGACCAAGCACCACAATAGCAGCAGTTGGTGGTATACCAACCAGAACCCCAGCCTTTTTATGATCCATTTTCCCCTCCACTACCTCTCATTCAAGAGGTGAATGGAGTTCGGTACAATGTTACGCAGTTGGCCCGTCCAGACGGACCTCAGCAATTCTAGCTTGCAAATTCTCATCCATTCCCTCAACATCAAGGAGGGAGATTTGTCCAGTCTTCTCAGTCTCAATACCACCAGTCTCCACAGCATCATAATTATTGGAGACAAAAATAGCAATACCAACAACCGCAGTACTACCAACACCAGTCGTATCATTCGTATGCAGCTACACCTCAACAACAATATCCTCCTCCTCACTATCAACTGTATCATCTTCCTCCACCTCATCATCATTATCCATCCAACCACCAACAACCTCATCACAATCAATCATAGCGTGGTCAGCATGGTGAACCACTTGAAGCGGTTCCTATGAACCCGAGCCTCGATTGATTGGTCTAGTTGGCAAAGGGTTTAGCAGAGATGACCTAGAAGCTGGATGACCTGATGACCACCAAAACTATGATTTTGGCTCAAGTCAAAGCCAACCTAATAATTTTAAGCAAAAAGATAAGGTAGAATGTGGCGTCCTATATGTGCCTGTAGAGTCAGATGATTACAGTTTTATTTTGTTTAATGCTGTTACTCTCAAGAATGGTAGGACCTTGCCTCCGTCTACAACCGTGAGGGTAAGAATAAAGATTCATTTGGTCAATCATCATCTTATGCATTAGGCGTGTCAACCACAGGTTCGGGTGATGAGGAAGAAGAAGGAGGAGCTGCACCAGCTGCTAGCAGTCACCAGCACCAACAAAAAGAACAAAAAAATTAGAAAAATGAAAAAGAACAAAAAAATAATTGAAGTCGAAGAGAAGACATGCCGACCACAAAGGATCCAGCTCCATCAGTCGATCCAGTGCCAGCCGACGGAGCAGAGATCTCAGCTTTTGTATGTCCACCCCATGCTCAAAATTATACGCTGTTTTGCAGTCTAGTGTACAAGATGGCGTGGACATGAATTTTAATGTAAATAAGAATAATACTTTTGATTTCAGTTCTGTACATATTCCTTTTCCTTATGCAATTGAAAAATTAAAAAAAAAAGCAAAATGAAAAAAATGCATTATCTGATCCAGGTATTGTGGAGATTATTAAAAACTCGACTGTTGTATTACCTTTGGTGAAAGCCATGGAATATATACCCATTGTCAAGAAGGGATTGAAGGAAGACTGCACGAACAAGTGTCGGTCGAACCGCAATAACATACGTCATCTAGTTAAAAAGCACGTCCTCACCATGGTTGTTGTTGCAGCAATCAACAATCTCACAGAAAAGAAGCCAGACAAAGGAACACCTTTAATAATATGTGAGATTTTAACCAGGTCTTCGAGAGAACTTTTCTTAATAGTGATTCTTCAATCAACCTCATGCCCTCATCATTATTTCAATAATTCAGGTTGGGTCCGTTGAATTCTACAAAGATGATCCTTCAGGTCGCTTATTGATCAATCAAATGACCCAGAGGTTTGTTGGAGGACTGATAAACCGTGAAATTAGCCCTCTAATAATGTGTAATTAACATGTAATAATGTCATCGTAGTCGTGCCGAATCGGGTCATCAAAGACCATCTAGTTGATATGTCAATAAGAATCATACGGTCGTATTTATTTTTTTACTTGGCAAGAAACCAAGGTCGAACTCAGGGACATGAGCCTCTCTCGTATTATCTAGATCTTTATTTATTAACTAAGTGTTGAGTTAAAGAAGCATAGGTCAAATTATGCAAGAAGACACAACAGTGCATTAAAAAAAAGAGTAAACATTCATTTTTTATTTTAATTTTTATCATGCAAACACATGCGATGAAAATGCATCACAATTAATATGCCCTAGTACAGAATGATGAGCAAATTTAACATGAGTCAATTTAAAGTTTAATTAAGGTGACAGATTTGATGAACAATTTAAACAAGGCATAAGTTAAAGCTCTAAGAGACACATGTCGAATAAAATAATTAGTCAAAATTAATGTATCCATCATATAAAATAAATATGCCATTAGAAAGTTCATCAAACAAGCTTTAAAATGAAACTGAAATCAACTCAATCGGAAATACGGAGCTCAAGATATGCATGAAAGAAAGCAAGGGCATAACTGAAAGAAAACAATAAAAGATAATTACAAACAGGTCCCTGAGAGGGACTAAAATGTAATAAAAATAAGTGCAAGGCCTTCCCTGTAAATAAGCCACACATGCGAGGGCATATTTGCAATTATTGAAACCCACAAGGGTCGAAATGCAAAATACCCCAGGCGCGTATGGTGCTGCACGTGCTTCTAAACCTGGATGCAAATTGGAGAAGATGGCGGGGCCTCTGTGCAAATTACCCAGATTGCATGTGCCGTGCACGTGCTCTCCAGGCTCGGAATGAGTCATGCTCGACAGAGGCTCGGGTTGCTCCGGTTAGGCTCGTGGGCTGGTTTTGGCTCGGTTGCAGGCTCAGAAAGACTCGAAGCTCCCGAAAGGCTCAGCGTAGGCTCGGGAACTCCGAGCCTGAAGGCTCGGATGATGAAGCTCGGGGAAGCTCTGGGATCGGCACATGGCCGCATGAGAACCATACGATCATGACGATCGGATGGCCGCTGTACGCTCAAGGAAGGATAACGTGGCTAGCTCTGGTCCGTTCGATGATCGTCGGAGATTTACATCCAACGACATCTGCTTTGTCTTCCTCCTCTTTAGCTGGCGGCGTAATCAGAGCTCCGGCGAAAGGGCTCCTCCTCCGCCGCTCCATCTCGTGCACGGTGGAGCTCCCCAAGACCCCTTCGAAGATTGGCGAGTAAGATGGGGCCCGTGGGAGTGCGCCGATCAATCTGGACATGGCGAATCATGCCTGGACGATAGAGATGAGGTTGCAAAGAATCTCTCCGGCGAGTCTTCCGATCGTTGATGAGTATAGAACCTGCATCTTTAGTCGCATAGCCGAAGCATAGGATGTGATGTGGGTGAGTGATGTGGACGACCGTGAAGGGGCGGAGCAGGTGATGGCCGGGGGTCTTCTCCGACGAACCCGGACAAGTTGGTTCGAAAGTGGTCTGGGGTATGGAGGAAGAGAATGGCGATCTGAGGAGTGCGCTTGAAGGGGAGATGAAGGACGAAGCTCGGGAGGTGAGCGATGAGGGTTGGGGATGAGTGTAATGTCCTAATTAATTACGAGATTAATGAAGAAAAATACAAAAGGATGTCGGAGTGCTTATCTGAGGTCGGGTGGTGCGGAGGCTTGTGCGCGAGCTCCAAGGCAGAGCTCTGGTCCTCGCTGAATCCCTGCAGCCACTAGGGACAACTTGGCGGAGGCGAAGCTTCGTAGGCCTGGCCTACCATGGCCAGGGGTCGACACCGAAGGGCACCTTCATCTTTGCGCTCCTCATCGCCCCCTCGCTGTCACTGGGGGGCGGGGGCTTGCTGGGAGGTCCCTCGCGTAAAGATGGACGAGGGCAATCGGAGGAGGGGGCGAGGTATTTGAAGATGGGAGTGGCGGTTCCGATGAGCGGGGACATGGATTTCGTTGGAGATATGGGATGACTGGAAGCAGATCATGGATGGTGGACGTGCCCGCGAGGAAGAGGGAAGATGGGTGAACGTGGTGAGGCGGTTAGCGATTGGAGAGGTCGTCGGAGAGGGTGGAGAAAATGGGAGAGGCGAAGGTGGTGCGCAAGCTGGAGAATCGTGGGAAAGAGGGGACTCGTAGGTTGAAGATGATATGATGGCCGTTGGATCTTGAGATCCAACAGCTAGAATTTGGGCGCTCACGAGCGGTCGTGATGTAATCCGGGTCGACCTCATCGAAGGGTATCAATACGCCACGTGTTGAGCTCAAGGGCCGGTGGAATCAGACGACCCAGATCAGACTAAGGGATAGATCGGATGGTTGATATCCTCGCGGCAGTGAACGGTGAAGATCAAGGCTCTGAGAAGCTGATCGGGTGGAGGAAAACGTGGCCACGTGGCGCACGGAGGGACAAGCGGGAACGAATGGTGGTGATGAAGCATGAGGAAGATCAAACGGTGAGGGAAAAGAGTTGTGCGTGGAGATTGCAGAGCTGTTGGATCAAAGAAGAGATCCAACCGCTCTGGGCGAGGGCGGGTAAGACAAAGAGGCCGGGCCACGTGGCCCAATCAGATTATTGCAAACGTAATTTTGATTTTTGAGCATCTAAACGACCGAATTTGAGAAAACTCAAAACATGAAAGTTGTAGATCTCGATGAGATCTACAAGTTTCATGTTGACCGAAAATGGAGATGAGGTCATCTGTAGATACAAAATATTTTCGAGAGTATTTTTAACGCTAAAAATACTACGAATTTTTGTTTTTGCCATTTTTTTGTGATTTTTAATTTATTCAAGACTCTGATAATTACAGGACATTATCTAGATTTTATTGACACACAAATAAGCAAGGGGGTTAATAATGGAAAATTAAGATGATGAAATTGGGTTTCATCACCCCCCTATACTTACTATGCTCGTCCTCGAGCGTCAAAGAGAATGAATAAGCTGGATTAACCCCCTTGTGTATGTGAGTACATGATCCAATTTGTTCAAGTCCACTGAATTTTATAGGTCCGAAATTCTAGAATTCAACCCAGCCTTAGTCAAGAGGCACCCAATTCCTCTAATTCTGCAGACTCTCTCTAATGTACGTATAATCTAAAGGATATGAAATTTAGTGTTGACTGCGATTCCAGGAGTAGAGTCAAATTGTCACCCAAAGTCTTGGTCCAAGAAATTCTCCTAAGGACCCAATCCTCAACACTAGGGAATAAATCAAATCTTGCATCCAGTCCACCGTCTCTTTAGTTGTCAGACTTAGAAAATATAGATGGAAGGCCAGTAACGGAGGGCATGGGATTGTGTCATTTCTTCTCTCCCTCTTATTGGAACAAGGATTCTCTCTAGTGCCTTTTACGCAACACATTTTTTGGTGTTGATCAGTGCATCCGTCAAGAGAAGTTGGAGCCGTCTGCACTTGTTTTCCTGGGAATACACCGGGGTGTGTCTCTTTTGAGTACCTATCGTACCTTCGACACCCAGACTTGTAGCATTTACGATGCAGAGCCTTTTTTTGGTGCAAGCCCGACTCCTGGTCCTAATAGCGGTGGTCCAAGTGGACACTTTGAAAAGTTTGGGAGCGCTCTCCTTTGGTGGAAGCTCTTTGATATTTTACTTTGTGGAATGAGAGCTTTTTTTTTGACATTTCATTGATTTGTATAATTTTTGGCTAGCTCCACTGCTTTTACCAAGAGTTGGCGCACATTGATCAACATTTTTTTATTTCTTTCATACCCTGGCACTTAGGTCAATATCAAGAGATTAATATAAGAACCAAGTTCTCATACTGGATAATAATTGCTGACACTCAGGTTTCATGAAGCCTTCAAAGGTTTTATCCCATCCTCGAGCATCATTAGATCAAGTCCAGACTCGAATTCCTCATCCCAATCTCTCAGGTGAAAAGTCAACTCATCTCATCGAAACCGCAGTCGTGCATCTGATGTGCTGATCATATTCTTTATGTCTGAGACTAAGCATGGAATATAGCATGCAAATCTAGAAATCTAGGGAAATGTGGATGATTAAGTCTATCACCCTGATGGCTAAAGATGATTAACCTAAAATCTCAAAGACCTCATAAAATCAAATTTTCTTGAACAATTCAGATCCTGGGTTGAAGTGTGAAAGTAGAGGGTTGATCCAACTCCTTCATTCAGGATTTTTTTTGAAACTTCAAGAGATATTAGGACTGCCTAAACTCAATTAAGTAGATGCATCTGCATTCAGCTAGTATGAATGTAAGTACAGGCCGGAGCCTGTTGCTTGAGGACGGGGTCTTACGCGATGTCCTCTAAACCATCTAATCTGCTAAGGGCGAACCCTCACTGAACACGGCTACTTAATTGGGCTTAGTAGTCACTAATGACTCCTAAAGGATTTTTGTATTTTTCTCATTTTTATGGATTTTAATAGAAGGTTAGAACACAGGTTAGACTCAACTTTCCTTGAAACGAGAGAAAATTTTCAAAACCATGTCACACAAATAAAAATTTTCAAAACAATTTTCAAAAGATTTTTCAAAACAAGGAAACTCATTTTTCAAATCATTTTCGAAAATATTTTTATCAAAATAGTGTAACATAATATAGAAAAGCTGTGAAAAAGATTTGAGTCCTCTTAATCCAAAGGATTTTACTTTAGCCAAAAAGTTTTAAATTTTTCAAAATTTTCAGATTAAAGCTAAAGTAAGTACACTGTATATATGGTATACCCCCTATACTTAAACTTTGCTATGTCCTCATAGCACTAGATGATACAAGTCCATAGGTCCCTTTAAATATAGAGAAATATACGGGAGCTAAGAGGGGCTCCCCCTATACTTAGGTTAGAAATAACTTTAGTATAAAGGCAAGGAAAGAGGAGTAGAGAAAATCACAGGGACTCGGGTCCCCCCTATACTTAGGCTGAGATTAGCCTAAGTATAAAGATGGAGATTTGATGTTGGAAGAGACCCAAGATGAACGAAGAAGAAGGATGGATTTACAAGTGATCGGATGAATCTGCGGAGATGAATGGAGTGTTTATGGATCTGTGGAGTGTATCGAAGCAAACATGGCTCAATCAAGCAAGCAAGACCCTCAATTTCACCAACTCACACATGAAACCAACCGAGGTTGGTTTATTATCTTGTCAGTTTTATTGGTGATTAACACATTATATTATACGCGGAGAAAAATGTTAAGTGAAAATCAATGCGTAAACGAGGGTGTTGCTCTCCCAAAACAAAAATTTTACTCCATTTTAGGTTGACTTGCAATTAACAGTCCCAATTTTTCTTAAGGTTGTCATTGATTAATGTGAGCACATAAATCAAGCATTCATCGTCTAGTGTTCATTCCCATTTTCCATTAATCCTAGGTGATCAAGCTAGGAAGGGAAACCGAGAAAAACCATGTATTCGATATAAATCATGATCTAAGCTAAGCGATAAAGCATGTAGTGACTTGGCGAGAATCCGTGAAAATTTGGGTTGTTTGAAAACCAACATGATAAGTATGCAAGTCGATAAAAGCCGCACCTATTATGGTTCTATTAGCGAGGAGGAATATATTTTAAATTTGGCTAAGTGAAGCGAGGCTAGGTGCGTCTTTGATTAATGTGTGTCCTACCTACAAGCAAACACGTAAAAGATGAAAAATAAAATAAGCCCAGAGAGCCGCGTGCCTGGTCCTAGGTCGACACTCAAGTGGGGACGACCCCCACGCAACCACATTCGTTCGATTACACTCGCGTGTCTTCGATCGAAGACCGCTGTAATAGATGATTATTACATGAGACAATGATATGAAAAAATGACATTTTTTTCTTTCTTCTCGACGTGCTCCAAGCGTGCTTCTGCGACTCCTCATAGCGGTTAGCTCCTGCTCCTTGCCTCCTTGAACACCAAGGGCCCTGCCACAGAATCAACTGTTAGAGATCAACCAAAAAAATTTTTTTATAGTGCAAGACAAAATGCAACATAAATGAACAAGTTGACCTATAAAATGAAACACTTAATTAAATAAAATAAAATTCCAATAATACAAAAAATGAGCCGTGCCCTCGGCAACGGCGCCATTTGATAAAAAGCGAAATCGGCCCTCTAATAATGTGTAATTAACACGTAATAGTGTCATCGTAGTCGGGCCGAATCGAGTCATCAAAGACCATCTAGTTGATATGTCAATAAGAATCAGATGGTCGTATTTATTTTTTTACTTGGCAAGAAACCAAGGTCGAACTCAGGGACACGAGCCTCTCTCGTATTATCTAGATCTTTATTTATTAACTAAGTATTGAGTTAAAGAAGCATAGGTCAAATTATGCAAGAAGACACAACAGTGCATTAAAGAAAAGAAGAAACATGCATTTTTTATTTTAATTTTTATCATGCAAACAAATGCGATGAAAATGCATCACAACTAATATGCCCTAGTACAGAATGATAAGCAAATTTAACATGAGTCAATTTAAAGTTTAATTAAGGTGACAGATTTGATGAACAATTTAAACAAGGCATAAGTTAAAGCTCTAAGAGACACATGGCGAATAAAATAATTCATCAAAATTATTGTGTCCATCATATAAATAAATATGCCATTAGAAAGTTCATCAAACAAGCTTTAAAATGAAACTGAAATCAACTCAATCGGAAATACGGAGCTCAAGATATGCATGAAAGAAAGTAAGGGCATAACTGAAACAAAACATGAAAAGATAATTACAAATAGGTCCCTAGGAGAGACTAAAATGTAATAAAATTAAGTGTAAGGCCTTCCCTGTAAATAAACCACACACGCAGGGGCATAGTTGCAATTATAGAAACCCGCAAGTGTTGGAATGCAAAATACCCCATGCACGTATGGTGCTGCACGTGCTTCTGGACCTGGATGCAAATTGGAGAAGATGGCAGAGCCTCTGTGCAAATTACCTAGATTGCATGTGCCGTGCACGTGCTCTCCAGGATCGGAATGAGTCAGGCTCGGCAGAGGCTCGGGTTGCTTCGGTTAGGCTCGTGGGCTGGTTTTGGCGCGGTTACTGGCTCAGAAAGACTCGAAGCTCCCGAAAGGCTCGGCGTAGGCTCGGGAACTCCGAGCCTGAAGGCTCGGATGCTGAAGCTCAGGGAAGCTCTGGGATCGCCACGTGTCCGCATGAGAACCATACGATCGTGACGATCGGATGACTGCTGTACGCTCAAGGAAGGATGACGTGGCTAGCTCTGGTCCGTTCAATGATCGTCGGAGATTTACATCCAACAGCATCTGCTCTATCTTCCTCCTCTTTAGCTGGTGGCGGAATCAGAGCTCCGGCGAAAGGGCTCCTCCTCCGCCGCTCCATCTCGTGCACGGTGGAGCTCCCCAAGACCCCTTCGAAGATTGGCGAGGAAGATGGGGCCCGTGGGAGTGCGCCGATCAATCTGGACTTGGCGAATCATGCACGCACGACGGCGATGAGGTTGCAAAGAATCTCTTCGACGAGTCTTCCGATCGTTGATGAGTAGAGAACCTGCATCTTTAGTCGCATAGCCGAAGCATAGGATGTGATGTGGGTGAGTGATGTAGACGACCGTGAAGGGGCAGAGCAGGTGATGGCCGGGGGTCTTCTCCGACGAACCCAGACAAGTTGGTTTGAAAGTGGTCTGGGGTATGGAGGAAGAGAATGGCGATCTGAGGAGTGCGCGTGAAGGGGAGATGAAGGACGAAGCTCAGGAGGTGAGCAATGAGGGTTGGGGATGAGTGTAATGTCCTAATTAATTACGAGATTAAGGAAGAAAAATACAAAAGGACGTCGGAGTGCTTACTTGATGTCGGGCGGTGCGGAGGCTTGTACGCGAGCTCCAAGGCGGAGCTTTGGTCCTCACTGAATCCCTGCAGCCACTAGGGACAGCTTGGCAGAGGCGAAGCTCCGCGGGCCTAGCCTACCATGGCCAAGGGTCGACACCGGAGGGCACCTTCGTCTTTGCGCTCCTCACCGCCCCCTCGCTATCACCGGGGGGCGGGGGCTTGCTGGGAGGTCCCTCACGTAAAGGTGGACGAGGGAAATCGGAGGAGGGGGCGAGGTATTTGAAGATGGGAGTGACGGTTCTGATGAGCGGGGACATGGATTTTGTTGGAGATATGGGACGACTGGAAGCAGATCATGGATGGTGGACGTGCCCACGAGGAAGGGAGAAGATGGGTGAACGTGGTGAGGCGGTTAGCGATTGGAGAGGTCGTCGGAGAGTGTGGAGAAAATGGGAGAGGCGAAGGTGGTGCGCGAGCTGGAGAATCGTGGGAAAGAGGGGACTCGGAGGTTGAAGATGATATGCTGGCCGTTGGATCTTGAGATCCAACGGCTAGAATTTAGGCGCTCACGAGCGGTCGTGATGTAATCCGGGTCGACCTCATCGAAGGGTATCAATACGCCACGTGTTGAGCTCAAGGGTCGGCGGAATCGGACGACCCAGATTAGACTAAGGGATAGATCACATGGTTGATATCCTCGCGGCAGTGAACGGTGAAGATCAAGGCTCTGAGAAGCTGATTGGGCGGAGGAAAACATGGCCACGTGGCGCACAGAAGGCAAGCGGGAACGAATGGTGGTGATGAAGCCTGAGGAAGATCAGACGGTGAGGGAAAAGAGGTGTGCGTGGAGATTGCAGAGCCGTTGGATCAAAGAAGAGATCCAACAGCCCTGGGCGAGGGCGGGTAAGACAAAGAGGCCGGGCCACGTGGCTCACCCAGAACGGGCCACGTGGCCCAATCAGATTATTGCAAAAGTAATTTTGATTTTTGAGGGTTTAAACGGCCGAATTTGAGAAAACTCAAAACATGAAAGTTGTAGATCTCGATGAGATCTACAAGTTTCATGTTGATCGAAAATGGTGATGAGGTCATCTGTAGATACAAAATATTTTTGAGAGTATTTTTAAGGCCAAAAATACTACGAATTTTTGTTTGTCATTTTTTTTTGTGATTTTTAATTTATTCAAGACTCTGATAATTACAGGACATTATCTGAATTTTATTGACACACAAATAAGCAAGAGTTATTAATGGAAAATTAAGATGATGAAATTGGGTTTCATTGAGGACGCTGTCGTAACGGTGTAGGACATGTAGTTTCTTATTGATTTTGTAGTTCTTGATATGGACTCTCCTACACCATTACTTTAGACCCCGATTATTCTTGGTCGGCCATTCCCGCAAACTGTGGAGGCCGTGGTTTACTATGGGTTTGGGAAGATCATGTTTTGCTCGAGCAACAACAAAGTAACAATTGACATGTTAGTGAACCAAATGTCATATCTGGTAAAAGCAGAATAGCACTGTCTGAAGCAGACTGTGACATTATTGCAGAAATCAAATATGCATAATTGCCATTGAATGATAATGAACCTTGGAAATCCACTCTCCTGAGGAGGACCTAGAAAGCACAATCAACACATGCTTTGATGTCAACTGGGAGAGTGATTCTCACTTGCTGATGGGCCTTTTTGATTCAGAAGATTCATGCCAGTCTGAACAAGATGCATTCATTGATGATTTGTTCGACACATTGTCAGCTGAGCCACGAGCGACCAAGCTGAGCAACACCTCAAAAATCTTGGCAGATCAAACATCTACCAGCACTATTCCAAAGTGTACGAGAAGCAGGTTCGATCAGAACCAGAATTAAAGCAGTTTTCGACAGACCTCAAGTTTGCTTTCCTTTCTTATCCGGTCATTATTAGTAGCAGGCTGATCCTGGATTAGGAATCTCGACTACTCGAGGTTCTAGAGAAAAACTGCAAGACACTTGGTTGGTATGTATCAGACCTCCGCAGGATAAATCCTACTCTATGTTATCACCAAAGCTATTTGGAAGATGATGCCAAGCCGTCCCTAGAATTTTAGAGAAGATTGAACCCTAACTTGTAGGACGTCATCATGAAGGAAATCACAAAATGGTGTGACACATGCTTCATTTATCCCATCTTTGGCTCCAAATGGGTGTCCCTTGCATGTAGTTCCAAAAAGAGCTCACTGTGGTTACAAATGAAAGAGAGGAGATTTCTACTCGTGTACCAACATCCTGGCGTGTGTTTATTGATTACCGCCACCTCAATGCTGCAACGAAAAAGGACCACTTCATCTTGTCATTTATTGATCAAGTTTTGGAAGTATGGACCGACAAGTAGTTCTTCTGCTTTTTGGATGGGTACTCTAGGTACAACCAAGTGGCAATAGCCCCAAAAGACCAAGGGAAGGACACCTTCACTTGCCCGTTCGACACTTATGCCTTCAAGAGAATGCCCTTTGGCCTGTGCAATGCATCTACCACCTTCTAGAGGTGCATGCTTGCAGTATTCATTGATATGGTTAGCATTTTTCTCAAGGTGTTTATGGATGACTTCTCGGTCTATGGTGATAGCTTCAATTATTGTCCTGAGCATCTGGACCGTGTGGTTCAGAAATGTCGTGAAACAAATCTTGTACTATCATGGGAAAAGAGCCACTTCATGGTCATCGAAGGAATTATGCCAGGCCACGTCGTTTCCAAGCATTGCATGGAAGTCAACCCCACAAAGGTGGATGTAATCACCAATCTTGATCCACCTTAGAATGTTATAAATGTGAGGTCATTCCTTGGGCATGTGGGTTTCTACAAATGATTCGTCAAAGATTTCAGTCGCATTGCCCATCCTCTAACTGAATTACTGTGCAAGGAGATCAAGTTTACTGTTGATCATCATGTTCTCATATCTTTCAATCAGCTGAAGGAGCTAATCACTCAAGCTCCCATCTTACAGCTACCAGATTGATCTTTACCATTTGAGATCATGATGGATGCATCAAATTTTGCAGTTGCAGTTGTGTTAGGACAAAGGAAAGATAAAGTGCCCTATGCCATTCACTATGCCAGCAAGACATTAGATGAAGCATAGAGAAACTATACTGTTAGAGAGAAAGAGTTAGTGGATATGGTTTTCGCCCTTGAGAAGTTCAGATCCTATCTGCTTGGATCTAAAGTCACAATTTATTATGATCACTCTGCTATTTGGTATCTACAACAGAAGAAGGATGCGAATCCAAGATTGATTAAATGGATCATTCTCCTTCAGGAATTCGATTTGGAAATCATGGACAAGTCTGAAGTTTAGAATATGGTAGCAGATCACCTCTCCAGAATTAAACATCAAGAACCTCCGCTGAGCAGTGCATCCATCACATATACCTTCCTGATGAGTTGATTATTACTGTGGATACCCTCCCTTGGTATATCGATATTGTGAACTACCTTGTATCTGGTGTAGTTCCACATGATTGGACAAAGATCAGAAAGGACAAGTCCTTGTATCTGGTGTAGTTCCACAAGATTGGACAAAGATCAGAAAGGACAAGTTCTTGTCCCAAATCCATTTATACCAATGGTAAGACCTACTCTTATTCAGGGAAGGAGCATACTACATTTGATGCCGGTGTATCCCTCAGGAGGAGCATCAAAGTATCCTCGAGCATTGCCATTCGCTCGAATATGGTGGATGCCACTATGGAGACAAAACGACAATGAAAGTACTACAGTGTGGCCTCTGGTGTCCTACACTATTTAAGGATGCTGCAACTTATGTAAAGCGGTGCAATAACTGTCAGAAAATGGGAGGAACCTTTACAATAAAAGACTCTATACACCTGAAATTCATTCAGATTTCAGATGTATTCGATGCTTGGGGCATTGATTTCATGGGTCCCTTTTCTAACAGTCAGGGATATGAATACATCCTTCTTGCCATTTATTATGTGAGTCCTAGGTAGAAGGTATCCTTGCTCGAGCCGTTGGTAGTCTCACTGTGTGCCGATTCCAGAGAGAGAACATCATCTCGCGATTCAGGATACCGAAGATTCTCATATCAGACGGGGTAGTCACTCCATAAACAAAGAGGTCAAGAAATTAATGAAGGAGTAGAGTATTGAACACCCGGTCACTTATCCTTATCATCCTTAGACCAATGGTATGACAGAGCTATCAAATAGAGAAATCAAGACATCTTACAAAATCTTGTGAAGCCATACAGAAAGAACTCCAACTCTTGCACTCCGTCCATTGGGCATATAGAACTGCTTGCAAGTCTCCCTTGGGTATGTCACCCTATCGTCTTGTGTATGAAAAGTCATACAATCTGCTTGTCGAGCTAATTCATAAATCACTATGGGCAGTCAACATTTACAATTTGGAATCACACAAAGGTGGTCAATAGAGAAAAGTGGATCTGAATAGGCTCCTAGAATTCCGAGACTATGCTTATGATAAATACTTGATGTATAAGGAGAAGGTTAAACATTGGCCTGACTAGCACTTAAGATGAAAGACCTTCGAGACTAGATATAAAGCATGGTTATTTGATGCAAAGTTGATGATATTCCTAGGAAAATTAAAGAGTAAATTGACAGGGCCATTCAGAGTGAAAGAAGTACGTAACAATGGAAGCATTTTGATATCAGAGTTATCATTTGATGCACTACCGTTCATCGTCAATGGTCAGTTACCAAAGTCATACCATGAGCATGACACTTTCTTGATCGTTGTTGAATTAGTTCAAATGATAATTAATGAAGAAATCTCCACAGCCACAACATCATCAAAAGATTCAGATAATGCTCCTATAAAACTATTTCTTTAGATTTCTTCTTTTCATTTGTTGTTTTCTTCTTTTTAGTTTTCTTCTTTCTTTCTTTCATCCATCTCAGTCATCACTAATATACGTAGGATATATTTCATCCTAAGTATAGAAGAGATGAGTAGGTCCTACTATTCATTCTTTGATCCCTCACCTGTCTCCTCTCTTGTTGATATTCATGTCTATACTTAGGGTTATTTTACCCTAGGTATAGGGGGAGATAGGAGGAGTCACTGATCTATTCATTCCCACCCTCGGCCCTCCCTTTACAAAGAATGCATTCATCTATACATAGGATTAGTTGGTCCTAAGTATAGGGGGTACGGTCGACTTCTTATTGATTCATTTTTATTCTTAAGTCATTGTAGTGTAGGCTCTTCAATACTCAGTACGATTTATGTCTTTTCTTTTCTCTTCGTTCTATGGGTACATAGCTCAAGCTAAGTATAGGGAAGGGTCTGATTAACACAAATTCCATCTCTTTAATTGCCGATGATTGCAGTCCAGAAGAGGGATTTCGATACACAAAAACCACACTTTTGAATATGTGGAGAATTTTTACTTGGTAAGTCTACCAAGGTCGAACACATGGACATGATCCTCCTCATCTATTTATCAAAAAATATTGTCTAAAATTGAGTGATTAAATTCTCGAATCTAGATCTTCATATGCAGTCATATTACACAACACAACATAATAGAATGATGCAAATAGAACGTATTATTATTATTTTTATTAGTTTTTAAGTAGTTAAAATGAGATGCATGTGTATGATGTTCAACAAATAACCATGCAAGAAACAATGTACTAATATGCCCTAAAAATATCCAAGGTAATGAGCATAAAAAATTGAGTCAATTTCAGAGGTATTTGATGCAATAAATTTAATCAATAAAAGAGAAAATGGCATTAAGAGCACAAGAGCAGGTGACACAAGAGAAATAGAAATTTATCATACTTAATTAAGTGTCAAAATATCTAATAAAAAATTCCATAATGTAGATAATGAAACAAGCATCGAAATGAAACTGAAATCAACTAAAACAAAGATTGTATGATCAAGTTATAATCAATAGAGTCTAGGAGCATAAATACAGTAAAAATATGAAAATAAATGGAGAAATAATTACAGTCTCTTAAGGGTATATTTGCAATTATCAAATGCTAGAGGGGCTCCCTTGATATTTTCTCTTGCATGCAAGGTCATATCTGCAGTTATTAGAAATCGATTGGGTCCCAGTGCAAATTTCCCAAGCGTACACGTGGAGCATGCATGCCTGGACCTAGATGCAAATCTCAAAAGGGTCAGGACTCAGTCTACAAATAATCCATCCCCCTCACATACGTGGCACACGGGCTGAGGTTCAGACCGAGTCTCAGGGGTGTCAGGTAGCTCGGGAGGACACACGGAGGATCCACCGAGCTTTAAAAAGAGGCATTGTCCCCCAAACCTATATGCTTGATGTTGAGGCTGGGACATGTTCTTTAACGCTACCGCCTCCTGCGGTGGAGTTGGCGGGGCTCCAGTGAGCCTGGGATTCCTCCTCCTTGCTCCAAACATCTGCTTGATGGTCTAAGAAGAACATTGGAGGCCTTGCAAAGGAGCCGAAGGTAAGATGAAGCCCCAGTGATGGCTGAGGACATGAGGCGATGTAGCATAGCCGAAGGCTGAGTGCTTGAACAGAGCAGGTTGCGGGGCTCTAGCCATTGAAGGGTTGAGGAGTTGCATTCATTAGAGATAGTCGAAGCATGTTTACGAGGGGGTCGTGAATGAAGTGGAGGTCCCATTTGAGGTGAAGGAGCGGAGAACCGACGCTCGTCTCCAACGGGCCAGAGAGGAGATGGGGCAGAGATGTATGAGGATGTGGAGAAGGGTGAGGACATTTAGAGCCATGCGCGTGGATCATCAGAGTGTGGTAGATCTTAGAGGAGGTCCAATTGATGGTGAGTAGGTGTGTGTGCGTGTTGATAAAAGCGAGAAATCACAAGAAAAAGAGGGGTAAGAGACTACCTGAACAGATATGGATCCCCAACGGAGGAGGTGGCTTGGGCTGAGCACCAGGAGGTGTTCTTGTCGTCTCACATTGAGGGAAGCCGGACCTTATAGCTCAATTGGCCGCTAGGCGATCAAAACTTGGCTGAATTACCATGGGTCGACACCTGAGCATGGAGGTCATCTTCACCTCATCAATTTCCCCTCCGCTGTCACCGGAGGGGCGAGAGAAGCTGGGCCTCAACCCGTGAATTGGTGGACGAGTGATTACGGTGGTGGGGAAGACATTTTTATAGGTGGTGGCGTCTGTTACAAGAGGATGGATGTTTCTCTATTCACAACGACCGCCTGGAGGCTCTAGGGTTCAGTCGAGGGTATTGATGGCTGGGCGAGAATGAGAGGAGTTGGGGCTACATGGGTGAGCATTTGCGTAGTGGATAGGTTGGTTGAGGTGGAGGTTAAAAATGGAAGTGGTGAGGGTTGCGGCGAGGCAAAATGAATGGGTGGAGAAGGCGCTTAAGGTGGAAGAAGGGGTCCCCACCGTTGGATCAAGCGATCCAACGACTGAGAAGCTGGCACATGTGAGTAGTCTAGACCATATCAAATGATCTGATCTAAGGGTTGTGGGTGAGTGTGGTGGACGATCCTGATGAAGATGTGGGTTTGATCCTATGGTCAGGAGAAGAGGGGTGACGTGGAGGATGTTGGAGCGTAGGATGGGAGGAAATCGTGCGGCTGTGGTTGATGCAGAAGGGGGAGTCCAGATTGCATCAGGAAGTGAAGATCAGGAAGTGGAAATGGTGGCATGATTGGATGGTGGAGATGAAGGCATGAGAAAGGGGATGAACAACAGAGGAAGCGGTCGGGTGGCTGATGACCGAGAAAATCCCAAGCGACTAAGGTAATCAGGTATCTAGATGGTCGTTGCGACCTCAATCACTCAGACTCGATCAATCAAGAAAAATAGACCACCAATCAAAAATAGAAATTAAATACGGTAGCGGTCTTGCTATTAATTTAACCTGGTATAGCGACCAGGGTCGAACACAAGGAGCACAGATTGGCCTCGCGGCCTACGAAGTAGTCAAAAAGGAATAAAAGAAAATAAAAGGAATATTTTTGGTGCTTTTAAAGTATTTTATAATTTTTTTGGATTTTTAATGTATTAGGAAAATAAAGAAAACAAGAAAACAACACACTTCAACAATTTATTAAATGCAATAAAAATCAACCAAAAATTTTAACAAAAATATTTTTAGGTGTTTTATAATTTTTACTATTTTTGGTGAATTTTTGGGATTTTTCTGATGTTTATTTAATTTCCTAAAAATAAAACAAGGACTGAAACTGTAGGTACTGTCCAGCCGAGCTAAAAGGACCTAGATAAAATATCTAGAAGCCCCAAATTAGCCTGGAGGTATTTTTCCTGTAAAGATAAGAAAACAAGGAAAAATTGGGCACCTAATTTATTATTTTTGGGTTTTTAATTTATTTATTAGAATTTTTATGAGATTTTGAGTGTTTTTCAATTTTTAGGTGTTTTAAGTAATGAAAAATAGCCAAAATTGGCTAGAAAATCAAGCAAGCAAAGACAAAAAGTAAGTAATTTTTTGTAATTTTTAAATGAATTTTAATATTTTTTTGGGCTTTTTAAAGTCAGACAGTAACAAAAATAGAGGTTTTTGAATTTTTAAAAATATCAAACAGTGTCTAAAATGTCTCCAAAATTTATAGAAAATTTTACATCATGGCAGGAGCCATGTTTCCAATTTTCATTAAAGTTGGAGGTGATTTGCTATTTTATTCAAAAATAGAAAGAGGGTACTGTGCATAGGGACCTAAGTGCAAATACCCGAAGTCCTGAGGGGTCTGGTGCAAAAATCCCAGGTGAACACGTGCGTCGCGCGTGCCTGGGGCACTCAGGGACCCAAATGTAATAAAAAATAAGTCTCTAGACTATTTGGTAACAGGTACCAAAAGTCCGAGGGCTTATCTGCAAATAACCCAAAAATATCCGCACATGCTCAATTAAAATACGCACAGGGGTATAAATGCAATATCTAAAAAATATTCATTCATTACTTAACATCTCAGAAGTACAGGGCATATAATGCAAATACACCAGAAAGTCACGTGTCGATGCACGTGTCACACCACATACAAGGGCATAAATGCAAAGAAAATAAAGATCAGGGTCCTCTATGCAATTTTACCAAAAACTAAACAACTACACTAAATAATTACAGGACTAAATGCGAAACAAAATAAAAGAGGGGGCCTAAGGGTAAATTACCCTTTATTAATGCGGGCCGCTGGATGGAGGCCACGTGGAGAATCGGAGGGTCTGGATCAGGTGGCTCTCCAACGCTGAGGTCCTCGCATTGATCGGACGGCTGAGGCTACGCCACATGGGGGATCGAATGGGTGAGGCTCTCGGTGGCTAAACCTCGTGCATCGGACGGCTGGGATCAATCCTCCACAGATCTGACGATGGCTACTCCTCCTGGAATGGACGACCCAGATGGAAACTGGAGCGGGAGGCTGATCGGACGGCTGCTGGAGATCCTCGAAGAACAGGTGGCCGGCGAACTTCGCCGGCCCAGTACGCTCGCTCTGAGCCTCCTCTGCTGCGTCTGAAGATCGGAGAGGCTCCGGCGTGACGCTGCGCAGCTGATGGTGGCCTCCGATGACCCAGCCGAGCTCTGGGGAGCTCCGGCGAGGACGACAGAGGTAAAGCTCCTGGACCGAATGGTCCAAGCCCTCAGATGGGCTTGGATGTACCTGCAAGATAGACCAGAAGACTCGCGGGTCAAGGGCAAACTGCCTCGACCCGGTTAGGCGGAGTGACGATGGTCGGAGGGTCGAAATGGGCAAGCTCCGGCGAGGGTGAGGACGGAGGAGCTCGAACCCCAGCTCCTGTGCGAGTTGGGTTGGATGGAGGTATGGAGAAGGTGCGCAGGAGGAAGGCGGAGGCTATGGCGAAGCCTGATGGTCGAACGGAGGTCGGGTGTGATCGGAATCAGCGGTGAACGGCGGCGGAGCGAAAAGGGGGTAATCTAAAATTAGCGAAAAAGAAGGGCTAAAGGGGCTACCTGGGTGGACGATGAGACTGGGGATGATGAGCAGGCGATGCTCTGGGTCGTTGCCTCGAGGAGCGTCTCCCTCCGAGGCTCGAGCTCCAGCTCTGGGCGGAGCACGGCGGTGCTTGATCGCCGGATCGTTGGACTCGCACTCCCTCCTCGCTGCAACACCACAGGGGACGAGCTGTCACTCTCGCCTTTGCAATGGAGCTCACTAGGGGGTGGAACGAGTAACCAAAGATGAGAATGGAGGAGGCGGAGCTCGGATTATAAATGGTGGAGGGTCCGGGAAGACAAGCGCGGGTAGGGCAATGGAGCGCGCGGATCCCGAGATGGCGGCTCCGACGAGGGTCTCGGATGCATCATTAACGAGTCGGACCCGGGATTTAGGCGAGGCATGATCGGGTTTACACGGGAAAAATCCGAGAAACGGGTTACCCGCTAAGGACCCGTGGGAAGTGGTCCTGAGGGGGGGGGGGTAGTTGACCGGGCGGTCAACAATCCCCAGGGCCAATGGGTAGAGGCCACGTGGCTGAAATTTGGAAGTGATATTAAGGGTAGCAAATGGCCGAATTATGAAAAAGTTAAAACATGAAATATTTTTATTTTAATTTTTTTCTATTTTTAGTGATTTTTAATTAATTTTTTAAAGTAAAAATAAGGTATGTACATAGTAGGGTTAGATATAGGTATATATACAATATATAGGTTTTTAGTTTTTGATTTTTAATTGTTATTTTTATACAATTTCATTCCCATTTTATATTTTATTTATTTATAACATAAAATAAGGAATAAAAAGATATTTTTATTTTATTTTTATTATTTATATACATAGGTGAAATAAATACATATGTACATTTACATACATGGTATATTTACAATATATTTTTATGGATTTTAAATTTTGTTATTTTTATTTTGTTTTTTTTTTAATTTATTTTATTTATTTACACTATATAATCTAGAATATTTACAAAACTTGTTGGAAATTAAATTTATTTATTTATAAAGCTGAATAAATAAATATGGATGGTCTATATACATGGTGAAAGTGATGTTTTTGTTCTTTTTGATTTTTCTATTTTTATCTTGATTTTATATCTATAAATATGTACAAATATTTACAAGCCTATTTTTGTGAGGAAAATACTTTTATTTTATTTACATAGCTATTTACACACATGAGCCCCTATCTCCCTCTACTTTGGCTTTTATGCGGTCAGGCCCATGCTGAACCCTCCCTTGGGTTAGGTTGCTCAATATTTATTCTAAATATTTCCCTCTTTTTCTTTTTTAATCTTTATTCTTTTATTTTTGCACAAAAACATGCTAATTATAGGTTTTTACACAATGCATGCTTTTGGTAATTATTTCTATTTACAACTATATACATGCATTTGCAAAGGTTTTTGTAGCTAAAATATAAGAATAAAGAGTGATGAATGAGTATTCATCACCCCCCTATACTTAACTTTGCTAGTCCCTTAGCAAACACTTATTTGAAAAAGAAGTGAAAAAGAAGTAAAGAAAAAGAAAAAGAGAATGTACATGGATCAGGGTTGATTATTAAACTTGCCTTCATTAAATTAAGGTATGGAGCTCGATCAGATCTTTGGATTATTAATGTGTCGGAACCTTATTTGGACGTAAGTCTAAAACTCAACAGCCTCTAAGTTCCACTATTCTATAACCAAGACTCCTCAATGCTCCAGATCAGAACAAGTCATCAATCACAAACCCTGAAGACCATGAATCTTTTCTTGTCCTGTGAATGTGAGGTCTAAGCTCTCCACCTCAGAAATGGCAACTTGACAACCCTCCCCAACAAGGTAACTCTATGACCTCAATCTGGCCACTCTTTCCTCGAGGAGCGGGGTATTCCCTTCTAAGTTCAAGTTCAACCGGCTCAAGAAGAGGAGGAAGAAGAGAATGGGTCAAGGCCAGTGTAACCAAGTACCCTTGGGAGCTTGACCAGTGTAGCCAAGTCTCCCTGCTGCATGCTACATCAGGTGGATCATGAAACTCAAGCTTTGCTTATTGCACTCTATATACATACTCCGGTGGGATTATCATTTTCTCTCAGACCCACCACTTTTTTGGAGTTATTTTCTTTTTACATTTTTTTTCAAGTGCATCTATACATCATATACATGTGCAGCATATATACAAGGAGTTTTTCCTCTTGAGCCAGTAGACTATCCCTCTTTTGAAGCTTTATTGCAACCCACAACTCCCGTCATTAGACCTCATGGCAACCAGACCAAGTTGAGACGCACTTCCTTCACTGAAAGAAGAAGAGAGATTCCGCCTAGAAGTACTACCCTCATATGCTACCCCAAGTCAAGGAAGACTGCCTCCTCACCACCTCATCCGTAGAGAGCTCGGTGCATAGTGATGGTGTCCAAGTAAATCCATAATCTATATGAGTCATGTGTTGTTGTTAAGTGCTCTACTTAGGCTCATTGAGATGACATGTGATCATAGCCTAGTGGACTCAAAGAATTAAGTCACCATGGACCTGAAAAGCCTTAAACCTAAGCCCTATAAGGTTCCTCTTAGAAGTTAGGTGGATTAAGATCTTAATCAAGCTCCATTTCTCAATTTGATTCCAGGCTAGTTTAAATGTCAACTATCATCCAGAAAAACTATATACATATATACAAAAGATGCTATTTACACAAAGTTTACAAACATGCAAAATTTTTGAAAAATGTTTTGAAATCATGAATGGATGATGCATGAAGTGCAAGTTTTGCAAAAAGTATTTACACACATTTACACAAGATTTTTGCAAACTTTTGATTTTTCAAAACATTTTGGAAAAATTTTGTACTATATACATAATTTTGATAAGGAAATATTTACACAAACTTTACACAAAAGATTTTTGAAAACATTTTTACAAAAATACTTTGTACACTAGCTATTTATGTGCGAATAAAAGAAGTTTATGTACATGGAAATTTTTTAATTTTTGTGATTTTTTAGGGTTTTTAGCCATTTTATTTATTAACACACTCACACAAAGTACGAGTTATGGCTAAAGTATATATGAAATATATACACCCCCCCATACTTAGCTCGAACGATGTCCTCAGAGTTAAGAGCGATGAAGAAGACATAACTCGTGCTAGGTATAGGGAAGTAAAAAGGAAGGCTATATACAAAGACGAATGAATGCATCAGAAAAGTCAAGAGGATCTCGGGTCTTCCCCCTATACTTAGGATCAAGTAATCCTAAGTATAGCAGGCTGTATACTAAGGGAAAACCGAGAGGAGAATGTACAGGGTCTACCCCCCCAATACTTAGGGTAAAATACCCCTAAGTATAAGCAACAAAGACATGGGTAAACAGAAGCAAAAGAAATACCCAAAGGTCCTACATCCCCCCTATACTTAGGGTAAAGTGCACCCTAAGTATAGCATAATCAACAGATGAAGAAAGGGATGTGGGACTAAAGAATGTAGTGATATAGACATCTGGATCTATACAAGGCGGAAGATCAGTGAAACTCAGGCGTGAGATGTATTAGATGTGAGTCAAAGACCAAATCTCACGCAAAATGAATAGGGGCAAGATCAACGACTCGCGGCTCGTGATCAAGAAATGGCTTGAGCCGCTGGCCGTTCACTCGAAAGGTACTCTCAGAAGACAACTCGGATATATCAATGCTATCGTTGTCGAGTACCTTTCTGACCAAGTATGGTCCCTTCCACTTGCTCTGTAGCTTCCCTGGAAATAAACGGAGCCTCGCATCAAACAACCATACTCTCTGTCCAATCTCAAAATGCTTGTGGCTGATGTCAGAATCATGCCACTCCTTGACTCTCTCCTTATACTATAGGCTGTTCGAGAAGGCGGTATCTCTCAACTCCTCCAGGGCTGCTAACTCTGCCCTCCTCTGGTCTCCTACACCATCTGGATCCATAAGTATGTCTGTAACTGCCCATAGTGACCTGTGCCTCAGCTCAACAGGTAAATGGCACGGCTTGCCATATACGAGGCAAAAGGGAGATGTGCCCAATGGTGTCTTGAAAGACGTCCTATATGCCTACAAGACCGAGTCCAAAAGCTGTGACCAATCCTTTCGGTCAGGGCGGACGACTTTCTGCAATATAGTCTTGATCTCCCTGTTCGACACCTCGGCTAGACCATTCGTCTGTGGATGGTAAGGTGTAGCAACACGATGGTCTATATAGAACTCGCTAGCAAGGGCCTTCACCTGGTCGTTGATGAAATGAGACCCCCCATCTGAAATCAGAACTCTAGGAACCCCGAACCGCGTGATGATGTGCTTCCTCAAAAATCTGCAAACTGTCCTCGCATCAGCGGCTCGGGCGGGGATAGCCTCAATCCAACGACTAACATAGTCCACGGCCAACAGAATGTACTCAAATCCCTGACTCTTAGGGAATGGACCCATGAAATCGATGCCCCATGTGTCAAAAACCTCACAGAAGTGAATGGGCTGCATCGGCATCATATCACGCTGTCCACAAGTGCCCATCCTCTGACAGTCAGTACACCTCTTCACGAACTCATCAGAGTCCTTGAAGAGGGTAGGCCACCACAAGCCGGATTGGAGCACTTTCTGCGCCGTTCTCCTCCCAGAATGATGTCCTCCTGCCTCAAGCTTGTGGCAGTATGTGAGGATGCTATGGTGTTCCTCCTGAGGAATACACCGACGCCAGACGCTATCCCCTCCTTCGTGGTAAAGGATGGGATCCTCCCAGTGGTAGGACTTGGCCTTCACAAGGAAGGTCTCAAGCCTCTACCTGGGCCAATCTTGTGGGACTTTCCCAGCAACGAGAAAGTTCACAATATCGGCATACCACGGGAGTGAGGCGATAGCAAGGATCGCCTCATCTGGGAAGGTCTCACAAATGGGATCAATCTGCTCAGACTCCTCAGGCTGCTCTATACGGGAGAGGTGATCTGCCACCACATTCTTGACTCCAGGCTTATCCTTGATCTCAATGTCGAACTCCTGGAGTAGAAGGATCCATCTAGTAAGTCTGGCCTTGGCATCCTTCTTTGCCATGAGGTATCGGATGGCGGTGTGATCAGTGTACAAGGTCACTCTAGATCCAATGATATAAGATCGAAACTTATCTAGGGCGAACACTACGGCTAGCATCTCCTTCTCTGTGACCGTGTAATTCCGTTGGGCGGAATCCAATGTGCGGCTAGCGTAGTGGATAGCAAAGGGGACTTCATCCCTCCTCTGTCCCAGCACGGCCCCTACGGCAAAATCGGAGGCATCCGTCATGATCTCGAATGGGAGAGACCAATCAGGCGGCTGGAGGACAGGAGCCTCAATCACACACTGCTGGAGAGTCGCAAAGGACGAAAGACACTTGTCATCGACAAGGAACTCGGTGTCTTTCGTCAAGAGGTCAGTCAACGGCCGGGCAATCCTGCTGAAATCATGAATAAATCTCCGATAGAACCCAACGTGCCCCAGGAATGACCGTAGCTGCCTCAAATTGGACGGCGGTAAGAGTTTTCTAATGACATCAACCTTGTCCAGATCAACCTCCATGCCCCTGTTGGAGATGATATGGCCAAGCACCGTCCCTTGAGTCACCATGAAGTGACTCTTCTCCCAAGAAAGCACCAAATGGACCTCTATACATCGCTGGAGTACTCGGTCTAGGCAGTCAAGACATGAGTCAAACCCGTTGCCGTAGACCAAGAAATCGTCCATGAAGACCTCCAAACACTCCCCTACCATGTCTGAAAAGATCGACAGCATTGCATCTCTGAAAAGTCGCAGGGGCATTGCATAGCCAAATGGCATGCGTCGAAAAGCATATGTGCCGAAGGGACAGGTAAAGGTGGTCTTCTCCTGATCCTCAGGAGCGATGGCCACCTGGTTGTAGCTCGAGTACCCATCCAGGAAGCAATAATGGCTCTTCCCTGCCAGTCTCTCAATGATCTGGTCAATAAAGGCAGGGGAAATGGTCCTTCTTGGTGGCCTGGTTGAGTCTCCTGTAGTCAACACAGACCCGCCAAGAGGTGGGTACTCGTGTAGCAATCTCCCTCTCCCGACTCACTGATCACAGTCGTGATGCCCGTCTTCTTGGGCACCACATGCAAGGGGCTGACCCACTTGGAGTCGGAAATGGGATAAATAAAATCTGCACTCCACCATTTGGAAATCTCCTTCATGACGACCTCTCTCAGGTTGGGGTTCAGCCGCCGCTGGAACTCACGCGACGGCTTCGCCCACTCCTCGAGATAAATATGGTGGGAGCACAACGCTGGACTAATCCCATGGAGATCTGCTACGCTCCATCCGATTGCCTTGCGGTTCTTTTCAAGAACCCCCATCAAACGGGATTCTTGCTCTCCAGTCAGATCGGCGGAGATGATGACTGGGTACATCTCAGGTTCACCCGCAAGGAACCGATACTTCAGCGAAGTAGGGAGTGGCTTCAGCTCTGGACAGCTGGGTGCTGGCAAATCTGGCTTCGGAAGAAGATGTGTGTACGCTGCTAAATCTGCCAAATCTGTACGCTGCTAAATCTGCCTGGGAGAATGAAAACGAACTCTCGCAAACTGAATCTGGAGAAGGCTGCTCAACTGTACAGTCTCTGATCTGCTCTGCATCTACCTCCTCCTCATCTGTAGGCTCTGGTGGACTCAGGTCTGCATCTGATCATCACAATCTGCCCAATCAGACTCTGGATCCGAGGGATCTGCATCAAACAAGGTGGCATCAGTACCACGTCACACAAGGTGGCCTCAGTACCACCATCACTAGAAATCGTGTCGCGGTCGAGAACCGGCTCTGCTGCCTCTGAAGTATCCTGGACCAGGGCTGTGCTCTGCAAGCTCTCCTCTGCTGTCATCTCGGCATCAGCGGTATCTGAATATGAGAGGATGGCCTGTGCTGCAGGGTCTACCCATGCTGCCTCGTCATCTGTGATCACAAAATCACAGTCCCGGTGGATGTCTAGCCCGGCATCTGTCAGCTGCTCTGTATCTGTGCTGGTCTCTGAGCATGCTCTCTCTGGCTCTGTAGTCCTCGACCGTCTCTATTTGTACACTTTCACCCTCGACGCGAAAGTATACCTTCCCGCTATCATGATCATTCACCGCCTTTGGCTGTGGCCAAGAACGGACGACCGAGGATGATGGGGGCATCGGCCACTGAATCAGGGATCTCCATGTCCAACACTACTGAAGTCCACGGGGAATTGCAGGCCCTGAATAGTGACGATAACGTCTTGCAACAACCCCTTCGGCCTCTTGACAGATCGATCAGCAAACTGAAGGACTGTCCTGCTCTGTCTAAGAGTGCCCAACTCGAAGCGGTCGAGAAGGGCTGCCAGAAGGAGGTTGATAGCGATCCGCTATCCAATAGATCCGGTCGAACTCTGCTCACTAATATGACATCTGACATATGGGGCTCCTGAATCTGGCCTCTTGGCCGGCAGACGGTTCTAGATCGCGAAGCACGTGGCTTTCGTCAGCACATGTATCTCTGACTGGTGGTTCCTCCTCCTCCTCCTCCTCCTGACTGTGGTCCTATCTCTCAATGATCGCTGAAGAAGGGGGGATGTGCTGCAAAGCCTCCTGAAGGGTCAGCTGTATGTGAAATCTGTCGATCATGCTCTGGCTGAACTCCTCCCGCTCTCTCTTTTTTGGGTCTTTTTCTCTTTCTTCCCCTTCCCCATCAGAAGGGCTCTAGGGAAGGGGATCACAGGGTCCTTCTCAGATGAAGGACTAGGAATAGGTCTAGACGGCTCGATGGCCGGATTCGCACATACATCAATCACCACAGTGGGACCAGAAGAAACTAAACCTTTTCCTTTATTCAAAACAGTGTTCTGAGATATATCAGCATGGGGAAAAACAACAACTCTCTCTGAATGAACACCGGTGGCCTCAGTACCACCACGAGCTGACTCTCCTGGATGTCTCACGGCCTCAGTACCGCGTGCTGGCTCGGAAACTCGGGTGGCATCAGTACCACCTCCTCGAACTGGTGAAGCGGCGGCCTCAGTACCGCCGGTGGGATCAGCATCCTTGGTGGCACTAGTACCACCGTCATCATCATGTGCGGCCTCAGTACCGCTCTCCTCCTCCTCATCTGGCGCCCCGATATATCCTCGTGGTGTAGCTCAGACGAGGCGCTGCCGCCTGCTGGTGTCCTACCGCTCCTAAGCGTAACAAAATCAGCATCAAAAAAGGTCCGAAGATGTATCAACAAATGGATCACTAGGAGTGGTGTGCTCAGTGTAAGCTACCTGCTCAGATTTCCGCTTCAGGCTGTTGGGATTCGGCTCTATCTGGGAAGGAATGGCGGCCTTCCCTCTCACAATGTCCCGCATCTCCTGGCGGAACTCGTCCATCTCCCGTCTGAAGGTAGCCTGCTGGTCCGTGAGGAGGCGGGCGATGTCATCCAAAACATGGCTCTCGTGGGAACCCGACGGGTAGCCTCTCTGGTGATGAGGCTGCTGGAACTGGTGCTGCTGCTGGTGAGAGGGGTAAGAGGAAGGGTGCTGCTGCTGGTGTGGCTGCTCTCGCCTCCAAGACTGTCCCTACTGCTGATAGGGACGAGGAACGAAGGATGACTGCTGGTGTGGCTGGTAGACTGGGGGCTGCTGCTGCTGGTGATCCTCTGTTGGCTATACTGCCCTCCCTGACCGGATGACTGCTGCTGGTGCTAGGTACCTCCATTCCCCCACCTGAATCCGGGATGGTCTTGTCGGATCCCAGGCTGAGGACGGTCATACCAAATCCCGTTGACATCCATCAACGGCTCTGCATCGTACTGGGCTGGCGGGAGTACTGCCAGAGGCTGATCCGGCTGGTATACCACCATCTGCATGTTTGGAGATGGTGGGGACTGGTAAGAGGGCTGCTGCTGCTGGTACGGCTCCGCCTGTACAAGGTGAACCTGTCTAGGCTGCTGAAAGGAGCTGGAGCGCTGGGACGAGCTGCTGCTGCCGCCGGTATCGCCTCGCGAACTGAAGACGGGGCTGGGAAGCCGTCTGTGCCTCCTGGAGACACATGAGCTGGGTCTTCATGTCGCTCAGAGTCTGTGCCATCCTGCTCCATCTGAGTGATGCCCTGCACTGCTTCTTCTCAATCAGCTCCATCCGATCCAACTTCTCACTAATGATGCTCATATCCGCAGCGGACGACTCTACCTGTGCTGCTGCTACTGCGGATGAACTGGATGGACCGGCATCGACCCGTGCTATCCTCTGGTACTACACGGGTCCTGGCTGCTGCTGGGGTCTGCCCTGAGTATACAACCTGGTCTGGGACATCACCATATAGTTCTCGGCCATCTCCTCGTAGATGGCCCAGACCTGGTCGTGATCCTTGGCGAAATAGGACCCACCACAAGAAGCATTCACCAAGCCCTGGAGCTCTGGTGTCAGCCCGCTGAAGAAGCTCTGCACAAGGTTCGGCTTCGAGATATCATGGTACGGGCATCGATCTGTAAGCTCACGGAACCTCTCCCATGCCTCATGGAATTGCTCGTTGGGGAGCATGGAGAAGTTGCTAATGAGGGCTCTCGCTGCATTGGTCTGCCCGAGTGGATAGTACTTGTTCAAGTACTCGGTGCAGAGCTGCTCCCAGGTGTAAACAAACTCCCCAAGTGCTTCATCCAGGGTGCTGCTTCTGTCTGCTAGGGAAAAGGGGAAGGTGATCATCCTGATCGTGTCCTGGTCCACCTGACGGTCGTGGACAGTGTTGCAAATCATCAGAAACTCCTGGAGGTGGAGATGGGGCTCCTCAGTCGCGAGTCCGTGGAAGCGGGGGAGTAGCTGCAAAGTGTTCGGGGGGAACTTGAAGTCCCCCACGATCGCTGGAAGTACAACCCAGTGGTGCGTCAGCGTCGATCCGGGGTTGTGCAACTCCCGCATCGGTCTCGGTGGTCCTCCTGCCGCGGCTGCGGCGGCTGCTGCTACGGCTGCTGCATCTGTATCCTCTGGGATCCTCGGTCCCTCTCTCCTCTGCTCACACTCTGCTCGCATCTGCTCCATCTCTCTCCTCATGTCGAGCATGAATGCTCCCTGATCTCTCAACTGCTGCTGGACGGTCTCTAAGGAGGCGATTAGGGTGGAGTTGATCGCTCCCTGGTCCAATACGAAGTGCTCAGGCTGACGGGAGCGATCCTCAGAACTACCGGCCATGGCGTCTGCAAAATCAAATGAGCCAAACTCAGGTGCTGTCAAATCTGCTAGTCTCTCCTCTGGCTCATATCTCTCAGAACCGAAAGAAAGGGGGTCGAGGGGGAACAGGGCGGAATCATACTCAGGCTCGGAGAACTAGTCTCGGCTCTCACGGGCCAACCTAGATGACTGGGTAGACGTGCCCAAAAGCGGTGCAGCCAGAGGCTGCCTAAGAGAGCGTCTACCCATCATCGTGATCTGACGAGTAGGGCGGATGAGATCTGGAAAAACTATGATGAGCAACCAAACCCTCTGTTCACCAACACAACACGAGCTGGAGACCGTAAAGGCTCGGTCAAAATTATCTTGTCCAATTTTTATTAGGTGAACAATCAATCTATCAGAGCGCTTACGTGACATGTTGGGATACCCGATGCTACTCCAACCGACTGGCCCGCACGGAAGAGTCGGTAGTCAGCTGGAAATAGCACCGGAGGGCTCTACCTAGGGTGCGGGTCACTCTCTCGCGCAATCAAACCAAACAATGAGGGGGTTGCTCTCCCCAAAACAAATTTTTAAGGTGAGCGTCTTTTAGGGTCAATAGTTTTAGCAGTCCCAATTTTATGGTTTTTCTTTTTTAATATTTTTCAATAAAAATAAAGCCTAACGAATTTTTCGGTTCTCCTGGTTATTTAATCCAAAACAAGGGGGAGAAGACGAAAAAGCCGATGCGCGATGAAATCAATGATGCATGCAGAGATAGAAATGCGTACCTTTCCTCCAGCACTCTACATGCAAGTGATCCGTGCAGAAATTTAAAGACAGAAAATAAACTACCCTATATGATGCAGCGGTGAAAAACCGAGTCCTAGATGAGCAAGTCTACTCGCAGAACCGTCTAACCGATCACCGATCCTTCAAGCCAAAGGTCCGGTCTTGGCCTACCCCTCCTCTACCCGACAAATCGGGGGTAGGAGAAAGCGCTTTACGAGGCAGGCTGCGGCACGTAGGCTACGGAGGGGATGATTAAGTTATTTTTATTAATTAATTATTAGTAGGTCCAATTAATCGCACTATGGGAACATGCAGATAATTAAGTGTGGGGATCCTACTAATTACGGCACAAGCAAGTAGAAAATCCTAAGTCTAGGGGCTTGATGGAAAACCGCGTAAACACCGTCAAAGGCAGTAAAAAGAAAACCAAAACCCGCGAGAAAAACCGGTGAAAAACCTAAGGGTCCCCCGAGCACACCGGTGCTCGGCGAAACAGACCCGCTAGTCAACCAAGTCCAAGAGTATCTGAGTCCCTGTATTATTACAATAATAATCAAATGAAAGAAAAATAAACCTAAACTAAACCTCTCCCACTCAGCTCTCTCTCACGCTCTCCTGCGGCTCCATATAGAAGGGAGCCGCCTCCGAGTCTCGCGGTTGCGTCGGCTTCTCGAAATCGGCCGCCTCGGTCCTCGGGCCCTCATAAGAAAAGAGACAAGTGGTCAGACCAATACAAATAATCAAATAATAATAAGAAAAATAAATGAAAAGAAAATGAGGGTATATATGCAAAAATACAAAATAAAATAAAATAAACACTCAAAATCAAACAAAAGTAAAGATAAAAGAAAAGAAAAATAAAACAAAATAAACAAAAATAAAATATAAACAAAAGCCGCGAAAAGCCGTGAGCTCTGAAAGAGCCGCGAAAACCCGCAAAAACAAAAATGAAAATAAAATAAAAACTACTAAGCTGTGCTCCCCGGCAACGGCGCCATTCTGATGACCGAGAAATCCCAAGCGACTAAGGTAATCAGGTATCTAGATGGTCGTTGCGACCTCAATCACTCAGACTCGATCAATCAAGAAAATAGACCACCGATCAAAAATAGAAATCAAATATGGTAGCGGTTTTGCTATTAATTTAACCTGGTATAGCGACCAGGGTCGAACACAAGGAGCACGGATTGGCCTCGCGGCCTATGAAGTAGTCAAAAAGGAATAAAAGAAAATAAAAGGAATATTTTTGGTGGTTTTTAAAGTATTTTATATTTTTTTTGGATTTTTAATGTATTAGGAAAATAAAAAAAACAAGAAAACAACACACTTCAACAATTTATAAATGCAATAAAAATCAACCAAAAATTCTAACAAAAATATTTTTAGGTGTTTTATAATTTTTACTGTTTTTGGTGAATTTTAGGATTTTTCTGATGTTTATTTAATTTTCTAAAAATAAAACAAGGACTGAAACTGTAGGTACTGTCCGGCCGAACTAAAAGGACCTAGATAAAATATCTAGAAGCCCCAAATTAACCTGAAGGTATTTTTCCTGTAAAGATAAGAAAACAAGGAAAAATTGGGCACCTAATTTATTATTTTTGGGTTTTTAATTTTTTTATTAGAATTTTTATGAGATTTTGAGTGTTTTTCAATTTTTAGGTGTTTTAAGTAATGAAAATAGCCAAAATTGGCTAGAAAATCAAGCAAGCAAAGACAAACAGTAAGTAATGTTTTTGTAATTTTTAAATGAATTTTAATTTTTTTGGGCTTTTTAAAGTCAGACAGTAACAAAAAATAGAGGTTTTTGAATTTTTAAAAATATCAAACAGTGTCTAAAATGTCTCCAAAATTTATAGAAAATTTTACATCATGGCAGGAGCCATGTGTCCAATTTTCATTAAAATTTGGAGGTGATTTGCTATTTTATTCAAAAATAGAAAGAGGGTACTGTGCATAGGGACCTAAGTGCAAATACCCAAAGTCCTGAGGGGTCTGGTGCAAAAATCCCAGGTGAACACGTGCGTCGCGCATGCCTGGGGCACTCAGGGACCCAAATGTAATAAAAAATAAGTCTCTGGACTATTTGGTAACAGGTACCAAAAGTCCGAGGGCTTATCTGCAAATAACCCAAAAATATCCGCACATGCTCAATTAAAATACGCACAGGGGTATAAATGCAATATCTAAAAAATATTCATTCATTACTTAACATCTCAGAACTACATGGCATATAATGCAAATACACCAGAAAGTCACGTGTCGATGCACGTGTCACACCACATACAGGGGCATAAATGCAAAGAAAAATAAAGATCGGGGTCCTCTATGCAATTTTACCAAAAACTAAACAACTACACTAAATAATTACAGGACTAAATGCGAAACAAAATAAAAGAGGGGGCCTAAGGGTAAATTACCTTATTAATGCGGGCCGCTGGATGGAGGCCACGTGGAGAATCGGAGGGTCTGGATCAGGTGGCTCTCCAACGCTGAGGTCCTCGCGTTGATCGGACGGCTGAGGCTATGCCACGTGGGGGATCGAATGGGTGAGGCTCTCGGTGGCTAAACCTCGTGCATCGGACGGCTGGGATCAATCCTCCACAGATCTGACGATGGCTGCTGCTCCTGGAATGGACGACCCAGATGGAAACTGGAGCGGGAGGCTGATCGGACGGCTGCTGGAGATCCTCTGCTGCTCCTGGAATGGACGGCCCAGTGCGCTCGCCCGAGCCTCCTCTGCTGCGTCTGAAGATCGGAGAGGCTCCGGCGTGACGCTGCGCAGCTGATGGTGGCCTCCGATGACCCCAGCCTGAGCTCTGGGGAGCTCCGGCGAGGACGGCGGAGGTAAAGCTCCTGGACCGAATGGTCCAAGCCTCAGATGGGCTTGGATGTACCTGCAAGATAGACCAGAAGACTCACGGGTCGAGGGCAAACTGCCTCACCCGGTTAGGCGGAGTGACGATGGTCGGAGGGTCGAAATGGGCGAGCTCCGGCGAGGGTGAGGACAGAGGAGCTCGAACCCCAGCTCCTGTCGAGCTGGGTTGGATGGAGGTATGAGAAGGTGCGCGGGAGGAAGGCGGAGGATATGGCGAAGCCTGATGGTCGAACGGAGGTCGGGTGTGATCGGAGTCGGCGGTGAACGGCGGCGGAGCGAAAAAGGGGGTAATCTAAAATTAGCGAAAAGAAGGGCTAAAGGGGCTACCTGGGTGGACGATGAGACTGGGGATGAGCAGGCGATGCTCTGGGTCGTTGCCTCGAGGAGCGTCTCCCTCCGAGGCTCGAGCTCCAGCTCTGGGCGGAGCACGGCGGTGCTTGATCGCCGGATCGTTGGACTCGCACTCCCTCCTCGCTGAAACACCACGGGGGACGAGCTGTCACTCTCGCCTTTGCAATGGAGCTCACTGGGGGGTGGAACGAGTAACCAAAAGATGAGAATGGAGGAGGCGGAGCTCGGATTATAAATGGTGGAGGGTCCGGGAAGACAGGCGCGGGTAGGGCAATGGAGCGCACGGATCCCGAGATGGCGGCTCCGGCGAGGTCTCGGATGCATCATTAACGAGTCGGACCCGGGATTTAGGCGAGGCATGATCGGGTTTACACGGGAAAAATCCGAGAAACGGGTTACCCGCCTAAGGACCCGTGGGAACTGGTCCTGGGGGGGTAGTTGACCGGGCGGTCAACAATCCCCAGGGCCAATGGGTAGCGGCCACGTGGCTGAAATTTGGAAGTGAAATTAAGGGTAGAAAATGGCCGAATTATGAAAAGCTAAAACATGAAATATTTTTATATTTATTTTTTCTATTTTTTAGTGATTTTTAATTAATTGTTTAAAGTAAAAATAAGGTATGTACATAGTAGGGTTAGATATAGGTATATATACAATATATAGGTTTTTAGTTTTTGATTTTTAATTGTTATTTTTATACAATTTCATTCCCATTTTATATTTTATTTATTTATATCATAAAATAAGGAATAAAAAGATATTTTTATTTTATTTTTATTATTTATATACATAGGTGAAATAAATACTATGTACATTTACATACATGGTATATTTACAATATATTTTTATGGATTTTTAATTTTGTATTTTTATTTTGGTTTTGTTTTAATTTATTTTATTTATTTACACTATATAATCCTAAAATATTTACAAAACTTGTTGGAAATTAAATTTATTTATTTATAAAGCTGAATAAATAAATATGGATGGTCTATATACATGGTGAAAGTGATGTTTTTGTTCTTTTTGATTTTTCTTATTTTTATCTTGATTTTTATATCTATAAATATGTACAAATATTTACAAGCCTATTTTTGTGAGGAAAATACTTTTATTTTATTTACATAGCTATTTACACATGAGCCCCTATCTCCCTCTACTTTGGCTTTATGCGGTCAGGCCCATGTTGAACCCTCCCTTGGGTTAGGTTGCTCAATATTTATTCTAAATATTTCCCTCTTTTTCTTTTTTAATTTTTATTCTTTTTATTTTTGCACAAAAACATGCTAATTATAGGTTTTTACACAGTGCATGCTTTTGGTAATTATTTCTATTTACAACTATATACATGCATTTGCAAAGGTTTTTGTAGCTAAAATATAAGAATAAAGAGTGATGAATGAGTATTCATCAGTGGCGGCTAAAGACCTGGGCGCAGGTGGTTCCAGGGAGCACCACGTGGCCCAATCAATATATTCAGAAATTAGGAAAATAAGGGAAAATTAAAAGAAATAAAAGGAGGCAAAAATAGCACAAAGTCAAAAACATGAAAGTTGTAGATCTCGAGGAGATCTACAAGTTTAATGTTGTATAAAAAGTCAAAAGAGATCAAATAAACAAGGAAATATTTTTGGCAGCACTTATAATGGGTCAGAATATTACTTTTAATGGTTTTGTTATTTTTTGTATTTTAATTTCTTTTAAATCTCAAAACAAATTTCTATAGCAATTACTCGAATTTTAGGGGTTTTTATCAGGAATAAAATAAAGAAAATAAAAGAGTTAATTTAAATACAGGAATTAGGTTTAATTACAAGTGAAGGATTTATTGATAAAGATGTAGAATTAATGAAGATTTGCAATGAAGTTCTTGTGCTTTGAGGATAATAAGGGAGTATGAGATGACAAACAAGAGATTCATCATCTCTCTATACTTAAACTATGCTCATCCTCGAGCATCTAAAGAATGAAGGAGTCTGATTAGTTCCTGACAACACATGTGATTTTTCAAGGTTCAATTCATCAAGGACCCTTAATTTGAGTGATCCTAAAATTCTAGGTTTAACCATGCTCTCGTCAAAATGAATCCAAGGACATTTAGTGTACTACAATCAGGAGTTGAGTTGAGATGTCACCCAAGGTTCCAGTCTAGGAGACTCTCCTCTAGACCTAATTCTCAACACTAGGAAATAAGTTGGTTCTTGCATTCAATTACCACCTCATTAGTTTGTTAGACTTGGAAGTATAGATGGAAGACCATATGATGGAGGTCATAGGATTTTGTATGATCTTCTCTCCCTCTCATTGGATCAAGGATCCACTCGAGTGCCTTATTACTCAACGCATGTATATTTTTGGTTGTTGACCGGTGTGTCCATCAAGAGTTTTGAAGTCGTATGCACTTGTGTTTCTGGGAGTACACCAGGGTGTGCCTTTTCTGGGTATCTAATGTACCTTCTACACCCAAACTTGTATCATTTACGATGTAGAGCCCTTTTTGGTTGCTAGCTCGACTCCTTGGTCCTAATTAGCTTTGGTCCAATTGGACACTTTGAAAAGATCCGGAGTGATTGCCTTGAATGCAAGCTCTTTGATATTTGACTTTGAATTGAGAGAGCTTTTCTTTCAATATTTCTTTCTTTTATTTTCTTTATTTATAGCTCCACTACTTTTACCAAGAGTTAGCGTACAATGATCAATAAATTATTAAGTTTCATCACACCCTGGCACATAGGTCAATATCAAATGATAACATGAGAACTTATTCACATAGTAGTTAGGGTTTGCCGACACTCAGGTTCCTTAAAGCCTTCATTGACTTTATCCCATCCTCAAGCATCATAAAATCAGTTCTAGACTCAAATCAACAGTCCTAGCGCCTCAAGTGATAATTCAACTCATCTCATCATTCATACAATTGTGAACGTGATATGCTGAGGTAGAGATGAAGAGTGCAATACAGTGCTCAAATCTTTCAAACTAGGAAGTGTGGATTATTAAGTTTCGAACCTTAATGACTAAATCTGGTTAACTCAGACTCCCAAGATCTCAAAAATCAAATGCCCTCAAATATGTAAGCCTTGACTGATAGTGAAAGTGCCAGGAATACACCAATTCCAAAGTTAGTGAATTTTTGTATTTTTTGAAGTTTGCAATTTTTATGAGTTTTTTTATCTCAATAGAAATAATGACTAGTCCAAGCTCATATGAATAGTTGCATCCATTTTCATCCAGTGTAGGTGTAAGTACAGACTGTTAGACAACTACCTGTATTACTTCAAGATGACACCATTCGCATTGTCTTTTAACCATCCACTCTGCTAAGGAGATTGCAGTTCCCTCACTGATAAATGGCTACTCATTTTTTAGCTCAGTACGTAAAGTCACTGCTCAAGAAAAGGTTTTAGCTTTTCAAACTTTCAGATTTTATGGGATTAGTGGTAATTACAAAATAATAAGTTAATCCCTCATTTTTGAAAAGAATTTTGATAATATTTTCCAAACCATGTCACATAATATAGAGATTTTCAAAATATTTTTCAAATAATTTTCAAATGAGTCAAATCCCCGTTTTTCAAACCATTGTAAAATATTTTTCAAAATAGTATCATAGAGTTAGATTTTTTTCAAAGCATTTTACAATCATTTTTACGAAAATCAGTTCAAAAATACTTATACCCTAGCCCAAAAAGTTTGAAAAATTTCAAAATACGAGCTATAGCTAAAGTATATATACAATATATACGGTATACCCCCCTATACATTAACTTTTGCTATGTCCTCATAGCACAAAGTGAATTGAAGCCATATCTCAGGTTAAATACACGGTGAAATAACATAACTGACTCAGAAGCTCTCCCCTATATTGAGGTTAAAATAACCTGAATATAAGAGGAGCAAGAAGAGGAAATAATGGTCATGACTTGAGTCCCCCTATACTTAAGCTGAGAATAGCCTAAGTATTGAATATGCAATAAGGATGGAGGGACCCGTGGTGAGTACTTCAGAGGCTGTACAAGGTTCCCCCTATACTTAGGCCTGAAGAGTGGCCTATGTATCTGGATGTTGAATTAAAGATGGGGAACTAGGGGTTAGTTAGGATTAGAGGGGAGGGAGGGGGTGGATGGATTTATAGAGATGATTGGATCTGTGGAGACGGTAGGGGCGGGAGGCATCTAGGGTTACAGGAGGGTCAGGTGAATAGAAATTCAGGCTCAACCAAGCACGCAATACCCTTGATACCAACACACACATGAGGACTGTGAAGGTTCAGTCGTATTTATCTTGTCTATTTTATGGTGATCATCCAAAATTGAAGTACATTATGCATGTTTAAAGATAGGTTTTGGGCACTATCCTAGGGATATGTCCTCACCTCTCAGCAATCAATCACAAGCTACATACAATGAGGGTATTTCTCTCCCATAATCCAAGGTTGTTTTTATTCCATTTATTTGATTAACTTGCATTCTAGTCCCAATTTTAACTTGAGGTTATCATTATATTAATTTGGGAGCACAAATCAAGCAATCATTGTCTAATAGGACATTCCCAATTTCCTTTAATATCCCAAGTGATAAATCAAGAGGAAGATCGAGAAAACACGATGCATTCTTGAAAGAGAACTTACAGTACCTCTAGCAATCTCCATGCACATGCAAGACTATATTTGAAAATTTTTACACTAAATGCATGCAAGTTGAAGAAACCACACCCTAAACAATGCTTCTATTACCGAGAAAGAATTCAATTATTTTGGCTAAGTGAAGTGATGTACGTGCGTCTCATGAATTATGTGTGTCCTACCTATGGATTAACACATAAAATATGAAAAAAGAGTTTGTAGGCTGTATGCCTAGCCATAGGTCGACAATCAAGTGAAGCCCCACCCAGACTGGGGTGAAATATGCCTCACACACACCTACAAAGTTTAGGTTTATGCTACACTCGCGAGCCCTCGAATGAGGACTGCTGGAAATGCAATGATTACAATTATATACAACATGAAACATGAATGATTTGCTAATAAATCTCCTTGATTTCTCCTAGGTTTTCTTTTGCGGCTCCTTGCAGCAAGATCTCACGACTCCACACCTCCATGGTTCTCAAGCATCCTTGATCTCCATGGGCCCTGCCACAAATGAAACTGTTAGAATAAAATCAAGAAAATTAATCAACAAAAATGATGCATAAATAAATACAACATGAAGACCTAAATTATTAAAAAATAATAAACTCAAAATAATACAATAAATTTCAATAAAAAATAAAATGAGTTGTGTCCCAAGCAACAACGTCGTTAGATGAACATCTCTTTAATTGTCGATGATTGTAGTATTGGAGACAGATTTTGATTCAGCAAAAACCACACTTTTGAATATGTGGAGAATTTTTACTTGGTAAGTCTACCATGATCGAATAGGGACACGAGCCTCCTTGTCTATTTACAAAAAAAAATATTGACTAAAGTTGAGTGATTAAACTCTCGAATCTAGATCTTCATATGCAGTCACATTACACCACACAACATAATATAATAATGCAAACAAAATGTATTAATATTTTCTATTTGTTTTTATGCAGCTAAAATGAGATGCAAGTGTATGATGTGCAACCAATAACCAAGCAACGAACACTGTACTAATATGCCCTATAAAATATCCAAGGTAATGAGCAATAAAAATTAGGTCAATTTCAGAGGCATTTGATGTAACAAATTTATCAATAAAAGAGAAAATGGAATTAAGAGTCGAAGAACAAGTGACACAATACAATTAGAAATTTAACATATTTAATTAAGGTTCAAACATCAAATAAATAATGAATAATGTAGATAATGAAATAAGCATCTAAATAAAATTGAAATCAACTGAAATAAAGATTGTATGCTCAAGTTATGATCAATAGAGTCTAAGGGAATAAATGCAGTAAAAATACGAAAATAAATGGATAAATAATTACAACCAGGCCCTTGAGGGGCATATTTACAATTGCTAAAAGTCGAAGGGGCTCCCATGATATTTTCTCTTGCGTGTGGGGGCATATCTGCACTTATTAGAAACTGGTTGGGTCTGATTGCAAATTTTCCAGGTACGCACCTGGGGCACATGCGCCTGGACTTGGTGCAAATCTCAAAAGGGTTGGGGACTGAATCTACAAATAATCTCATCCCCCTCACGTACGCGGCACACCGATTGAGGTTCAGACCGAGGCTCAGGGGTGTCAGGTAGCTTGGGAGGACACGTGGAGGAATCACCGAGCTTTGGAAAGAGGCACGATTCCCCAAACCTATATGCATGATGCTGAGGCTCGGAGTATATCAGAGCTATCCGATCGTGATGATCGAAAGACACATGTGCGTCATGTTCTTTAGTGTCGTCGCCTCCTACGGCGGAGTTGGTGAGGCAATAACAAGCTTGGGATTCCTCCTCCGTGTTCCAAATACATGCCTGATGGTCGAAGAAGAATGCTGGAGGCCTTGCGAAGGAGCTGGAGGCAAGATAAAGCCCTGATGATGGGCTGAGGACATGAGATGGTGTAGTGTGGCTGGAGGCTGAGCGCTCGAACAGAGCAGGTTGTAGGGCTCCAACCATTGAAGAGTTGAGGACCTGCATTCGTTAGAGATAGCTGAAGCATGTTTGCATGGGGGTTGTGAGTGAAGTGGAGGCCCATTTGAGGTGAAGGAGCAGAGGACCGACACTCGTCTCCGACGAGCCAGAGAGGAAAATGGGACGGAGATGAACAGGATCTGGAGAAGAAAGAGGATGGTCGGAGTCGTGTGCGTGGATCATAGGAGTGTGATGGAGCTCGGAGGAGGTCTAATTGAAGGTGGGGATGCCTGTGCATTGATAAAAGCAATAAAATCACAAGAAAAAGAGGGTAAGAGACTACCTGATCAGAGATGGATCCCCGACGGAGGAAGTGGCTTGGGCTAAGCGCCAGGAGGCACTCCAATCATCGCACATTGAAGGAAGCCGGGCCTGGCCTCGAAGCTCAATTGGCCGCTAGGCAGTTGAAACATGGTTGGACTGCCACAGAGCATGGAGGTCATCTTCACCCTCATCAATTCGCCCCTCCACTGTCACCAGAGGGGTGAGAGAAGGCTGGGCCTCAACCTGTGAATTGGTGGATGGGGGATTATGGCGACGAGGAAGGCACATTTATAGATGGTGGCTGGTCGTTACAAGAGGATGGAGGGGTATCTATTCGCAACGTCCGCTTGGAGGATCTATGGCTCGATCAAGGGTATTGATGATTGGGTGAGAATGAGGGGAGTTAGGGCTATGTGGTTGAGCGTTTGGGTAGTGGAGAGGATGGCTGAGGTGGAGGCTAAAAATGGAAGTGGAAAGGGTTGCAGTGAGGCAAAACGGATGGGCGGAGAAGGCGTTAGAGGTGGTAGAAGGGGTCCCCGTCGTTGGATCAAGCGATCCAAGGGCTGAGAAGTGGGCGCAGGCGAGTGGTCTAGATCATATCAAATGATCTGATCTAAGGGTTGTGGGCGATGCGTGGTAGACGAACATGATGAAGATGTGGGTTTGATCCTATGGTCGAAAGAAGAGGGGTGATTTGGAGGATGCTGGAGCGTAGGATGGGAGTCAATCATGCGGCTGTGGTGATGCAAAAGGGAGCGATCTAGATTGCATCAGGGAGCGAAGATCGGACGGTGGAGATGGTGGCACGATTGGATGAGGAAAATAAAAAAGAAATAGAAGGAGGCAAAATTAGCAAAAAGTCGAAACATGAAAGTTGTAGATCTCGAGGAGATCTACAAGTTTCATGTTGGATAAAAAGTCAAAAGAGAACAATGTACAAGGAAATATTTTCGGGAGTTTTTCTAATAGATAAAAATACTGCTTTTAATGGGTTTGTTATTTTTTGTATTTTTAATTTCTTTTAAAGCTTAAAAAAATTTCTACAGTAATTACTCTAATTTTAGGGGTTTCAAATAGGGAATAAAATAAAGAAAATAAAAGGGTTAATTTAAATACTGAAATTAGGGTTAATTACAAGTGAAGGATTTATTGATAAATATGCAAAATTAATGAAGATTTGTAATGAAGTTCTTATGCTTTGAGGATAATTAGGGAGTATAGAGATGATAAATTAGATATTCATCAGGGTCGTATGTATGTTGTATATACTTTATACATAACTCGTACTTTCATATTTTCTATAAGTATGGCTAAAATACAATTAATTAATTCTAAAGAATACACTTGTATAAAATTCATTAAAAATTCCTTGTATATACTGTTTAATAAATCAGGTAAAATGTTTTGCAAAATTTTTGAAAAGTTGGAAAATTTCTTTGAAAAATCTTTTGAAAAATATTTGGAAAATAATTTTTAAAATGTTTTAAATCTTTGTAAAAATATTCTGGTTGTAGAAATTTCTTTTCTTTCTGTGATTTTTTTTTGAAAATAATTTACAATTGGTTTGGAAAATGGTTACAAAAATATATTTGAAAAACCTATACATACAGTTTGAAAAATCTTTGTAAAAATTATTTTCAAATTTTGTAAATGGTTTATTTGTCAAAGTAATTTGAAAAATAAAGTTTTGAAAATGTTTGCAAAAATGTGTTCAAATTATTTTGAGAACTTATATACAATTCAAGTAAATAAAATTCTTTAAATTTATACATAACCTTGTGAATAACCAACTTATGTAAATTCTTAAATCCTTACTCTTGTAAATACTAAAGAAGCAATCCTGTGTAAATATCTTCACATATTCATTTTTCTAAAAACCTTTTGTTTTTGAAAATACCCTAAAATTTTGCAAAAACTTGCATAAAATTTGATAAACTTTTCCAAAAAAATCCACAAAAAGTTCAAAACCAGAAAATTGCATCACAACAGTATTTTCCTTGCATTGTACATAACATTTGCATATTTCGGGTTGATATTGATAGTTGAACAAGTCTAAATTAAATCCGAATATTGGAGCTTAGTTGGTCCTTAATTGCTTAATCACAGGAACCTTATAGGAACTGGAATTAAGGCACTTCAGGTCTGCTAGGCTTAATTTGCTGGCATGAGACCACAAGCCAGTGGAAACATCGGAAATCACATATCTGTGGCCACTGTACCACAACCCAAACCAATAGCCATGAGTCCAATGACAGAAGTTGTGGGTTGCAATAATACTTCAAAAGAGGGATAGTCTACTGGCTCAAGAGGAAGAAGTCCTTATGTAAATGCTGTTGTATATAGTATTTAAAAACAATGCAATAAAAACTCCAAAAAAGTGGACATGCCTGAATGAAAATAAAATGCATGCTGGAGTATGTATACATATGTATAGTCCAATAAGAAAGCTTAAGCTTCAAATTCATGTTCACGTGAGCCTGCAGCCGGATGACTTGGCTACACAGGCTAAGTATCCTAGGATAGCTAGCTACACTGGCTACCATCCATTCTTCTATCCGCCTCCTCTTCTCGAGCTAGTTGCACTTGAACTTAGAAGGGAATACCCCGCTTCTTGAGAAAAGAGTTGCTGGATTGGGGAATTATGGTCACCATGTTGGAGAAGAATGGCGTTTACCACTTCAGCTGAGGAGAGCTACATATCATTGACATTGTACAAGTGAGACTCATAGTCATAAGAGTTTGTATATGTCGTTGACTTGTTTCTAACATGGCTATTGAGGAGACTTGGGTAGAGTTTTGTAGTTCTTAGAGGCTGTTGTGTTTCTAGTCCGATTCCCAATCAAGGTTCCGACCAAAATAACAATCCAAGGATTCGAATGAGCTCCAAACTTTGATTCTATGAGGATGAGTTTAAGAGTTGAAATCAATCAAAGTTCTTTTCTTATTCTTTTCTTTATTTTCTTTTCTACACTTATAAGTATAAGTGTTTGCTAGGGACTAACAAAGGCAAATATAGGGGGGTGATGAATCTCCATTTCACCACCTTTTTTCTTTCATTTTGTCCTTTAAACCCTAGCTAAATGCATGTAAATATCATTATTTAGCATAAATTAACATCTATTAAATATTGTATAAACTACTCTAATTAAGGCCAAAATTAAAAGAATAATGAAAATAAAATAAAAATAAGGTGTCAAGGACACCTAATGACCCTAAACCCCTAAACCTAGGCATCATGATGATTGGGTCGACAAGGAATAAAGTAGGGGGAGATAGGGAAGATGAATTGTACAGAAATCACATAAACAGTTTTAATTCATGAATAAATCATTTTAGGACCTATTTTATTTTATATTATTTATACATCAAATAAAGAAACTTTGTACATGAAAGTTGTAGATAAAAATATATAGAAAAATACAAAATTTATTTCACATAAAAAATACAAATTGTACATTCTACTTTAAAATAAAAAGCCCAAATCCAAACTTCCCAAACCCATATCTTCTCCGTAGGAATTCAAAATCCATCTAAATCATTTTAATTGTATATAAATTTTTATTAGCTATTTAACGAAAGTGGTTTCATTTAATTTGGAGTTAAGATGCAAAAGTTAGGCCTTGGACCCCTATTATACAATATACCTGGATAAAACATTCATTTTAATTATTCTTTACATTTTCATTAATTTTATATTTTTATAATTTTGTAAATATTTTTTATAATGTATATACATAAGTAGAATAAAAAAATCATAAAAAACACATTGAAATAAATAAAGATACATGAATACATAGATGAATTACCTATACTTATACTTTATAATAAATACATCTATTTATTTAAGTGTATATACGACCTCAAAAAAAATAAAAGGAAAATATATTCATGTGTATTTAAATAATCTATAAATATATAATTATGTGCATAAATTAATAAAATTTAAAATATAAAATAAAATTAAACTTACAATATATAGGTAAATATACCTATGATTATACTTGTAAATATTACTTTTTAATAAATCATCTCAAAAAATAAATAAAATAAATAGGGAAAAAATTAATGTTTTCACCAAAAAATTAATAAAATCATCTACTATTTTCTATCTATAATAAAGCATCTTAGCCTTGGATTTTTCTGGTTGGTCCACGTGGACAAACCAGAATCAAACCTTAGTTGACCTGGGGTCAACTGCCCCCTCTCTCTTCCAGGTGTGTCAGACATGTCAACCACCCGTCTTCTCCCCTTTTTCTTGGGAGTTTAATCGCTCCAATCTATCTAATTTTGCATGCAAACCTATTGTTGATCATATCTAATACCCGCCAATGCCCTAAATCCCTTGTGCATAGCCTCTATCTCTCGTTAATCATCGATCAATAAGGACGATCATCTATGTTTATAAATAAACCTCCTCCCTCCTTTCTCTATTTGGTCCCGATGAATCCATGACTCATTAACTTTTCTGTCGTATTTTGTCTTAAAACCCTTAACAAATACATGTAAATATTCATTAATTCCCACATTTTTTCCAAATCCTATTCATGAATAAAAATATACTTTTATGCATCAAAAACATGTAAATAAATAAAGAATAAAAAATAAAGAAAAGAAAAGAAGGCAGATTGTAGATATGCATGTATGTAAAATATGACTCAGATAATATAAATATAGGTGAAAGATATGTTTATATACCCTAAGCCCCGAGACCAAGTCAAGCATGGATTGGTCGACAAAACAACAAGTAGGGGGAGATAAGGGAAGAAAACAATAAAAATAATAATTAAATAACACTCCACACATTATTCATTATTTATCAAATAAATACCAAATCTTCATTTATTTTTAATTAATTCATAGGAAGATATTTTTCACCAAACTCTTTTCCTAATTATTTTTAAAAATGTATATAAAGATATAAAAATAAGTTAAAAATATTATCCTGTATATATGCCAAGAAAATCTTATTTTAAATTGCCAAAATCTCAACTTCCGAACATCATAAATTCCTCATACGAACTCCAATTTCACTCTACTCACCTTTAAAGTTCATGAAATAATATTCTCTAATTAGTAAAGGTGGTTTCATTAAAATCGGAGTCTATTTGCAAAAAGTTGGTTTTGGGACCTAATGACAAAGGGGTTTTTGGCTATTTATTTTTATATAAACTCATTATTTATAGTTTTATTAATTTTATAATTTCTAATCATTTAATGATAGTGTATTTTCATCATGATTTATTTCAGAATTTTTGGAGCTTATTTATTATTTTAATAAAATCCAAAAACCCTAATTTATAGACAAAATTGAACTGCCTAACTTATACTTGTATTTATTAATATATCTAAATTATTTTATTAAAATCCATAAAAATTCACAAAGACTTTATTTATTAATAATTAAGAAAATCTAAAATTAATAAATAATTAAGTATTTATTGAATTAAAAATCCATTACTTATTTATTAAGTATTATTTATACTTATTTATTAATGTAATATTTATATTTCGAATAATATTTATTATTTATGAAAATTACTTATACCGTAATTTAGATAATTTAATTATCTACATTTTTCGTTTTTATACCTATTTTAAATAATGTCATTTACTATTTATTATATAATTTATAAACATTTTAACATTCTGGCCAACCAGGTGCTGACACGTGTCAGCACCCTAGCTCTTCTTCCTCAAGAAGCTGGTGGAGAGTCTGCTGTGCCCGACCGTTTTCACCATTTTTTTCCGTGCACTCTACAACTACTTCAATCAATCTAAACCCTCCACGTCTTCCTCCTAACCTCCCTAACACATGCCCATCCTTGGATTAGCCTTGAAGCCCAAGCAATTCATCTATAAATATTCTTAAAGTTGACGAGAACCAACTAACTTCCTCCAACTGATTCTGAACCACTGTTCATCAGCCGACCCATCTCTCTTCCAAGCCTCGTACCGGCCTTCTGAGGTGGTGACAACATCTCGAAGCAGCCTAGCATGGAAGAAGGACGTCGGAGGAGAAGCTCCAAGGTGCAGCACCGCCTTGCATCGCAGCCCAACACCGCGTTCAACTCCGGCAAGGATCGGTCGTCGAGAAATCATCAGAGGTAATACACCTCTATTCCCAGGTCTATTCATCCACATCTCCTACTATTTTCTTTCTCGATCTTCGTGCCACATTAGCGACTTTAATCACGTAATTAGGTCATTTAATCACCCTTCTTAGACGCGCATTTAATCCCAACTCCAATTCATTTCGAAATCAAACCAATTCACATCCCACTTTTTGCTACCATTCACACCTTTCTTCACTAATTCTGGAAACACCATTTTTGATCTTGCAAATTGTAACTCTTTGGCTAATTTCTTCGCAAATCTAGCATATACTATCATTCCTTGCAGGATTAGCTTGTATCTGAAGCAAATGCAAGTCATTCGGAGCTTTTAATCTTCACGCAATCAATCATCAAAGAAGGTGAATCAGCCTTAGCATAAGTACCAGGATCGCCGGACCATCCATTTCATTGACGGAAAACGTCGACTTCAAGTCATCTATAGAGGAACACCATCGTGGGTGAGCTCGAGGGGTGAAGGAGTCACCCCTCTGATCCCGCCGGAGGCCCAAGCCCCTCGCCAGTTGCCGGTGATAATTTGGAGAAGAAGGCTTCGTTGTCAGTGGCATGAACAGCTTCAAGAACAGAAAGAACTCCAGGAGTACAGCCTGCTGACACGTGTCACAATTAGACGGTTCAGATCACCCCGCACCTTCTAATCTAGGCCGTTCGATGTGAAACGGTGGAACTTTTGCGACTTAAATCCAGCAGACTTTCAGAAATCCAAGCCCGCCTCCAGAAGTTTCCAGAATTGCAATTAGGTCCCTGCGTAGGGACTTAATTGTAATAAAACTTATTTCTTTCGCATTTTAGTCCTTCCAGGGACTATTTGTAACAAAAACTAAACATTTTTCTTGCAGTTAGGTCCTTGGCTTGTAAGGGCCATTTTGACCTCGCATTTTTGACATTTTCCCGCGAATTTTCTAGGGTAGCTCGAGAACTATCCAAGCTATTTCTCGAGTATTTTTTCTGAATTTTTCATCGCTTTCTTTTGTGGATTTGATTCTTGTCTTCTTGAGTTTGTTTTAAACCGAATTTGTTCGCTATTTCTTTCATTGTAAAATCAAGAATAAAAGAGGATTTGTTGGGATTTATTCTTTGTCTCGAAAACCGTAGTTTGAACATTCTGCTTCCTTGTGTTCGACCTGGGCACACTCACCTGGTTAAATTAGTAGTGAACGGTAGAATAGGATTTCATCTCCTATTTTACCGTAATTTTTGTTTGATCAAATTCGGGTTTCGGTTCCGAGCGATTCTCTACAAAGACACTTTAATCCGCCCCTGAAACTTGAGTTTATCAAAATGGCACTGTTGCCGGGGACCGTCAGAAGAATTTCCAGTTGTAGTCTCGGACCCATCCTCTACTAGGAAATCCTGGGTCTCTACTTGATACCTCTCAAGGTCGTTAAGGCAAACCCCATCAATGTAATCATAGGTGGCTAAAGAACTCAAGAAATCTGAAGATGCATCACTGGATGTGTTTGATTCTCTCGCCATCTCTATATGTACCTTCTCGCCCTCAGCACAAAAAGATACCTTCCCTGTATCATAATCGAAGAGGGCCTTCGCGGTCTCTAAGAAAGGCCTCCCAAGGATGGTTGGGGTAAGGTGCAACTGTGTAGGGCAATCCATGTCCAAGACAGTAAAGTCCACTGGAAATTGCAGGCCCTGCACGGTTATGATAATTTTCCTCAATATGCCCCTAGATCCCTTTACGGATCTATCAGCAAATTGAAGGATCACGCGGGATTTGTAAAGAGGACCTAACTCGAGCTTATCGAGTAAAGAAGATGGTATCAAATTGATCGAGGAACCGTTATCTAATAGAGTGCGGTCGAATTCGACATTTGCAATCTCGCATCTGACATAATGTGCTCCTGAATCCTTCTTCTTCTTAGGTAACTTATTCTGAATGGCGCAGGATGTAGCCTTGGTCAAAACATGTTTCTCTGTACGTGATCTTTTTTCCTACGCGTGGTGCATCGATTTTTCAACTGATTCTTGAGCGTAGGAAACTGATCCAAGGCATCATGAAGTGAGATCTTCAAAAAGATGTGATCTTTCAGTAGTCTTTCAGTCTATGGAGTCACAACATTCTTTTTGTTATTTTTCTTTCCTTTTCCAAACAAAGCATCAGAAAAAGGAATAATGTCGGGAATGAGAAAATCAGACTTTTTATTGATTTCAGAATCAGCTTGTACATCGAGAGTTTCATAATTATGTACAAAACTCTCTAAAACGGGGGAAGAAACATTTTTATCGGGAGTATATGCATGGTCTGGCATGATATCATCGTCTGTCTTGTCGATATCCATGTGAACTGTTTCAGCATCGCTTCCTTCTCTCTGATCTTCATGATGGTCCTTATCCTCGTGAAAATTCTCCTCCTCAGCATCAGAATGTGACTGCTCATAGATTTGCTCTTGCTCCTCATCAAGTGCCCTCTCCTCTACTCCATCAGGTGCTTGTGGTGATCTACCGCTCCTGAGATGAATGAAGTTAGATAAAATGCAGGAAAAGAGATTGTACCTATAGTGTTGTCTACCTGATCTGGATGCCTCCTCTTGTTATTCGGATTCATCTGAGGCTGGGCTAGGAGAGTGGTCTTCGGCGCGGTTAACTCATCTAGACGATGGTTAACTTGCTCCATTTCTATCTTGTGTGCAATTTGGAGCGTACTCAACATATCCATGATTTTATTTAAAGCCTGGTCCTGTGAAGACATCTCAGGTTCAATATGGTGACCCTGGCTTTCTGCTTTCTCCTGTCTTGGCTTGTATTGCTGCAAGGTGTAAGGCTGAGAGGATCTCTGCGATATAAAGGAAGACTGTTGCTGCTGCTGATAGTGATATGGCTCTGAATGGTTAGCAGGATACTGATAGAAATTTGGTCTCTGATAAGCATGCTGGTGAGACTGCTGCAACGTGAATTGCTGTCGGTGCTGGAAGTGTAGACGTCCATGCTGCGGGTGACTGTATTGCTGCTGCATATGATGAGGTACACTCGGTTGCTGAATTGGAGTATACCAAATCCCGTTGATCTCAAGAGTGGCTTGAGGCTCAACATCTATATCTGCAGCAGTGGTGATCTGACTGGGATTGGCATGAGACTGATCCTCATGCCAATCAATCCGCGGAGTCTCGGGCTCGCTCTGAACAAAATGTATCTGTCGGGTGGGCGGAGCTGGTAAAGTCCTCCGTGTAGGTTATGCAGCCATAGAAGATTGGGCCTGCTGATACTGAAGTTGAAGCTCTGAAACCTTCTTCGTGAGAACACTCAGCTGCTGAGGCAGAGATGAGAGTTTCTCCAACTCTCGCAGCGGATCGAAGTCCTGAACTTGTTTTTGAATCACATCCACCAACGTTAATTTCTCGCTAATGAAGCCCATGTTGGTGTTGGATTCAGACTCTGAAATATTAGCCACCTTATGATGTTCTCGGTGATGTGGTGGCTGAGGGGCCTTCTGGAATGTCCGAGTAGAGTCGACGACTCTCGAGTTCTCTGCCATCCCTTCAAAGATGGACCAGACTGACTCAGCATCCTTATTCAAATAACTACCGCCACATGGGGCACTCACCAACCCCTGAATATCCGGCTGGAGTCCTCTAAATTAGTTTTGCACTAGCACCTTCATTGGTATCTCATGATGCGGGCATCTATCCGTAAAATCTTTGAATCTATCCCATGCCTCATGGAAAGATTCATTCGGAAGCTGCGTGAAGTTGGATATCTGACTCCTCATCATGTTCTTCCTCCACAGAGGAAACTATTTACGTAGGAATGTGGACTTTAAATCGTCCCACGTAGAAACTTCCCTTCCTAGATGGCTCAATCAGTAAAGTGCCTTATCTGCTAAGGCGAAGGAAAAGGCTTTGAGGCGAACAACCTCCTGTGTAACTCCTGGGTAGCTAGCCGTACCGCAAATCATCTCAAACTGATGCAGAAAGGTAAACAACTCCTCTGTAGCATTCCCTTAGAACTTGGGAAGCAATGAGATAAAGGACAACCTCAACTCGTATGGCCCTTGATTCGACAGTAGCCGAATCCAATGATGTAGCATTCTCACGCCCGGGTCATACTCATCTCGTAAAGTGGTGGGAACCACTGCAGGCGGTAAAGGATTCCCAGCTCCTGCTCTAAGCACGGCTATCTCAGTCTGCAACTCATTCTGAGTTCTAAATTGTTCTCGAATATGCAAGTTCATCTGTTGTAATGTGTCAAGAATTCCTGTCGTGATATCTGCAGCTGAATCTGGTCTTTCGTCATGGTGTTCCTCAGCTGTTGGCCTCTCCTCTGCTGGTCCTTTGCCACGAGCCATGTGTCTCAGATCTGCTGTGAAAGAAAAATTCTCGTAAGAACTCAGCGAAAAATCAGCTGGAGATATCAATGATGCATTGAGGCAAGGGTCAATCTCAATAGACTGGCTGGGAGGCGAGGGAGTCTGGGTCTGACTCTTCTCGAGATCAGATGGGACCAACTCGGGAAGAGGGTCATCCCGAGCTTGTGAAGATGTACGACGAACGGTGGATGGTCGAGGGCTCATGGAGTCTGAGCAAAAAAGCCATCGAGTCATCATCTTTGATGTCAAGAGATTGATCGGGAGAGCACGATTTACGATTCAAGAAAGATGGGAAAATGCGTAAAAGTCACGGTAACTCATGCCCCACAAGCAAACACAAAGCAAACCCCGTTTTCTCCAACACAACCCGATGATGACCGTAAGAGTTCGGTCTTTTCTCTTGTCGATTTTAGGGTTGTATTAGCAAACAAGTATAATCTCGGTTAACGTGAGCTGATAGGTGCCTGATATTTCCCCGAAATACTGTCCCGAGTCTTTACAGAGAACCACTTGCTTTCAGTCAGTATGGGGGTAAGTACGGACCGTTTCTGACTACCTGTGTTACTTGAGGACGGAGCCTTATGCAATGTCCTCTAAACCCCCCACTCTGCTAAGTAAACACGGACCGTTTCCGGCTACCTGAGCGTACCCACTGAAAAGCAGTGATTATGTGTATAGACTAAGTAGTATTTCGTGAGAAATACGGGTTTCGGTTCTATCCTTACAGGTTGTCTCTCACTCGTGCACTCTGAGAAGAACCTGTACGGGGGTTACTCTCCCCAACTCAGTTGAACCTTACTTTGGTTTTAAGTCAGATACTTTAGCAGTCCTGATTTTATTTTTGGGGTTTTATATTTTTTTGGGTTTTTTTTTCAGACAAGCATCTAACGAGTGTTTTTTATAAGTCCTAAAATCATGCACCTAGGTTGCGAGTCCTAAGACTAACTATGAACGCGCAATCAGATAGGAAAAAATCCTAAGTAAGCACCTAGCCTCGTAAAAATCCACGGAAAACCGACGATGCGAAAAAAAATTGCGGTGGGTGCCTGATCCCCCGAATGCACGGCACTCGGCGAATCAGACCCCGAGAAAAATGGGAGGGAGGTACAAATCGGGATGCCCTTAGGGGGCCTCTTTCTAAAAAAACAAAAACACGGACAAGTGCCCTTCTCTTTTTTTACAAGAATAAAGGAAAAAAATACAACTCAAACCCTAACTAACCCTGCCCTCTGCAATCGAGAATCTCGGTCTCTGCACTTTCAGCTGTTTTACGGCTTTCGAGAAAGTCGGTTGAACTTGCAAGCCCTGCAAGAATTAGTTAAGAAACAAAAACACACAAAAAAGCCGTAAACAAAACTTTAAAAGAAACACGAAAAACCGTAAAACCGAAGAAAAACCATAAATCAAAAACCAAAAGAAAATTTGTAAAATCAAGAATAATAGAGAAAATCGGTTCAAAAACCGTTGTAAAAACAACTCCTCCCCGACAATGGCACCATTTTCTTTGATCAAATTCGGGTTTTGGTTCGGAGAGATTCTCTACACTGATACTTTAATCCACTCTCGAAACTTGAGTTTATCAGGTCCCTCTTTGATCTTTGAATCCCCTTGCCTTTTGTGTGTGCGCTCCCAGTGACAAGGAGAGCACCCCCAAGTGTCAGAGTAAAGGAGGAGATGAGGCAGTCCAAGGTGGAGCTCCGACGACCTCTGCTCCTTGGTTTCCAGGTATGAGATGCACCCATTTTATCCATTATTCGGTAGATTTATTTTAGTTTTTCCTTATCTGTATTTTATTTCACATTTAGATCTTTATTTTATTCGTATTAAACTCCTTCAATCGATTGCAAGAGCTCTCTGCTCCGACCATTGTCCACCGTGCTCCCGATTGTTTCGACCCCCTAATCCATGCCCATTTCATTCCCTATCACTTTCTGCATCCATTTCACCTTTCGACCAAACCAGACCCTCCTTGGATCCGCGAATTAGGGCTCTATCTCTGCCCTTTGTCGGAGCCTCTTCGCTCACCTCCATCTTCATGCGCAACAGATTCAAATCGGGTCGAGGTGATTCATTTCGAACCCAGGATCTTTCTTCTGCAAGTACGAGTAGCAAGGGACCTAAAGAAGGTCGATTTCAGTGTAGGAGAAGGTCCCCAAGCACCCAGAACTTCGACGAGCTCCGGGTCCCTACCCAGCGGGGCTCGGACTATGTTGTTGGTGTCACTTGATGCAGAAGGCTGCCAGGAGTACTACGGGTTGATCGGCAAGAAGAATGGTGGCCGGAGTGAGGATGAACACCCGATTGAAGCAAGGAAAGGGAGATGTTCTTCCCTATTCTTGCTCCGAACCTCAGCACCATCCGATGCCAGGCACGGCCCGGATTTAATCTAGGTCATTGATTTGATTCCACGCGAAACACCGCCTCGCCTCAACCGTTGATCAAGTTAAGTGGCGCCTGTGTGGTGCCACCATATCCGCTCCCTTCCATCGAGTAAGGATAAATTGCACAACACCCCTTTGTTTTATATTATTTTAGTTTTAGTCATGTAAATATTTTCGTAGTTGTAAAAATATTATAATAACTGCAAGGTCTTCATACTTTTGGATATTTACATTTTGGTCCTTGCCAGCTCAGCTCACATGGCCCCCCACGTGAGCTAAGCATTTTGCTTCTACACCCTTACGAATTTTTGTAATTAATGCTTAGTATATAAAATGTGAAGTTTAGTTGTAAACTTTTAGGAAATTTTCATGTAATCCCTTGTCTTATATCTTATTTGCAAATATGCCCTTTCTAGTTTATATTTTTTTATGCATGATGATCTAATTTTTATAACAATAATCTGTACTTCAAAAGTTATGAAAAAATAGGATACGGTACCTGGATGCGTGATCTTTCATGCTTAATAATTAATTTTGCATTTTATGTATTTTCCTAATTATTAAAAATCAAAAGAGCACATTTTGTCCCTATTTACATTTAAAATCCAAAAAAATTACAAAACCTTTTCAAAAAATTCCAAAAAATATATTTTATTTATTATTGTATTTTGAACCTCCATATAAAAAACCCTAAAAATAGAAAAAAACCACTAAAAATTTAAAAGCTCTAAAATACTTATAAAATTATAAAAAATCTTCAAAAATACCAAAAATATTTATTTTATCTATATTATATATTATTTATTAAAAACAATATTGGAAAAGTTTGACTCTATTTAGTATTTTAATTTCTGAAAAAAATCAGCCTATTTATTAAGTCCCTGATTTTGTCTATTTTAGACTTTAAAAATACCTAAAATGAGCAAAAATATCTAAAAAATCACAAAAATAGTTGAAAAATATAGAAAACCCAGAAGCATTTTATTTTGCAAATTTTGATTATTTTTAACTATATTTATAACTGTAATACCTCATATTGTATTATATACCTATATATACCTATAGTTTATATTATTAATAACTATTATAAATACCTTATCAATATTTTTAATACCCTTAAAAAATAAAAAAATAAAAAGGATTGTACCTTAGGATTTTTTTATTTCTATATATTTATTATTGATATTGTATATGAACATTCACATATGCATTATATTATATATATACTCATATACTCTTACATATATCTATATAATATTATGTAATATTAAAATTAAAAAGAAAATAAAAATTAAAAAAAATTAAAATATAAAATATAAAAGTAAAAATCAAATAAAAATTTGTAAAATCAAAACTCACACAAAAAGATTAAGTAGACACCAGTGTACATAATTTACTTTGGTTATAAATAATCATTAGGTTACCATGTTTGTTCTCAGTGGTTTGACCTCTACATGCTTACACATTATACACCTTTGTTTGTAGAGTAAAATAAACTGTACTTCACAATTTTGTTATTCATTGATTAATCACATGTTGGGGTACTTATTGTTTGAATCGGGATCTCTAGTGGGACTCCACAACGACTTTGTCTTCGTCTTGTGAGGACATACTAGACCCGCGAAAGATCCTGCTCAACACCCCTTCCATGCCCATACCCTCCATACACTCTTACACACTCATACATTGCTCCATACCCTCATACACACCCATATGCATACTCATACCCGTCCCACACTTGCATACATGCTCACACCCCTCCATACACTCATACACACCCATATGCATGTCCATACCTGTCACACACTTTCATATCTATTTGGGGCCTTTTAGATCACAGACCATGCTCATACCCCTCCATACACTGTTACACACCCAAACATTGTTCCATACCCTCATACACATCCACGTGCATGTCCCTATACTTGTCACACAATTGCATAAATGCCCATACCCATCCATACACTCTTACATGTCCATACATTGCTCCATACATTCATACACAACCATATGCATTCCCATATTCCTCACAAATGCATATATGCCCATACACCCCGATACACTCTTACATTCATGCCCACATTGCATCATACACTCTTACACACCTACATGCATACCCATATTCCTCACACACTTGCATACATGTCCAAATACACATGTACACTCTTACATTCATGCCTACATTGCTCCATACACTCATAAAAACCCATATGTATACCCATATTACTCACATGCTTGCATACATGCCCATTTTACCCACATTCACTCTTAAATTCATGCCCATACTCCTCCATACACTCTTACACACCTACATGCATACCCATATTCCTCACAAACTTGCATACATACCCACACACCCCCATGCACTCTTACACACCCATACATTACTCCATACATTCTTACACACTTACATACATACTCATATTCCTCAGACACTTGCATACATGCCCATACACCCCCATACACTTTTACATCTATGTTCACATTGCACCATACACTCTTACACACCTACATGCATACTCATATTTCTCACACGCTTGCATACATACCCATACACCCCATACACACTTACATTCATGAACACATTGCACCATATACTCTTACACACCTCCATGCACATCCATATTTCTCACATACTTTCATATATGCCAAAATACACCCATACACTCTTGAATTCATGCCGACATTGCTCCATACACTCATACACACCCATATGTGTACCATATTACTCACATGCCTGCATACATGCCTAATTTACTCCCATACACTATTAAATTCATGCCCATCCCCTCCATATACTCTTACCCAACCATATGCTTACACATACCCCTCACATAATTGCATACATGCCTATACCACTCCATACATTCTTACACACCCATACATTGCTCCATACCCTTATGCACACTCATATGCATACCCATATTCCTCGTAAACTTGCATACATGTCTATACCCCTCCATACACTCTTACACACCTATACATTTCTCCATACACTCTTACACACCTACCTGCATACTCATATTCCTCACACACTTGCATACATGCCCATACACCCTCATATACTCTTACACTCATGCTCACATTATACCATACACTCTTATACACCTACATACATACCCATATGCCTCACATACTTGCATACATGCCCAAACGCACACATACACTCTTACATTCATGCCCACATTGCTCCATACACTCATGCACGGCCATATGTATACCCATATTACTCACATGCTTGCATACATGTCCAATTTACCCCCATACACTCTTAAATTCATCGACACATCTATACACTCTTATACACTCATATGCAGACACATATTCCTCACACTCTTGCATACATGCATGCCCAAATATTTCCCTACACGTTCAACTACATACATACTGAATGCTTACATACCCGATCAAATTCCTCAATCATACTTGGCCACCCATATTCTACCATGGATTCTCACATACATAGCCCATACCCCTCCATACATGCCCAATGCTTACATACCCGGTCAAATTCGTCAAACCATATTTGGCTATTTCTACATTCTACCATGGATTCCCACATACATAGCCTCCTACACATATGCATGCCCATATATTACAAATGATAAACACCCATATACCAGGCATCCTACTCATACATACCTACATTCGTACCCATATCCTTTCCACATGCATATTCCTGTGTACCTCGTATACTTACATACATACCACATACATACGTACATGTTTACCCATGATCAAGTGTTTGGAATTTGTTTTCTCTTTGTTTATCGCATTTATTAGCTTGTTTAATTATTTTGGAAATTTTATAAAATGTTGAACTATGCGAGCGAGTGACATCGCTCGAATGTAACAACACTTGAGAAAATTTGTTTTCGATATGGACCAATTTGGTATATTATCCTAATCTATCCAACCCCTACCTGTGTACTTGTAAAATAGACATCAAGAGCTGCACACTGCCGTGAGGGGTATTTCTTTGCTTGTAAAGCTAAGACCCATCAGTTGTGAAAAAAATTTAAAAAACATAACACATGATGTGGGCATCACTCTCCAAAAAATATTGCACACGCCTCCTGTTGAGTAGGGCGACACTTAACCAAGTGTAGAAGGATGGATTTTGGAATAAGAATATGTAGATCATGTGTGCTCATTGAAACAACAATTTACTACTTATGAAGTATGTGATGATGACACAATCAAGATGGCAGGTAGATAGGTTCACCACATCAAAGGAGTTGGATTGGTACAATTTCACATATTTGACGAAGCAATACAAGCATCAACATGTATTAGACACTTTCCTCAAGCAAAAAAGAATTTGAATTCATAAGGAATGATCAAGTCACGAGGACATCGAGTTACAATTGTGGAGAAAAAGTTGTTAGAACGTGTAAGGGAGCATGTTCGATAATGCGGGGAATAAGGATATCGAACAAGGTGCACAAGGGATCGTGACAGATGGTGGAGCTTATTTTATTCTTATGATGAGCAGTACAGGAAGAGAGCAACATGTTATTATCATCTTTCATATAGAAGCGCGCAAGAAGGAGTAGCGAGTGCAGTTCGCTTTACCAGAAGATGATGATACATTCTTTAGTCACGAGAGATATGATGTGCCACATCAGAAAGCACAATACTGCCTAAGCAGAGACACTTCAAGGGCACTTAGCGATTGGTGTGACACTTAGTGGTACTGACAACTTGTGACATGAGCTTACATATGACGAGTACAGACCAGTGCAGAATCAAAACGATGTGGATTGTAGTCTATGTGGTGTTCTTTAGAGAATAGAACTATGAGCCATGTACTTCGATATATATATATATATATAATGATGATGATGATGATGATGAGTGTTGACCGACCAAATGACAGAGGTAAAGGTACAGAAAATGAGGTCGTTGCGACCTCAGTCACTCAGAACGTGTCAATCAAGAAGAATCAACCACTCAAATCGGATAAAAACAAGCAAGCACAAGATAGAGCGATCTAGCTATAGGATTAACGTGGTATAGCTCCCAGGGTCGAACACAAGGAGCACAGATTGGCCTTGCGGCCTACGATGTAGTCAGAAATCCGAGGGAATCTTTTTTTTTTATTTGTTTTTATATTTTTTAGATTTTTTAAATGATGAGAAAATTAAAGAAGGCACACAGATAATGAACTTCAACAATTTATTTAAAGCATTAAAAATCAAGCAAAAATTCAAACAAAAATATTTTTATGTGTTTTATAATTTTTTATGTTTTTGGTGAATTTTTGAGATTTTTCTGATGTTTATTTTATTTTCTAAAAATCAAACAATGCGAAAAACAGAGGGTACTGTCCAGCAAGGCTTAAGACCCAAAAATAAAATATTCTTGAATCTCAAAAAGCCCTAAAGGTAATTTTCCTATAATCTAGAAAGAATAAGGAAAATTTAGGCACCCTAATTATTGTTTTTGGAATTTTAATTTATTTATTATAATTTTTATGGATTTTTAAGGGTTTTTCAATTTTTAAGGTTTTTAAGTGATGAAAAATCACAAAAAATGGCTGGAAAATCAAACAGCAAGCAAACTACAATACCTAATTTTTTTAGAATTTTTGGGGGTGTTTTTATATTTTTTTGTGATTTTTAAATCTAGACAGTAGCTAAATAGTAGGTTTTTGAATTTTTAAAAATACTAAATGAAAATAAAAATGTCCTCAAAAATCACAGAAATTACTACACCATGGCAGGAGCCATGTGTCGAAATTTCATTAGATTTGGAGGTGGTTTGATATTTATTCAAAAATAAAGGAGGGGGTACTGTGCACAAGGACCAATGTGCAAATACTCAAAGTTCTGGGGGCTCTGGTGCAAAATACCCAGCAAGTCACGCGCGTGGCGCGTGGCTGGGGCACACAGGGACCAAATGGTATAAAAACCAAGTCTTAGGGTCTTTTGATAACTCGTATCAAAAGCCCAGGGACTCGGTTGCAAAAAGCCCAATAAAACTCGCACATGTGCAAATAAAATGCTCACAGGGGCATAAATGCAATTATTAAAAAGTTTCTATTCATTAAAGAACATCCAGAACTACAGGGCTAAAGATGCAAAATTCCCAAAATAACACGTGACGAAGCACGTGGTTCACAACTGGCGGGGGTATAAGTGCAAATAAAATAAGTACGAGGTCCTTGGTGCAAATATCCCAGAAAATAAACAACTTGAATTAAAAATTACAGGACTAAAATGAAATAGAACAAACAGAGGGGTCTAGGAGAAATTTACCCCTTTTATTATTATCGACGGCCTGATGTGTGACGCGTGGCAGATCGGACGGTGGAGAACAAACGCGCCTTTAACTATGGAAGTACTGGCCTGATCCGACGGCTGGTGTGTGTCCACGTGGAAAATCGGACGGTGGTGATGCAACGTGGTTCTTCTAAGGAGGCCAGGCTCAGATCGGATGGTCGAGGTGCAGCCACGTGGATGATCGGACGACTGAGGGACGTCGTGGCTTAACCTCGCTGCTCAACGGTGAAGATCGATCCTCGGGATGATCGGACGGTGGCAAGGCTCCGCAGATGGACGGTGAAGATCTGATCTGGAGCGAAGAAGGCGATCTGACGGCTCTGGAGGATGGTGGAAGAACTGATGGCCGGCGAACTTCGCCGGCCTCGTGAAGGTGTCTCCGCCCTCCTCTGCTGCGCCTGAAGGTCGGAGAAGATCCGGCGTGAAGTTGCGCGGCTGCCGCGGGTCTCCGATGCCCCGGCCGAGCCCTGGGAGGCTCCGGCGAGGTCGGCGGAGAAGAAGCTCCTGGGAAGATGTCGAGAAGCCTCAGACGGCCTCCTCTTGACCTGCAAAATAGTTCAGAAGCTTCGCGGGTCGAGGGCAAAGTGCCTCGACCCGGTTGGGCGGCGTGAAGGTGAAGTGTGAGTCGCAATGGCGAGCTCCGGCGAGGGTGGTCGGAGGTGGAGCTCGGTTCCCAGATCCTGTGCGATCTGGGTTGTGTGAATGGGTGAAGAAGGTGCGGAGAGGTCTGGCGGAGATGATGGCGGTGTCGGAATGGAAGATGGGTGGTCGGAGGTGCCAGACGAAGGCGGCGGAGCTACGCTAACAGTAACTGAAAAATCAAGATCTACGCTATCCTACGGCCTAAGGGTTCTACCTGGGTGGTCGGAGAGACTGGGGAAGAGCAGTGGGTGCTCTTGGTCGTAGCCTCGAGGGTCGTCTCGGCCCGAGGCTCGATGCTCGACGCTGGTGGCGGAGCAGCGGCGGCGAAGATCGCCGGATCAGTGGATTCGCCTCCTCGCCTCGCTGCAACAAGGGCAAACGCTTGCTGTCACTCTCGCGGTGCCTATGGAGGTCACTGGGAAGAAGGAGAAGGTCCAAAGATGAGGCGCGGAGGCGGCGGAGGTCGGGATATATATGGTGACAGGTGCGATTAGGGTTGAGTGGAGACAGCGATGGAAGGCGTTGATTTCATGGCGAAAGATCGGGCGAGGATGAGGGATGATCGGCGAAGAATCCGGGCACGGGGTTCGCGTGGGAGACAGCCTGGAGATGCGTGGAAAAATCAGCGAAGGCGGGGCGGCACGCATCTTCCAGAAAAGGAAGGAGTCCGCGGGGGAGTTGACCGGGGTCAACAATCCCCCGTGGACCAATCAGGAGCTGCCACGTTTACTCGATTTTTGTTTATTTATTTTAGGGTAGAAATAGGCCGAATTAAAGAAAACTCAAAACATGAAATATTTTTCTTTTATTTTTTTCTATTTTTTGGTGATTTTTAATTAATTTTTGGAAATAAAAAATAGGGTAGCTATATATATAGGTATATGTACACTATACATATTTTAATTTTTGATTTTTTATTTGTTATTTTTATGTATTTTTATGCTCATTTTGTATTTTATTTATTTACATCATAAAATATGGAATAAAATGGTATTTTTATTTTATTTTAATTATTTATATTCTTAGTTTAAATAAATAGTTATATATATTTATATACATGGTATATACAGTGTATTTTTGTATTTTTAATTTTTGTTGTTTTTATTTGATTTTTGTTTTGTTTCTTTTTATTTGATTTATTTACAAAATATACCTTAGAGTATTCACAAAAAGTTTTAAAAATAAATTCATTTATTTATAGGATTAAATAAATAAAGGATGATGGTCTATACACATGGTGAAAGGGTACTTTTGAATTTTTGATTTTTAAATTTTTATTTTGTTTTTAATAGTTTCTAAATATACACAAAATATGTACAAGCATATTTTTGGGTGAGGAAAATATAATTTTATGTATTTACAGAAGTATATACACATGAGCTCCTATCTCCCTCTACTTTGGCTTTTATGCGGTCAGGCCCATGCTGAGCCCTCCCTTGGGTTAGGTTGCTCAATATTTATTCTAAATATTTCCCTCTTTTTCTTTTTGCTCTTTATTCTTTTTATTTTTGCACAAAAACATGCTAATTATAGGTTTTTACACAATGCATGCTTTTGGTAATTATTTGTATTTACACATATCTACATGTATTTGCAAAGGTTTTTGTAGCTAAAAATAGAAGAATAAAGAGTGATGAATGGGTATTCATCAATGAGATAGGGAGAGATGAGAATGAAGAGAGCGGGAGAACTGAGAGGGAAGTACTCACTTGATGGTGGTCGATTGCCATTGTTATGTGTTCTCTTCTTCATGCTTCCACGGTGGGACAGTTTGCCTTACTAAAATCTTAGCTCGTGTGTAATCCAAATGAAATATTTTTATTGCCAATAAATCCATGGTTATGGTTACCGTGTATAATATCAAAGATTATATGGGCACACATGCTATAGTTGATGCTATTATATTGGGATCTAAACATGGGCTAGCTGTTGAGAATAAGGTCATGTGGCATGTGGGCATCCTCCGCTCGAGTCATTATCCTAATCAACTGACTGATGTGGACGTCTTCGCACATCGTCCATTGAATAATTAGTGGCAAGGAATAACATAATAGCCTCGGGGTGGGGGTGCCACTCATGTGCTCTCATGTGCCGTCTCCTTCCTCTCTAAATTAAATCCCAACGGAACTGTTTGCTAACTTAATTGATGAACCCCTCCATCTCGTACGCCCCAATTGCATATCTATGTTCCAACATCAGGAACTTCCCATGTTCACCAAAATCCACATTATATTAAAGGCCCGTTCGGTTCGGGAATAAGCTTGAATAAGGATGGGGAATAAAGAGAATAAGGGTCTATTCTTTGTTCGGCTGGAGGATAGGAATAAGGAGAATAAGGTGAAATAAAGGTAGGTAAGGTGGATAAAGATAGGAATAAGAGTGAAATAAGATAGAATAATGGGGAATAGTCGTACCACTGGGAACCGTGTCGGGAGAAGAATTTACCCATTATTCCAGGGCTTATTCTCCAACCAAACAGGGCCTAAAGAGTGGCGAGAGAGAGATCGATGGTTTGACACAGCCTATTATCCAACCTGTCGTCCTTCTGTTTTGATACACAAGCAAACGCAGTCGTAAACAAGTCCATAAAAAGATTCCTCGATGGTCATACAAATTAACCGATGATTTGGAAGAAGAGGAAGAACCGGTGTCAGCAGATTAATATCCAACCGAATAAGAATCGTACCTGTCTCTGTTGACCTAAAATTACCAGGATAATCGAGTGATTATTTCAGTCATAGCAATGCAGGAAAACTGCTTCTCTTATTTCTCTGTCCTTCATATGTACTTAATTTCGCATCCGAACCAAACCAGAAGCATGTCAATTTCCATGTTCTTCTGATCAATAGCAGACCTAACAACAGACCAAATGCCGAAAACTTGTTTCAAAAACCCCAATTCTTAGGATTAAAAGATTGGGTTTTGTTAGCTCGACAGCCCTCGAGATCTACTAATATATTATTCATCTTTGCTTCCTACTGTATTAAACCTAAGAAATCTAGAGATAGAACAGAAACGTATATTATTTTTCTGGATGTGACATATATAAGAATACTGTACTTCTCTATGCTTCTACTACTTGTTCTTATTGTAATCAAAATCTAGAATTGGTAAAAACGAGGTCATCTCATTTGTAGAAATTTCATTTCCAACTGGAATCATCATGTGATCAGTACGGAAACAGTCATTTCTCAGGGCATAATCATACTTGGCATGTGCATACAATATCTGTATGATAGAGATGTCAAGCGAGTTCGCTTTCTGACCTAAGTTTTGAAGAGATCTGATTACGAATAAACCATTTTTTGGGTAATCCAACATTAAGAATTTCTCATAATTTAGTATGCCCATCAAAATATTGTGATGTTTTTGATCATCTAAAATACTGCATGGATCTGATTAGAGTTGGTTGTCTCTATACAGAACCCTAATTTGGATAAAGTATGATGGCATGACGTGCATTAGTAGAAAACGTTGACGAGGAATCATGTGATGAAGTTCTTCTAATCCTTGAAATGGGCGTCAGTAGACTGACGGACTTCTTATTTTGGGCTGGTGATTCGATAAATTCAAGATTATTAGGTCGCGGACCTTTCTCTCGTCTCGTCCGAGATTCATATGGTAAAACACCGAGCATTGTGAGAAAATTGACTTATGAATATGACTAATTTAAATACATAACAACGAATATTATTCAATGATAAATTAGTTTTTGTTATTGTAATTAGCAACGAGTGTCATATTCATTGTTAAATGTTCATATCACGACTATTTATCCGATGGTTTTTCGTTAAAATATGTATTAATTGTTTCTAAGTTTAACAACAACTAGAAGAAATAGTCAATGGATAGTCGTTGTTTATGTCATTCATTGCTATAAATATATAGTAACGATTATATACTACAACATAATACAATATTCGAGATGGGTGCGAAGAATGGTTTAATAGAAACCGTTCCGCCTTCATACCGATGGGATAGTCAAATGATGCATGTCCCATCTTAGACAAGTAGGGACAATCGTTCTACTACCGTCCCCTACAAACATAACTCACAAGACGGAGGACATGATGACCGGTCGTCTTGCATAAGTAAGCTTGGACAGTCATAGAGTGCTCGTCCCGTCTGGTTAAATAGCGGATGGGATGGTCATCACGTCACCCGTCCCCTCAGGTCCCTTCCTCTTTTCTGTGTCAGTCAGTGATGTTTAGGTGGTTTATGGGACGGTCCTGACCATCCCACAAGGCATTCTGTGCTCACCCCCTATGCTTGATGGATGTCTTACACATGGGATTGGTGGAGGCCATCTCCTATCAGTTGGGAGATTGAGGGGACGATCATCGCTCGTTCGCATGCCATCAGTAGAGACGGGCTGTTATGACTGCCCCAATAGTCAATCACGCCCTTCACCATAAAATCACACATGAAAAGTAGTTGGAACATGCGTATTATCAACCATCATGTCAGGTTTTCCGACTATAAAAAAACATGAATCTTAGAGAATGGAACGGTCTTACTTATGACCATCCTCGATTCTCCCAAGCGGGATGATTGTTTTGACTGTCCCCTCTATTGGTATCGAGAAAACCCCTAAATCCCTTAATCGGTCAGTTAAATTGCTCCTCCCCAAAATCACCACACCCACCACCGAACTCCTCTCCATGTGGTGATCGCCTTCCCCTCTGCCCACTCTTGTCTCCAGCTATCTCCTCTACCTATTCTCCTCTTCTTCTGCTTGTATCTTCCCCATCAGTGATCATATCTCATCCATTGGTGACCGTATCTTCTCCGTCAGAGTGATCGTCTTCCATCTCTCATCGTTGTTCATGCTCTGCCTTTCTATTGGTAACTTTTATTGGTGTATATTCCAGTACAATAGCAAACTATAGTACTTTGATTGCAATTAGAGAAAAGGATCTCCTTAACTTTGATCGTTGCGTAGAAATTAAGATTACAAAATGGCGTTGAGGGTCACTATTGACAGTTTTTATTTGTATGCTCATATGTTTTTAAAGTATTTGTAGCTCCAACATATGCTCATGTTGTTGCTTTTATTAAATATGTTTCTATTTGTATGCTCTTGTTGCAAAGAATAGAGGGGTTATTCTTTGCAATGGAATGAAGCCAACATGGTTGGTTATGCATATAATTATCTATCTTAGGTCACGCTATATACCATGGAGGGAATATAATTATATGGCGAAACAAGACATGTGTAGTTTGTGCTAGATCAAGTATAGAGATTGACCACCATACACACTTGTGGTTGTAAAAAAGTCATGAACTAGAATTGTGCTTAATTATAAGGCGTCCAAACCATATCCCCTAGTGAAGTTTTACTTTGACAATAAGACAGTCAATCAACTTGGCTAATAATCACGTCCAACATTATTATGCTAAGCATGGCAAAGTGGATCTATGCTTATCTTCCATCAAATTCGAAGCTTAGTTGCATGCTAGTTTTAAGCAAGGACCTCTCTCTAGTGTGATAGAAATAAATAAAGGTGCATATCTGTGTTAATAGTATTCTCCTCATGTATTGGTAGTATTTCATGTTGCACCTTCATGTCACAAGTCCCAACAAGGTTGGGTGGTTGAAATAGAACTATGATTAGTCTTCATGTGATTAGGTTTGACATAGATTATGAGTGTTATACTAGGAAGCAAGATACAGATCTAAGAATATGTGTTGTTGAGAAATAGAGGGAAAATTGTTATTAACTAATGATGAATCTCCATTTCATCACCTTTATTCTTTCATTTTTCCTTTAAATCCCTAGATATTTGCATGTATATAGCATTAATTTATACAAAATAACATTAAATAATTGACTTGAAATATAATATAAAATATATATTTAATATCAAAATAAAAGAATAAAGGAAAGAAAATAAAAAATGAAGTGTCAAAGACACTGAGTGACCTAGACCCCAAGACCCAGTTATCATGATTACTTGGTCAACGAGTTATAAATTAGGGGGAGATAGGGTACTAAACTATACAGAAAATACCTTAAAAACCCTATATTTTATTCATCGATAATAAGGTTTTGGAACCTATTTTATTATTTATTATTTATACTTCAAATCAATAAACTTTGAACATGAAGATGTACATAAAAATACAAAAAAAATATAAAATTTATTTCACTCAAAAATAATACACAATACACCTGTGACACTCAAAACCAAAAATCACAAAGAAAACTTCCCAAACAAGTATATCCTCAATACATATTCAAATTGACCAAACTCACTGTTATTATTCATAAAATTAAATTATCTATTTAATGAAGGTTCATTAAAATTAGAATTAAGATGTAAAAGTTGGCTTTCAGGCCCCTATTGTATTGTATACATGTATATAATAATCATTATATTTATTCGTTTTATTTTTCTATACTTGTAAATATTATTCGAAACATATTTAAATAATAAATATAGAATAAAACCATCAAAAAATCATTAAAATAAATAATGTATAAAATATATAGATAAACTATACATATATAAGACAAATACATATTGATTTAAGTCAATAAATAAAAGTAGAAAAATACAATAAAAATATGTAAATATGTAATTTAATAAGTTATAAATATATAAAATGTGTAAATATAAAAATAAAATAACAATTACAGAATAAAAATAAAAATACACTAAATAACATGTATGTTTACCTATGTATATACATGTAAATATTAACATCTATTAATGTTCTTGTAAAAATAAATAAAAATAACCATAAAATACTACATGAAATAATAAAAAATCATATTTTGATAAAAAATTAAATAAATCATTTACTATTTAAATATAATTAATAAGGGATTGTATCCCATCTTTTTCCTAATTGGTTCACATGGGTCAAACATGGCGCTGTGACTATTGATCGCCCGGTCAACAATCCTTGCCTCCACCCCTTCTATGTCAGAGTCTCGTGACTCTAACTTTTTCCATTTTTTGGAAGAGATCTTGGGCTCGAGAGACCTCAATTCCTTCACCGAACTTCTACCCCATACTCCCCTCTACATCGTTATCACCCTAGCATCCACCAACTCCACCTCCCTCACACGTCATCGCTCGTTGAAGCTCCCTCCATTAACTGTTCATAAATAAACCTGTCATGCCCCTTTTGCCTTTTTGATCCCTCTTCCATAGTCGTAGCCCGAATAGGAGTTCCTTGTGACTTGCCCTTAGTGACAACAAGTGGCTCCATGTCTTGTGTGCGAGGAGAAGGCGTGGAGGTGGTGATCCAAGCTTCGTCGAGCCCAGCTCCAGCGAGCTTCTCTACTCCCTGCCGCAAGCAGGTTTGAGCTGCCAGCCTTAGGATTTTTAATTGCATTTCATTCCAGTAGTGTAATGTAGCTTTTAGTTTCAATAATTAGCTTGTAGTTTAGCTTAAATTTAGGATTTAAGATCTGATGGAGCTTCGACACCAACTTGAAATTCATCGTGATCACCCCCGTTCCAACGCGCCAAATTGCCCCATATCGTTTCCCGATGTATTCTCCATCATAGCCTTCTCATTTCCACCTCTGATTCAAATCATATTAGAGCCTTGAAGTTCCTTTGCACCGCCTTCACTGGAGCTCTTCATCCCCTTCATTCACATGTGCATCCAGCTTCTACTTGGGTCAAGGGAGTCCTCCTCGAGCCCCTCTTCTTTTTTTTAGCAGGACCCTCAGCATAGCAGCACTTGGAGCACCACCATGAAGTCCAAATCAGGAGCTCCAAGCAGCCAGCGCTCAAGGCCGCCTTCAATGGGGCCCAGACTTAATTGACTCCTCCTGCAAGTGTGGGAGGCTACTAGAGAGTTGTTGAGCCCATCAGCGAGCAAGGAGGAGGCCGAAGGGCAAAGATCTTGTCGATCAAAGCTCGCCTAGTTTTCGTTCTTCTGAGTTCTTCCTCCAACCGCCACCGTCGTTGGATCCAAGCAGCGGCACCGATCTAGGTCATCCATTCAAGAGACGAAGCATCGATCTCCTCATTTTGTATGCGCATCTCCGCCCGATCTGGATGCTTTTAAAAGGTAATTTAATTAGTAACTCCTCATTTTGTATTTAACAAGTAGTAATGTAAATATTAAGTTAAATGTAAATATTTGTGGAAAAATTACATCAGACCCCTTGGACTTCTTTGAAATTACAATCAAGTCTACGCTAGCTAACTTCACATGGTAATCCACATGAGGCAGGCAAATTACAAGGAAGGCCTCCCAGCTTCTTGTATTTAATTTTAGTCTATAAAATTGTAATTATAATGTAATACTTGGATATTTTGCACGCTGAGCCTCTCTGATTATTTTTAATTGCAAGAATACCCTTCTAAGCTTATAATTATTTATTTGCTTTATATTTTTAGTAATTAGCTCCTTTGCTCCATTAATTGTGGTAAAGATATTTTTTTTGAAGGAAAAAGGGTGTCGAACCGTAAAGGTGGACACCAAAAAACTTATATTCACAAGTTAAGTACAGAGATTACAAAGACCAAGACTCATAGAGGAGTCTGGAATGAACTAGTACATTTTCTACATAAAATCTCTCCCCACAGAAAATAGTTCCATTCCTTGCCAACCAAATCGCCCATAAAATAGATGCTGCTTGATGTTTCTCCACTACCAATGGACTCCAAGAACTCTCTAACTCCTGAGGATGCAACTGTAGGTAGATTGGCCCCTGCCCAAATCTTTCTCGAAGAAGAACAAAGGAAAAACAAATGATTAGCATCCTCCATCTCATCTCCACACCGCAAGCAGGTGCCATTCGCCCCAAAGAGCCTGGCCCTCCGAGCACCAGTCATCACCCGCTCTCTTCCGAAAAACCATAGGAAAACTTTCACTCTTTTAGGTATTCTCCAAGACCAGATATGCCCTAAAGTAGGTATTGCAATTCCTGGATAAAAAATGCTAGATGCGTATAAGATCTTGTAGGTTTTTTTGACACTGAAAGCACCATCCGTCCAAGTCCAAAAATTAGCCTCCTCACCATCCCTTGGAATAGATTTTATAAAAGGAGAGATCTGAGGAAGCACCGAACATATCCCACGCCAAAAATTTGAAGGCTTGATCAATCTACTAGGGTGCCACTCTAGATTATTAGACACACCATAAATCTTCCTCAAACGTGTACAGAGAGTATCTGATCCTGCACCCCAAATACGAGTGACCCACTTTGAAAGGAGGGCCTTGTTCATAACCTCAAGGTCTAAAACTCCCAAACCACCATCACCCTTAGTAAGCGTCACAACCCTCCACTTGACTAGTGGGGTTCCATCCCAAAAGAATTTTCGCATAGAGGTCTCCAACCGCCTACGAATCCCAACCGACAGCAAGCGAGAAGATAGAAAGAAGATAGGAATCACTGAAAGGACCGACCTCAAGAGGACCAATCGTCCTCCCCGTGATAGGCACGAAGCACGCCATCCTGCAAGCTTGCTCTCAATCCTCTCCACCACTGGTAACCAATCTGAATGCTTTAAACGGCCATCCACCACAGGAAAGCCCAGATAGGTGAAAGGGAGAGATCCCCGTCGTGAGCGTAGGGCTGACTCACAAGCCTCGATCTCTCCTTCTGAAAGACCAAAGGGAACAAACATAGACTTCTCTTCATTGAGATTCAGCCCAGATACACCCCCAAATAGCTCCAAAACTGTAGCAATTCCCTCAGCCTCACAAGCTCCACCTTCCACAAACAGAATCGTGTCATCAGCATATTGTAGGATGGGGGCTGATAGATTGTTTATAGTGTAACCTTTGAGAAAATTTCCCTCCACCGCACGAGTAACCATCCTTGACAATGCATCTGCCACAATAACAAACAGAAGAGGGGCTAGCAGGCACCCTTGTCGAACCCCCCTTTGCGGCTGGAAAAAACCCCCTTCCTATCTTCCATTAACTAGTACAGAGCAAGAAGACGTCGTAACACACCTCTTCATCCAGGAAATCCACTCGTCTGGAAAACCCCGTCTGGACAGGGACGTCCAAATGAATTTCCAGCTAACACAATCGTATGCCTTGGAAAAGTCAGTCTTCCACAGAAAACCCTTGACCTTCCTCCTCTTCCAATCAGCAACAATCTCAGAGGCAATGATCACACTATTTATCATACTTCTGCCAGGAACAAAATCCGTCTGCGAGCCACTGATAATATCATCCAGAACAAGACGAAGCCTATTTGCAAGAACCTTCGCAACAATGAGGTAGATGGCATTTGAAAGAGCAATAGGCCTGAAGTCCTCTATACGATCCACCACGTCCTTCTTAGGCAGAAGGAAAATCAATGAACGGTTCAGACGATCAAAGCCACGATTCTCTCCCCTCAGTTCCTCAACCACAGCCAACACATCCTGGCCCACCAATTCCCAGAACTCACGGAAAAAGAAAATAGGAAATCCATCAGGCCCCGGAGAACCGTCAGCATTCAGATCAAAAACTGATGTGCGGACCTCTTGAAGAGTAAATGGGCGAATCAACTATGATGCTTGGATCTCCGAGACTCGAGGTACACCCCTATCATGCCAGCGAACCCCACTGATGTGATTCCTCCTGCTCATCTCCCTGAAGTGTCCAACAACTGCAGCCCCGATCTCCCTTTCTCCCTCAGCACGTACTCCCTAACCTCCAGAGAATGGATCAGATTCCGTCGCCTCCTGCCACTCGCCATCGCATGAAAAAATCTCGTATTCGCATCGCCTTCCCTCAACCAATTTTGCCTCGAACGTTGCCTCCACTCTACCTCTCTTTTCTTGTCCTCCTCAAGAATCACCTTATGATGGACACACCTCTCCAATTTCTCTTCTTCAGATAACTCCCTGTCATCTTCAATTTTATCTAGCCTGGTCATCTCCGCTTGGGCCAGGTCCCTTCTTTCACTACGACGCGCTTTGATATCCCTACGAAAAGTGACCAGCATAGATCGAAGTACTTTCAGACGAGCCGCCATATCCCTGGACGCCGAGCCAGAAGACACAAACTCTCTCCAGCACTGAGTGACACGCCCCTTGAGGTCCTCCTCCAAGAGCCAAGATCATTCGAACCGAAAAACGTTTCCCAAGCAAACCGACTCACCAGAGTCCCAACAGATGGGAGTGTGATCTGAGTGTCAACGTGGTAGAGAGCTAGCAAACGCCAACGGAAAAGCCCCTAGGAGCCCTGTCGAGCACAGAAACCGATCCAGCCTAGATCTTGAAGATGTATTTCGCCATGTATACCGGGAGTTCAAAACATCAAAAACTTCTAAAGAGTTCTCCTCAATAAAATCTCTAAAAGCAGGTGAACCAGGATCCATCCCACCTCGATCACGAGGCCGATCTGAGGAGAGCAAGGTAACATTAAAATCCCCACCAATGAGCCAAGGAAGATCGTCATACCTTGCCCGCACCAAACAGAGCTCCTCCCAAAGACCTGAGCCAGCAAGAGCACCTGAAGGCCCATATAACGCAGATAGAAGGAAACGAACGCCATCAGCCTTGCGCTCAAGAACCATGGACAAAGAGTGTTGAGCCTCCATTGAATCACTCACATGCACTGAATCACCGTTCCATCCAACAAGGATGCCCCCCGCTGCACCAACTTAAGGCACTTCTCTAAACTCCAAAAGTCTAGCCCCCGACAGTGATCTCCACCTCAGCAGGTCCCACGACTCTGTCTTTGTCTCTTGCAGACAAGCCACATCTGCCTTCCAATTATCTAACAGAGAACCGATAGCTCGCCGCTTCTCCAACTGCCCTAGACCCCGCACATTCCATGAGATGATCCTCATTTATCAACAGAGGGGGCTTCCCCCGCCAACTCCACATGAATGCACCGAGCCACTCTCTGCCTCAAACTCTCCACGGAACCGTTGTCCACCACCTCTACATGCTCTAGAGAACCACGGGCTCGTTCTCCCAGAGCACGAGGTTCAGCTTCCCTCTCGGTGTCCCCCAAAGATCCCGAGCCCTCCTCCACACGACACCGCTTTCTCGATGGCACCAAAACCACTTCTTGACCTGGTGACCTCTCGCGCCCCACTACTACAGTTCCCCTGCCCACTCCTCCTCTCCTCCCCCACTTCCCATTACGTACCCAACAACCTCTCGCTCCATTCCCCGAGCTAGCGAACGAAAAAAGCTCCCCCCCGCCTGCACAACTGTCCCTGCTCATACCCACCTCCAGCGTCTTATCAAGGCCTGAGTAACAGGTGAGATCTACAGCCCAAAAACCAGCAGCGTGGCCAGAAATCCCGTCGTCGACCCTTGCGTCCGAGTCAAAACAAGTATCTTCAGCAGGTATTGGAGATATATCCACCGCAGATTCCACAACACTACCAGGTACGTTGACGCCTTCTTGCATGGCAGAACCCGGAATTGTAACCTCCGTGCATACCGTCGAATATGAAAAGATGGGATCACGTTGCATGTCATTAAATATATCCTTGCATGGCAATGTCCCTTCAATTGGAAAGACTTCCCCCACGTTCCCAGAATGAGAAGGAATTTGAAAACCTTTCGAAAATAGAAAGTCGAAGTTAATAGGGGTAATAACTTCACCAATTAACGACTCCTTGAATTGCGGCGCATCCACTCCCGTTGCCAGAGCACATGGCTTCACGTTGCCGGAAGCCTCCACCGCCGCCGCTGGCGGAGGGCACCCTTGTACCTCCTTCTCCGCCATCTGTTTATCTCCCATGCACAAGGGACCATCGCATCCTCCGAACAACCTTGAAAGAGATGGAGAAGCATCATCCACCTCTGTAAGGCTGAGAATGAAGGAGGTCCGACCCACTACCGTCGTCGCAGCCTGCGGCAACGGGCAGAGCAAGCCCGTCAACTCCACCATAACCTCTGAACTACCGCCTGGCTGAAGGCCATCAGATAAGAGCGCAACAACCTTACCCAGCGATGCTAAGCAAGGCCGGATAAGGTCAAGGAGCCTACACCTCACCGGAACTCCAGCGATCAGAACGCGTGTCGATACCGGTTTTGCAACCGGCCCCGCACCATCACAGAAACGAGCCCTCCGCCAAGGACGAATCAGCAAAGTGTCGACCCCTCCCTTCAACAGATGCGTCTCCTCTTGCTCAGAAAGACCCCGAGCACAAACGACCCCTCCATCAAAGGTCACAACGTCCCCTTTGAAATCCGAACCCAACACAAATAACAGATCAGCCATCGCCGCTGAAGCGTCACCGGCAAACTCATCTGAGACGAGATGTCGATCCCTTGCAGTCACCACCTACGTCGATGGTTGAGCCTTTGGTTGCCACGTCCCCCAGCGACGACAGACATCTCTTCGATGCCCCACTCCATTGCATTTGAAGCATATGATAGGCTTTGAACACATCCTTGCAAAGTGGCCGATATCTCCGCACTGAAAGCATCAGCCAGGCTCCAACCTTTTCCTCCGCCGACCACCTCTCGACACAACCGGCGACCAAACAGCATCGGCGTTGGTCTCGTCCATCTCCACCTCCCTCCCAACCTCTTTAGCACCCGCACCACTCCTCCCACCATCTCCCGGATTAGCTTTCCCTCCTTCACCTAGCAACGCTCTCCCTCCCTCCCTCTCACACCCTCCTTGCCACACTCTCCCTCCCTCCCTCTCTCGCCGCTCTGACATCTTTTATAGACGTTTTATCTAATGCTTGTTCATGCCATTATTTTTATTTAGCATTTTATTGTATTTTACCATTTAATAAAAATATATAAGGAGTTATTTATTCCTTATTTGCATTTAAAAATGTAAAAAAATTATAAAACCTACTTGAAAAATTTTATATAACATATATTACTATATGTTACAACTCCATACCAAAAATCACAAAAAATATAAAAATAAAAACACTAAAAATAAAAAATTCCTAAAAACTCTATAAAAATTAGTAAAATTTATACAAAAGTATAAAAAATACTTTTTTATCTCTTATTTTTATTTAAATTATATAGTATATATTAAAAATAGTTTTAGATATTTTTGGAATAATTATATATTTTAGAACCCAAAATAATTCAACCTATTTATTATATCTATTATTTTGATATATTACATACCTTAAAAATACATAAGAATTAGCCAAAATTATAAGAAAAGTCACAAAAATCGAAGAAAACTTGAAAAATATAAAAACAATTTATTTTTTATATATATATTTTTCAAAATATAAGACCCTATATAAATTATATATCATATAACTTTTATACATATTATTATTACTATTATTAATTATAAATACTTAATATATATTTAAACCTTTAAAAAATAGAAAGGACTATACTTTTATATATTTCATATATTTTTACATTTTCATTTATTATATATATCATATATAGTACTTATAATATACATAATATGATATATAAAGATATATATACGCATATATTATATCTTAAAAATAAAAGAAATTAAAATTTTTAGAATTAAAAGAAATTTAAAAAGCAAATAGATAATTCGATGCAAATGTAAAATTCATAAAAAAAATTCAAAAGGTAGAAAAAGCACAAAAATAATTATTGTTTATTTTTATTAATTGACAATAATTAACCTATCCTCATTGCTCTCTACGGTTTGATACTCTGTATATTTATACATTATACACATATATTTTGTAGTTAAAATAAAAATTAAATTTTGACTTTCGCATTTGCATTGAATTATCATACATTGTGGGTTGATTATTTGTTTGATCTATTGTTGACATTTCGAGTACCGCGAGAGCAACCAATCACTACAAGAAATAGCGGAAATGGCAAGCACAACCCCACGAGGGGTTAGTGAGCATGCGTGTTTAGCCATGTACCGGTGAGGGGAGGACAAGCACGCATGCTCGACCGTCACTCGCCGTTTAAAATTTTAGTCATGTTCGCCATCATGCCATTTTGAATTTTTGAGCAAGCACTCGACTTACATCCGTGCTCGCCCATTTGAAATTCCAATGGCGTGTTATGGAATCTTGGGAGCACTTGCCAACACGTGGCAAGCACCTTATGTGCTCACCAACTCCTGCTAACAGAATGACATGGAACCCGTTCTCTTCATGCTACTCGTGCCCCCAACCTCAAAACCCGTCGTTGGCGATCTTGCTCCACCCACCTTACCTCTGGCGACCTTCGTTTGATGGTTTAAAGCATGCATTCATCATCCCTAAGGTATATCCCTTGATCATTTCTCTCGTTTTTTATTATTCCATTTCATATTGTTCATTTCATCATATTTTAGGTTTTTCTAATGTTGATATATTATTAGTTATATATTTTAGATTTTGATTACGTAGACATATTGTGTATGTTATATATGTTTCATTTATTATTAATTTGTTGTTAGATGTGATGATTGTTGTGTATAGAGATGAAATTCCGTATGCATTCTAGGTGTATGAGAAATGCCACAAGTAATAACTTGTCTAAATAATTGTATTATACTCAATTACATCATGCACCGATCACTTTTACTTGATGATGATTTTTAATTGGATTAATGCATAGTTTGTATCTATATCATTGCAAATGAACTTTGAATTGAGATGTGACCATAAAATAATTCTATTACACAATGGACATGCATAAGCTTAAGTATAACATAAAATAAGTAATGCCCAGTATGACAATTAATTCATATGTGATAATTATTTGACATGAATTAATTAATGTCTAGAGTTGGCCTAGGTGTAGAATTCATGAGTTAAATCATAATATAAATAACAATTATAATAGTTAATTTATGATAATTGATTCATGAAAATATAATTCATTAGTTTAAAAATAAATAATAGGTAATATGGGTGATTTTATTATAATTATTTGTATAAATCCAAAAAAATAAAATTAATCCCAAAATTGTATATGGGTTAATGTTCATTAGTGAGGGAGAATATACTAATGGCTTTTCTTCCAATATAATAATAATTTTTAATAATAAAATAAGTTTTTCAATTGTAAAATTGAGTATGGATTTTTCAATATCCGGGCGAGTTTTATATTTTTGCACTTTAGACCTTGTTTAGACTTATTTGTAATAAAAAAAGTGGAGTTTTTATTATGTTTCTTTTCATCTAAGCCCATATAATATACCTTGAATAACTTTTGATCCATGTTTCCAAATTCAATGATTTTGATCTCTTTGGAAAGATAATTTTATTATCTTTAATTTGGTGCTATTACTTTCCTAATTTGATATATTTATCATGCATTAAAATTCAAAGCATAGATATTATATTTTTAGTATTAAGTTTAAAATTGATTCTCTTATTGTGCATTCATGTATTAATCACCTCGATTAACCTTAAATATCTTTAATCTGATTCAGAATATTAGTAATATTTATTGTACATTTATTCCCTAATTAGATATTTATTTGAGGTGTGATTGTGTTGTAGATCGTATTACTTTATTTGAAAGAGATTCATTGAGGTGACCTTATTATATGAGTTTTTAACTTGAACCTCTATAGAATTGGTTTATCATTAATTATTCAAGTTAAATAATCCATTGAGCATGAGTATATTTGTGTATTTTTGTATTATGCATAGTGTCATTTTGTTTGCATTAACATTATTATTTCACTTAATATATTTGCATAAAAAATCACCAAAAATAACCTATTTATCATGCATTGCATCTTATTTGCACTCTGTTGACCTAGATCACATATTTACCACTCAATTAAGTATTTGATGTCTAGATTAATTCAATTAATTGATTGTGTCCTCATCTTCGATCCTGGTCTTATTCAGGATATAAATTTAGTCAAATCGCTCTCCACATAGATTATTTGATTCAGTTCTGAATAATAGTTAATTGACCATATTACAACGAATGTAAATTAACATTGACAATTAGCGATTAATCATGTGTGTGTTACATTGTTTAGTAAATACAAGTAGCTTACTATTTTTCACATCTCTTTTGCATTCTAACTTCATGGATGTGTTACATTAATAGTGACACAGCATGAGCGACATCGTTCGTGTCATGTCTGAGCAGGCGACGTGATTTAAGCATTCTCTGTTAATAATATTAATTTTTACATATGTCATCTACATTTTTATAAATGCAGGCCTCGTCATGGTTATGTTGTCATCGATGTGAGACACATGTGCGTCGTATTCCTATGGACGAGCGTATCCATCCCTACGTATCCCATTAATGAAGGGATTTTACAAATATCGATGATTGATGAAGGCAATCGATTAAGACCTTTTGACCAACCAGAGTTGAGGATATTCCAACGGAGGAGGAGGAGATAGAGAGGGGGGCATTTGTATTGAGTGTCGAACACGCGTAACCATATCGTAAAATTTTATGGGTCGTAAGGCGTATTGAGTGTCGAACATGTGTAACCATACTATAGTTTCATACAATACAATATCTTGTTTCTTTGGCTCTTATTGGATTTTTATTTCAATTAGGATGCATGTTTATGTATTTGCGAACTAATAACATTTAAACTTGCCGTAGTGTCTGATGTATTTGAGGTAGGGTTAGATGAGGCCATGCCTTTGCATGGGTTTGACGGCATGATGGAAGTCTAGAGGGTCTTGTCTGTGTTTGCGTTTCATCCTTCCCAGCCATTATGGTTCTCTCTTCTATGGATTTGAACGTTGGATTTTTTATACATCTTATTTACAAAAAAAACAAAACAAAACGTGTGGCTTTTCACTAAATTTCTTTCTTGTAAGCGTACACCTAAAGGGGTTAAGTTCCAGTGGATCAATAATTTCCACCTTCACTGCATGGCTCAACCTTGACATATTCTGTTCCCTATTACGCAAGAGGCAGATGTTAATCTGAATGACTCACGAATCCCAAATGGAGGACATGGAGATGTTGGTCAATCGTTTCGGGTTGTAGTATTCCTCAATGTGGACATCTGAATAAGGTTTCTCCTTGTTTGAAATCGAGGAAGCAGCAGACTTAGCTGCTGAAATTTGTAGGAAATGGTTTGCATCTTGATGAGATGATCTGAGCGGCTAAGGCAAAGGTACAAAAATGGTCGTTGTGACCTCGATCACTCAGCTATGTCAATCAAGAAAAATGAACCACTAATAATAGATAAAATTGATCAAAACACGAAAGCGGTCCTGCTATTAGATTAACCTGGTATAGCGACTAGGGTCGAACTCAAGGAGCATGGGTTGGCCTCTCGGCCTACGAAGAAGTCAAAAAGAGAAATAAAATAAAAAGAGCAAATATTTTTGGTGGTTTTTAATTATTTTATATTTTTTTGGATTTTTTAGTTAATTAAGAAAATAAGAAAAACAAATACACACACTTCAACAAATTATTAAAAGCAATAAAAATCAACCAAAAATTCAAACAAAAATATTTTTATGTGTTTTATGATTTTTAGTGTTTTTGGTGAATTTTTGAGAATTTTCTGATGCTTATTTAATTTTCTAAAAATCAAAAAGTGACTAAAACAACAGGTACTGTCCAAACGAGCTAAAAGGCCCTAGATAAAATATCTAAAGCCCCCAAATTAGCTGGGAGGTAATTTTCCTGTAAAGAGAATTAAACAAGGAAAATTTAGGCACCTATTTTATTATTTTTGGATTTTTGCTTTATTTATTAGAATTTTTATAATATTTTAGGTGTTTTTCAATTTTTAGGTGTTTTAGATAATGAAAAATAGCCAAAATTGGCTAGAAAATCAAACACAACAAAAGAGATAGTAGACAATTTTTTTGGAATTTTTAGACACTATTTAATATTTTTTATGGTTTTTAAAGTTAGACAGTGAAGAAAATAGAGGTTTTTGAATTTTTAAAAATAACAAATGAAAACAAAAATGTCCTAAAAATCCTCGAAAATTTTACACCATGGCAGGAGCCATGTGTCCAATTTTCGTTGGATTTGGAGGTAATTTGCTATTTTATTCAAAAATAAAGAGAAGCAACAGTGCACAGGGACCTATCTGCAATTATAATAAAGCTCTGGGTCCCGGGAGTAACAAGCTTGGAAAGTATAAGGGTAGGAACGCAAATTACCCACCGGGCCACGCACGATACACGTGACTCAGACCTGGGGGGACCTAATTGCAATTCCTATTTCTATAAATGTAAAACTTAACAAGCCAAAAACACAGGGCCAAAAATGCAAATGTACCAAAATACCACGTGTTGATGCACGTGTTCACCACTGGCAGGGGTATAAATGCAATTCACATAAAAGATAAGGTCCTCAGTGCAAAATTTACAAAAGTAAAAGAACTGAACTAGATATTTACAGTACTAGATAGTAAAGACAGAAACTAAAGGGGCCTAAGAGTTATTTACCCCTTTTATTAATATCGATGGCCGGATGTGTGACGCGTGGCGGATCTGACGAATGAGAACGACGACGCCTTTGACCTTGAATCGCCTGGCCTGATCGTACGTCTGAGAGCCCTCCACGTGGAGATCAGACGGTGACGGTGCTTTGGAGGCTAAGCCCTTGGTGTATCGACGGAGGAGGAGAAGGCACGTGGCGGATCTGACGAACGAGAACGACGACGCCTTTTCCTCCGAACGGGTGGTCTAGATCTGTCCTTGTAATGATCGGATGGTGACGCCACGCCTAGGATGGATGGATCAGATGACAACTGGGGCGTTGAGGAAGATCTGACGGTCGACGAGGCTGCTGGAAGAACTGGCGGCCGGCGAGCTTCGCCGGCCCTCTGCGTGCACGGTGGACCTCGCCTGATGCTCCTGAGGTGCGGGGAAGCTTCGCCGTGAAGCTCCGCACCCGATGCGCTGCTCCGATGAAAGCGAGGAGCTCCAGAGAGCTCCGGCGACGTGGACGAACGGGAGCCCCTGTGCTCTGAAGACTCAACCTCCAGATGAGGTTGAATGGGCGCGATACCTGCACAGGAGAAGAGCTGGGTCGAGGGCAAACTGCCTCGACCCGTCAGAGCGGGCGGAAGGTGGAGGATGAGGCGAGATGGAGGCTCTCCGGCGAGCGGCGGAGGGTGAGAGCCGATATCCTGCTCCGGGGCGAGACAGGGGGAGTGAACGGTCGGAGAAGGTGGAGAGAGGTCCGGTGGACGTGGAGGTGGTGTCGGAGGGATGAATGGGTGGTCGGAGTCGGCAGGCGGAGGTGGCAGAGCTAAACTACCAAAAATCGAAAAATCTAAACCTAAGCTAATCTACGGGCTAAGAAGGTTACCTGGCGGGTGCATTCGACTGGGCTGAAGCTCAGCAAGCTTCTGGTGTTGCCTGCAAGGGGCAGTCGACTCCCCGAGGTTCAGCGCGCTCGCGGCGGCGCACGGCGGCTGAAGACCACCGGATCAGTGGCTCCCGGCTTCCCGGGCCTCGCTGCAACTCCCAAGACCACGGCTGTCACTCAGGGACTTCGGAGGAGGTCACAGGCACCGAGGGGAAGATCCAAAGATGGAAGAATTAGGTCGCCGGAGATGACATTATATATGGTGCGGGATCCGAGAAGAAGGAGATCGGGCGAGATGCACGGGGCTCGGATCCTTCAAACCCACCCCGTGCGAGGGTCCTGGATGATCGGAGATGAATCGGAGCCCGGGGTTTGTGGTGTTGGCGGTCGGATCGAGCGGGTAAAAATTTGAGAAGTCGGGTCCATTACTCAGATCCGCGGGGAAGAGGGTCCGCGGGGGAAGTTGACCGGGGTCAACAAACCTCCGTGGACCAATCAGGAGCCGCCAAGCCTTATTTGCTTGTTTATTTATTTTAGGGTAGAAAAAGGCCAAATTACTAAAAACTTAAAACATGAAATATTTTTATTTATTTTTTTCTATATTTAGTGATTTTTAATAATTTTTTCGAAATAAAAATAAGGTATATACATAATATGTTATATATAGGTATATGTACACTATATAGGGTTTTTAATTTTTGATTTTTAGTTATTATTTTTATTCAATTTGATTCCTCTTTTATATTTTATTTATTTTCATTATAAAATAAGGAATAAAAGGATATTTTTATTTTATTTTAATTATTTATATACATAGGTGAAATAAATACCTATATACATTTATATACATGGTATATTTACAAGATATTTTTGTGTTTTTAATTTTATTATTTTTATTTTGTTTTAGTTTTAATTGTTTTTGTTTTATTTATTTATACTATGTAATATAGAATATTTACAAAAATTTTAGAAATTAATTTTATTTATTTATAAGGCTAAATAAATATAAAGGTGGTTCTATGTACATGATGACTATACAAGAGGTGTTTTTGTTTTCTTTTTAAATTTTTAAATTTTTATTTTTGATTTTATATTTATAAATATATACAAATATTTACAAGCCTATTTTTGTGAGGAAAATACTTTTATTTTATTTACATAGGTATTTACACACATGAGCCCCTATCTCCCTCTACTTTGGCTTTTATGCGGTCAGGCCCATGCTGAGCCCTCCCTTGGGTTAGGTTGCTCAATATTTATTCTAAATATTTCCCTCTTTTTCTTTTTAATCTTTATTCTTTTATTTTTGCACAAAAACATGCTAATTGTAGGTTTTTACACAATGCATGCTTTTGGTAATTATTTGTATTTACACATATCTACATGCATTTGCAAAGGTTTTTGTAGCTAAAATATAAGAACAAAGAGTGATGAATGAGTATTCATCACTCCCCTATACTTAACTTTGCTAGTCCCTTAGCAAACACTTATTTGAAAAAGAAGTGAAAAAGAAAGAAAAGAAAAAGAAAAAGAGAATGTACATGGATCAAGGCTGATTATTAAACTTGCCTTCATTAAATTAAGGTATGGAGCTCGATCAGATCTTTGGATTATTAGTGTGTCGGAACCTTATTTGGACTTAAGTCTAAAACTCAACAGCCTCTAAGTTCCACTATTCTATAGCCAAGACTCCTCAATGCTCCAGATCAGAACAAGTCATCAATCACAAACCCTGAAGACCATGAATCTTTTCTTGTCCTGTGAATGTGAGGTCTAAGCTCTCCACCTCAGAAATGGCAACTTGACAACCCTCCCCAACAAGGTAACTCTATGACATCAATCTGGCCACTCTTTCCTCGAGGAGCGGGGTATTCCCTTCTAAGTTCAAGTTCCACCGGCTCAAGAAGAGGAGGAAGAAGAGAGTGGGTCAAGGCCAGTGTAGCCAAGTACCCTTGGGAGCTTGACCGGTGTAGCCAAGTCTCCCTGCTGCAAGCTACATCGGGTGGATCATGATACTCAAGCTTTGCTTATTGCACTCTATATACATACTCCGGTGGGATTATCATTTTCTATCAGACCCACCACTTTTTTGGAGTTATTTTCTTTTTGCACACATTTTTTTTTCAAGTGCATCTGTACAACATATACATGTGCAACATATATACAAGGAGTTTTTCCTCTTGAGCCAGTAGACTATCCCTCTTTTGAAGCTTTATTGCAACCCACAACTCCCGTCGTTAGACCTCATGGCAACCAGACCAAGTTGAGACGCACTTCCTTCACTAAAAGAAGAAGAGAGGTTCCGCCTAGAAGTACTACCCTCATATGCTACCCCAAGTCAAGGAAGACTGCCTCCTCACCACCTCATCCGTAGAGAGCTCGGTGCATAGTGCTGGTGTCCAAGTAAAGCCATTGTCTATATGAGTCATGTGTTGTTGTTAAGTGCTCTACTTAGGCTCATTGAGATGATATGTGATCATAGCCTAGTGGACTCAAAGAATTAAGTCACCATGGACCTGAAAAGCCTTAAGCCTAAGCCCTATAAGGTTCCTCTTAGAAGTTAGGTGGATTAAAATCTTAATCAAGCTCCATTTCTCAATTTGATTCCAGACTAGTTTAATGGTCAACTATCATCCAGAAAAACTATATACATATGTACAAAAGATGCTTATTTACACAAATTTTTATAATCATGCAAAATTTTTGAAGAATGTTTTGAAATCATGTATGGATGATGCATGAAGTGCAAGTTTTGCAAAAAGATATTTACACACATTTACACAAGATTTTTGCAAACTTTTGATTTTCAAAACATTTTGGAAGAATTTTGTACTATATACATAATTTTGATAAGAAAAATATTTACACAAACTTTACACAAAAGATTTTTGAAATCATTTTTACAAAAATAATTTGTACACTAGCTATTTATGTGCAAATAAAAGAAGTTTATGTACATGAAAATTTTTTAATTTTTGTGATTTTTAGCCATTTTATTTATTAACACACTCACACAAAGTACGAGTTATGGCTAAAGTATATATGAAATATATACACACCCCCCTATACTTAGCTCGAACGATGTCCTCAGAGTCAAGAGCGATGAAGAAGACATAACTCGTGCTGGGTATAGGGAAGTGAAAAGAAGGGCTATATACAAAGAAGAAGAATGAAGTAGAAAAGTCAAGAGGGTCTCGGGTCTTCCCCCTATACTTAGGATCAAATAATCCTAAGTATAGCAGGCTGTATACTAAGGAGAAATCCGAGAGGAGAATGCACAGGGTCTACCTCCCTATACTTAGGGTGAAATATCCCTAAGTATAGGCAGAAAAACAGGGGTAGCAAGACACGAAGAAAATCACGAATATATACAAGAAGGAGGACATCACTCCCCCTATACTTAAGGTGAAGAACCTTAAGTATAGGCAACAACAGAAGTGATAGAACATAACGAAGAACAACCCGGTGTTTCCACCCCCCTATACTTAGGATGAGTAATATCCTAAGTATAGCAAAGATAATCCTAAGCGAGACCTAGGGTGAAAACCAGAATGGAAGAAGGAAAGAATAGAGCAAGACAAAACATGTATATACAAAAGAGTACAGTGTTGAGGTGCCTCTCAACGAGCGCTAGATTTTACGCCCCTAGCTGGGCGCAAATGCTAGGATAATGCAGTATCAAGGTTCAGGACGACATCGGTAAGGCGAATGCCGTACTGTCGTCGTAGTCTCGGTGTGAGAACAACTACGAACTCAACAGTATAAAGTAAGACACCCAGGTATACAATCAGGCGGGTGACTGCTACCGGCCTATGATATGAGAATAAGTGATCGAGATCCGGTAGCACAAAAGAAATCATCGGCTCTGGATCAGACTGGAGTGAGAGTGTGGAGCCGAAGAAATCGAACGTGGAGAAGGTTGGACCAGTAATAGAATCCTCCACGTTAATCAATGTCTCAAACAGGTGTGGATAATCAGGATCAGGAGACTCTCGAAAAGGACTGATATCCGATGAATAGAGTAGAAGAAGATCAGGCAGATCATCGAATATCTCCAGGATGGGCTCATCCTCACGAGGGTCGTCGAGGTGAGAAGAATCAGAGTCAGATGGATCTAAAGACTCGGTTTCATGTTCTGTCAGATCGGAAGCACTCTCAGTAAGTGAAACCGAGTACTCATCTAGTGCGGCATTCTCCCGCAGATAACCCTCGGGGAGAGATGCAAGATCAACAGTGATAAGAAGAGAATCAGGATCTAGATGCGCATCTGCGCTGCTATCAAGTATCCACTCAGTGCACTAGGCTGCATCATCATCGAACGTGTAGGTATCGGCAATCTGGAAACCGGAGAAGGTACTAGTCAACACCGCGGAAGCTGGCAAAGTGTCTGCGGCTGATCCTCGCTCTGCGGCGATGCTGGCTGTCAGCTGGTCCTCAGGAAGTGTATCTAACTCAACAAAGTGGAGGACAAAAGGCTCGAAGAAGGGACTCTCTGTGTCAATTCTCTCAAAGTGTTGTCCCTCCTCAAGCTGTGGCTGCTGGGCTGAGTCCTGGTGACTGTCTGCATCCAAGAAGTGTCTCTGCAGGAAAGAGACTGACTCCTCCGGGACTGGAAACTGAAGTAGCTGAGTCAATGGCTGTAAAAGCTGGGGCTCCTCCGGCTCTTGGAGTATCAGAACTCTTGGAGTATCAGAAGATCTGATATCCAAGACTCGTCGACTGGGAACTCTGGGGCTGACTCGAACTCCAACTGGAAGGCCAACGGGAACTCAAGTAGGCTCTGGGTCCGAACCTCTGCTATCACAGTCATCTCCTCTGTCAATGGTGCTGCATCATCCAAATCCTCGGGCTGGTGTGTAGAAGCTGGCTCATCATGTAAAGTGACACACCGCACTGGTACTGCATCATCCGCATGTGTTGTCCCGACTATGGCATCTCGCGAAGAAGATCTCTGTGAAAGTAAACTCGAGACGGTGTCTAGGAAGTGAATGTCGGAACTGCGGTGTGAACCGCCACATGTGGTAATCACCAGTGCAAGCTGCTCTGCGGTCATCCCCCGCATGGAGATCTCTATCAAGTCTGTAAGCGGAAGTCCGTGCTCAGGAAATCTCCTCAAGAGGTCAAGAAACCTCGGCCATGCCTCGTGCAATGGCTCCTGGGGGTCAACTGAAAAGTCCGTGATCAAAGACCGCATGAAATATGCTCTACGTGGAGGGAAGTATCTCTGTAGAAACTCTCGGCGTAGCTCTCCCCACGTCTCGAATGTCCTCCCCAATCGTTGGTGCCATCTCATGGCTCTGTCGTGAAGCGTGAATGGGAAGGTCCTGCTCATCAGCTCCTCTGTAGTGACGTCTGAATATATCTGTGCTCTACCAAACTTCTCGAATGCGGACAGGTGAAGATAAGGCTCCTCGTGCGCCTCTCCTGAAAACGTCGGCAGTCGCTGAATGTAATCCAACTCCAAGACGAATGGACCAAGTGTAGAAGCTGACTGAGCTCCATGTGCTATCTGCTCCTCCATCCTTCTGGAATAGAATCTATCTGCTGATCTCCACTACTCACTCTGGTCACCATCGGAGTGCGCTCTCATCTCAGCAACAACATCGTCCGGGTCTTGTATCTGCTCTATCTGATATCCTCGGACGTCTCGCACAGCATGCCCAGAATAGTGAGATGAAAGGGAGGGAGGGAGCGGGAGGTTGGTCGGAGATCCGACCTCCCTAAAAGGTGGACTGGAGTGATGGTCAGAAGACGGATAAGAAGCCGTAAGAGTCGGCTCGTAGTGAGGGGGATCCATCATCCAGGGGAAAAGGAGAAAAGAAGAGGAAGACTGAAGGGAGGTGGGGGTGGGAGAAGCAGATGGATAGAGGATGGGGAAGATCGAAGGGATCTGGCAATCACACAAGATGAACAAGCAAACCCCCAATTCACCTACGCACACAAAGCTGAAGATCGAAGGGATCGGTCAATTATCTTGTCGATTTTATTTTAGGTGATCATCCAGTCTATCAGAGCGATTACGTGAGGTAAATAGGTATCCAGATCTTTCTCAACCGACTGTCCCGTACTGGAAGCCGGTAATCAGTCAAGAAGAGATCGGAGGCTCTATCCTAATGTGCGGATCACTCTCTCGCTCATCCAAACCAGACAAGGAGGGGGTTACTCTCCCCAAGACAGATTTTCAGTGAAGTGTCTTTTAGGTCAATTATGATTAGCAGCCCCGATTTTATTGTTTTTGTTTTTAAATATTTTTCAATAAAAAGAAACGACTAACGAATTTTTCGGTTCTCCTGATTATTAAGTCAAAAACAAGGGGGAGAAGACGAAAAAGCCGATGCGCGATAAATCAATGATGCATGCAAAGTCAGAAATGCGTACCTGTCTCCAGCGCTCTACATGCAATATGATCCGCGCATAAATGTAAAGACAGAAAGTAAACTACCTAAATGATGCAGCGATGAAAAATCGAGTCCTAGATCAACAATTCTACTCGCAGAACCGTCTAACCGATCACCGACCTCCAAGCCAAAGGGTCCGGTCTTGGCCCACCCCTCCTCTGCCCGACAAATCGGGGGTAGGAGAAAGCGCTTTACAGGGCGGGCTGCGGCACGTAGGCTACGAAGGAGATGAGTCGATTATTTTTATTAATTGATTATTAGTAGGTCCAATTAAGCGCACTATAGGAACATGCAGATAGTTAAGTGTGGGGACCCTACTAATTACGGCACAAGCAAGAGAAAATCCTAAAGCTAGGGACTCGATGAAAAACTGCGTAAACACCGGAAAAGGCAGTAAAAAGGAAAGAAAACAAAGCCGCGAGAAAAGCCGCGAAAAACTCCTAAGGGTCCCCCGAGCACACCGGTGCTCGGCGAAACAGACCCGCTAAGTCCAAGAGTCCACAAGTGTCCAGTCTTTGAGTCCCTGTATTATTACAATAATAATGAAAGAAAAATAAAACCTCTCCCACTCAACTCTCTCTCACTCTCTCCTATGGCTCCGTAAAGAAAGGAGCCGCCTCCGAGTCTCGCGGTTGCGTCGGCTTCTCGAGATCGGCCACCTCGGTCCTCGGGCCCTCGCAAGAAAGAACAGAGTGGTCAGACCAAAATAATCAAATAATAATAAAAAGGAAAATAAATGAAACTGAAAATGATGGTATATATGCCAAAATACAAAATAAAATAATCACTCAAAATAAAGCAAAAACAAAAATAAAAGAAAAAGAAAATATAACAAAATAAAACAAAGATAAAATAGAAAACAAAAGCCACGAAAAAGCTGCGAGCTCTGAAAGAGCCGCGAAAAGCCACGAAAACAAAAATAAAAATAAAAATAAAACTACTAAGCCGTGCTCCCCGGCAACGGTGCCATTTTGATAACACGTGCCCGAGCGGCTAAGGCAAAGGTACAAAAATGGTCGTTGTGACCTCGATCACTCAGCTATGTCAATCAAAAAAAATGAACCACTAATAATAGATAAAATCGATCAAAACACGAAAGCGGTCCTGCTATTAGATTAACCTGGTATAGCGACCAGGGTCGAACTCAAGGAGCACGGGTTGGCCTCTCGGCCTACGAAGTAGTCAAAAAGAGAAATAAAATAAAAAGAGCAAATATTTTTGGTGGTTTTTAATTATTTTATATTTTTTGGATTTTTAGTTAATTAAGAAAATAAGAAAAACAAATACACACACACTTCAACAAATTATTAAAAGCAATAAAAGTCAACCAAAAATTCAAGAAAAAATATTTTTATGTGTTTTATGCTTTTTAGTGTTTTTGGTGAATTTTTGAGAATTTTCTGATGTTTATTTAATTTTCTAAAAATCAAAAAGTGACTAAAACAGCAGGTACTGTCCAGCCGAGCTAAAAGCCCTAGATAAAATATCTAAAGCCCCCAAATTAGCTGGGAGGTAATTTTCCTGTAAAGAGAATTAAACAAGGAAAGGTTAGGCACCTATTTTATTATTTTTGGATTTTTGGTTTAATTATTAGAATTTTTATAAGATTTTAGGTGTTTTTCAATTTTTATGTGTTTTAGATAATGAAAAATAGCCAAAATTGGCCAGAAAATCAAACACAACAAAAGAGATAGTAGACAATTTTTTTGGAATTTTTAGACACTATTTAATATTTTTTTATGGTTTTTAAAGTTTGACAGTGAAGAAAATAGAGGTTTTTGAATTTTTAAAAATAACAAATGAAAACAAAAATGTCCTCAAAAATCCTCGAAATTTTTACACCATGGCAGGAGCCATGTATCCAATTTTCGTTGGATTTGGAGGTAATTTGCTATTTTATTCAAAAATAAAGAGAAGCAACAGTGCACAGGGACCTATCTGCAATTATAATAAAGCTCTGGGTCCCGGGAGTAACAAGCATGGAAAGTATTAGGGTAGGAACGCAAATTACCCACCGGGCCACGCACGATACACGTGACTCAGGCCTGGGGGGACCTAATTGCAATTCCTATTTCTATAAATGTAAAACTTAACAAGTCAAAAACACAGGGCCAAAAATGCAAATGTACCAAAATACCATGTGTCGATGCACGTGTTCACCACTGGCAGGGGTATAAGTGCAATTCACATAAAAGATAATGTCCTCAGTGCAAAATTTACAAAAGTAAAAGAACTGAACTAGATATTTACAGTACTAGATGGTAAAGACAGAAACTAAAGGGGCCTAAGAGTTATTTACCCCTTTTATTAATATCGATGGCCGGATGTGTGACGCGTGGCGGATCTGACGAATGAGAACGACGACGCCTTTGACCTTGAATCGCCTGGCCTGATCGTACGTCTGAGAGCCCTCCACGTGGAGATCGGACGGTGACGGTGCTTTGGAGGCTAAGCCCTTGGTGTATCGACGGAGGAGGAGAAGGCACGTGGCGGATCTGATGAACGAGAACGACGACGCCTTTTCCTCCGAACGGGTGGTCCAGATCTGTCCTTGTAATGATCGGACGGTGACGCCACGCCTAGGATGGATGGATCAGATGACAACTGGGGCGCTGAGGAAGATCTGACGGTCGACGATGCTGCTGGAAGAACTGGCGGCCGGCGAGCTTCGCCGGCCCTCTGCGTGCACGGTGGACCTCGCCTGATGCTCCTGAGGTGCGGGGAAGCTTCGCCGTGAAGCTCCGCACCCGATGCGCTGCTCCGATGAAAGCGAGGAGCTCCAGAGAGCTCCGGCGACGTGGACGAACGAGAGCCCCTGTGCTCTGCAGACTCGACCTCCAGATGAGGTCGAATGGGCGCGATACCTGCACAGGAGAAGAGCTGGGTCGAGGGCAAACTGCCTCGACCCGTCAGAGCGGGCGGAAGGTGGAGGATGAGGCGAGATGGAGGCTCTCCGGCGAGCGGCGGAGGGTGAGAGCCGATATCCTACTCCGGGGCGAGACAGGGGGAGTGAACGGTCGGAGAAGGTGGAGAGAGGTCCGGTGGACGTGGAGGTGGTGTCGGAGGGATGAATGGGTGGTCGGAGTCGGCAGGCGGAGGTGGCGGAGCTAAACTACCAGAAATCAAAAAATCTAAACCTAAGCTAATCTACGGGCTAAGAAGGTTACCTGGCGGGTGCATTCGACTGGGCTGAAGCTCAGCAAGCTTCTGGTCGTTGCCTGCAAGGGGCCGTCGACTCCCCGAGGCTCGGCGCGCTCGCGGCGGCGCACGGCGGCTGAAGACCACCGGATCAGTGGCTCCCGGCTTCCCGGGCCTCGCTGCAACTCCCAAGACCACGGCTGTCACTCAGGGACTTCGGAGGAGGTCACAGGCACCGAGGGGAAGATCCAAAGATGGAAGAATTAGGTCGCCGGAGACGACATTATATATGGTGCGGGATCCGAGAAGAAGGAGATCGGGCAAGATGCACGGGGCTCGGATCCATCAAACCCACCCCGGGCGAGGGTCCTAGATGATCAGAGATTAATCGGAGCCCGAGGTTTGTGGTGTTGGCGGTCGGATCGAGCGGGTAAAAATTTGAGAAGTCGGGTCCATTACTCAGATCCGCGGGGAAGAGGGTCCGCGGGGGAAGTTGACCGGGGTCAACAAACCCCCGTGGACCAATCAGGAGCCGCCAAGCCTTATTTGCTTGTTTATTTATTTTAGGGTAGAAAAAGGTCGAATTACTAAAAACTTAAAACATGAAATATTTTTATTTTATTTTTTCTATTTTTTAGTGATTTTTAATAATTTTTTCGAAATAAAAATAAGGTATATACATAATATGTTATATATAAGTATATGTACACTATATAGGGTTTTTAATTTTTGATTTTTAATTATTATTTTTATGCAATTTGATTCCTCTTTTATATTTTATTTATTTTCATTATAAAATAAGGAATAAAAGGATATTTTCATTTTATTTTTATTATTTATATACATAGGTGAAATAAATACCTATATACATTTATATACATGGTATATTTACAAGATATTTTTGTGTTTTTAATTTTTTTATTTTTTTTGTTTTAGTTTTAATTATTTTTATTTTATTTATTTATACTATGTAATATAGAATATTTACAAAAATTTTAGAAATTAATTTTATTTATTTATAAGGCTAAATAAATATAAAGGTGGTTCTATGTACATGATGACTATACAAGAGGTGTTTTTGTTTTCTTTTTAAATTTTTAAATTTTTATTTTTGATTTTATATTTATAAATATATACAAATATTTAAAAGCCTATTTCTGTGAGGAAAATACTTTTATTTTATTTACATAGGTATTTACACACATGAGCCCCTATCTCCCTCTACTTTGGCTTTTATGCAGTCAGGCCCATGCTGAGCCCTCCCTTGGGTTAGGTTGCTCAATATTTATTCTAAATATTTCCCTCTTTTTCTTTTTAATCTTTATTCTTTTTTTTTGCACAAAAACATGCTAATTATAGGTTTTTACACAATGCATGCTTTTGGTAATTATTTGTATTTACACATATCTACATGCATTTGCAAAGGTTTTTGTAGCTAAAATATAAGAATAAAGAGTGATGAATGAGTATTCATCACATCTTCAAACATCCACGTAGGAAATTCCTCCATGATTTTACTCGCACTCTCCAAGCAGTGCTCGAAGTTTAAAAGCAGTGCCATGTTCGCTCGAAAAGATAGAAAGCTTTTTTACTGTTAGGATCCTTGATCCGTCAAGATCGTAGAGCCCATTCGGTTGGAGGGTTACCTCTAATTTGGCCGGGTTACCCCCCAAACCCCACAATCCTAACCCACTAGTGGGGTCCACTCCCTTCCCATAAAAAAATATATTATACCATCATATCATCTAAAAATCATAAAATACTCAACTTCTACTCACCATTCCAAACTTAAATACAATCACATCACAACAACTACCCATTTTTTCAAATTTCAATACAATCATACAATAATAACTACCAACTTTTTCAAATTTCAATACAATCACATCACACAAACCCTTCCAACCCTTAACCCACCAATCAAACACACTAACACAAAAACGAGTTATCCTCCCCCAGATAACCCACCAACCAAACGCACCCAGAGAAAAGGGGATGTTACCCTTAATGGTTAGTCAACACTACCAAGGATATCCGTGGATTAGATCTACATGAAGCAACCGTTTTGGAATATGAAACCCAAGATAGGCATGGAAGTCGGAAAAATTTCTGTTGCTGAGGAGGATATGTTCTTGTAGTGAAGGTGTGCCAGGAAAGGAGGGTAGAGAGGGTGGAGGGTAAGAATGTAGAGGGTGAGGGTGCAAGGTCAAAAATTGGATCCGTAAATTGGATCTTGGTAGTATCCGCTTTAGCTTTGGATACTGCTAAACCTTTTATTTGACAAGTCTTGGCTAATTTTTTTAGCTTACAATCAAGGATATTAATTGTCTTTACAAAAACTTGGGGGACATGAGATATTGTTGATGAATGACGTGAGAAGGTTTGAAGAACCTAATAGATTTATTATTGATTTTCAAGGGATTCCATGGTTTTGAGGAAATCAATAATAAAATCATTAAACTTTCTTGGGCAAACAAAAAATTCTGGTTCTTTTCCTATCAAGTGCTAGCTTATTATGTAGAAGGCGTTTTTAAAATCAATTTTCAGAATATGACCTTTGGCCTTTGTTTGTTTCCATTTCCCAAGAATTTTTGAAGTGATTGCAAAACATTCCAAGGTCTCACGATTTTTTAAGAAGGTGCACTGCAATGAGAGAATATAATTCATATGTTTCAATACAAATCTATTGGCCAGAGGGCTGATCTTGTGAGAGCCAAAAACTGTGAGAGCATGAGAGCAGTGAATCTGGACCACTAGATTCTGCTCTTCTCTCTCCTATGCCAATCAATAAGGAGAGAGATGACAGATCTAGTGGTCCAGAATCACTGCTCTCATGTTCTCACGGTTTTTGGCTGTCACAAAATCAGCCCTCTTATTGGCCATGATCTAATAAATTATCCTCATTAGAACATTGATGAGACTAATACGTTTGTAGTTCTCAATTTCCTAAGGATCACACTTCTTGAAGATTATAGTGACAATCTAGTTGTTTATGAACTTAGTTTCCCTTGGGTCAAAATAGCTTTCAAAGATTCTATTAATCATATCCATGAATCATTTTTAATATTGGTCTAAAACTTTTTGAACAACTCCGGTATGCACCCATCAAAGTCTAGATGCTCTCAAGGATTCGAGGCTCATAATAGTATGTTTCACATGCTGCTCAAATGTGGAGCAATTAGCTCATAATAGTATGTCTAAGGAATGACATATATTGAATAGGATTGGGCAATTTCATCTAGGGTCAGAACAGTGGTGCTCATAACAATATGCGTCAATCTCGAGATGTTAGGGAGGTATGTGTAAGAGATGCCTTGCTTGTCTCTTAAGGAGAGGACTTGGTTTCTGCCACGTCTTATGGAAGTAGCAGATCAAAGGAAACGAGTGTTTTTGTCGCCTTTCTTGATGTATCTTACCTTAGCCTATTGACTCCAACATAAGAATTCATCCTCAAAAACAGCTTCTAAATGCAAGTGAGGAAGTGTTTGTAATTTTGTAATCCATTTCATCATGAAGGCTATATGTCATTTTTTTTCATCCAACAAGTTTATTTCATCTTCTAATTTTTTTTCCTTTTCCACTAAGAGACATGAAATATTTTCCTTCAAAAACTATGCTTGAATGTCCAATTCAATCCAGATATCTATAAGTTGTCATTCGTAGAAGGGTAATAAACTTCAACCAGTTTAGCCCATATACTATTTACCAAATCTCTAAAGGATGGTTTGTTTAGCCAGAACCTTCCATCATAAAGGTGCTTTTTTATGTGCTTGAAGGTGGTCATTGAGATAATAAGGGGCTTATGGTCAGAGAGAGTCATGGGGGAGATTTGCAGGACTCATTTGATTCCAAGCAATGTGTTGAGAAAATCGACAATAGCATACATACAAAAATCCACATAACCACAGATTTCCAGAACAGATTTTCATATGTATGAATCCAGGTTAACAATGATAAGAGAAATATCCGATTAAATAACATATGCATATTCACGCAAGGGAAAAATCCGGAAACCATCATCACAAACAATGCGACAAAGAAAGAGTAGAGTTAGAAATCACAACCGAAGCGTCCTGTTGTAGGACTTCCCTTAGAGAGACATCGCCCCCCACTTTACCGACGCACAGGGCCTTGACGTGCCGCTCCTAGGGTCCGACGGTCCACGCTCGTTGACGGTGCGCACCGTTAGCGTCCTCGAAAGCCACCTCCGTATATGAAACCCGAGATCGAGAGAGGAAAGGGCGTCCTCCAAAGAGAGAAGGGCGCTGAGAAGGAATAGAATGGATGTTCGTAACCCACACCCACGCACTTTAAGAGATACTTAAAGGCGTCCGGGCGGTTACGTTTCGTGAGAAGATAATGGGGCGTTACCCTTGGAATTCAAAACACGCGGTTACAAAACCGACTCGGTCTTTGCCACGCCACGCCACGCCGCCGCCGCCGCCGCCACCGCCGCCACCGGTGCAGCCGCGCCGCGCCCACGCCCGAGCCCGGCCCGACACGGCCCGCGTGCGCACGGCACGCGCGTGCGTTCATGCGTGCGATGTGGTCTAAAGTCCTCTCTATTCTAGACTAGTCTCAGGACTTCCCATATATAAACCAAGTCCCAGTTTTATCTCTCCACGATGTGGGACTAAACAGCACCCCACAGGGTTGAAACATTGAATTCCAGAAATTGAGATACATCAATACAACTTGATATTGACCATCAAACTATCCCAATACCGTTAATTCCAGCAATCCCCCACGAATTCACTGTTGAAACACAAAGAGCCAAGGATCTCGGGTTTCCACACTCTGCTTTCAGTAAAGGTACCTTCCGGTTTGAACCTCTACCTGAGTTATCCCCTTTCACCATCACAGGAATAAAGTGAACTAAGTCTTGAACTTTAATCCTTTGATGTAATGGTATCAAGAGGTAACAACATAGTGAAGTCTATGGTGACAATCTTCTGGTTTTGGTGCTATTAATGGCATTGCACCCTACCCTGTTTCATGAGTATATTAAGGATAAACCCTCATCCTTTATCTGCGGCCCACAGAAATACTCATATAGGTGGCATTCTCCAAGGATGCACTGCTCACATCCTGCTTATAAAAGCTTGAATCCATTAAGAGCATAATGCTCAACCTTTTCCTGCAGTTTTCAGGCACTCGACTTTTCAGGGATAGGACTCATATGCAAAGTATTGCATATTGAGTGCCAATCAGTTCCCCTTACTGCTTGTTTTCCCATTGAACCTATTTTGTGGGATCTCCACTCATTTAGGTTGGGTTGCTACTGCGGGTAAACTCTCAGTGGGTTTCAGCCCCATCCCAAGTCTGGATTTTTGGACTAAAGATCTATCAAGTCCCTTTGTAAGTGGATCCGCCGTGTTATCTTTGGTACCAACAAATTCCATAGCAATCACTCCACAAGACACCAAATCCCTAATAGAGAGAAGCTCCCTAATATGTCTTCTTGTTTTCTGATTGTACTTTGAACTCTTTACCTTTGCAATAGTAGTCATGTTATCACAATGTAAAGAAATTGCCGGTATCGGCTTACCCACCACGGGCATCTCAGAGAGAAGCTCCCTAAACCATTCAGCCTCTATACATGTTGTGTCCAAAGCACACAGCTCTGCCTCAAAAGTAGACCAAGCCAAGATGGTCTGTTTCACAGACCTCCAGGAAACTGCACCGCCTCCAAGGGTAAATACATACCCAGTCACACCGTTACTCCCGGAGTCCTCCATTTGTCCTATCCAACTTGCATCACTATATCCTTCTAAACAGGAGGATATTTACCATAATGCAGTCCAAGAAGTGTAGTACCCTTAAGGTACTTCAACACTCGATCCAAGGCCTCCCAATGAGTACGGTCAGGACAGCTCGTATATCTACTTAACTTTGCGACCGTGAATGAAATATCAGGTCGAGTACAGTTCGCAAGATACATCAAGCTTCCTATAATCTGGGAATATCGTAGCTGTGCTACAGGTACTCCACTCTTGTTCTTGCAGAGGGGTTTAGATGAATCATAAGGAGTGCATACAGATTTACAGCTCTGATAGCCAAATTTTTCAAGAACCTTCTAGTATAATGTGATTGAGACACAGCTATCCCATTAGTAGATCTAATCAGTTTGAGCCCCAAAATCACATTAGCAACTCCTAAGTTCTTCATCTCAAACTTACTGCTCAAGAACCTCTTGGTTTCTTCCACTATCCTTATGTTTGATCCAAATATCAAAATATCATATATATATATATAGGCATAAGACAACAAACATATCACCTTTAATCATAGAGTACACACATTTATCGGATTCATGAACAATAAAGCCATAAGACTGGATAGTCTTATCAAACTTGTCATGCCACTGTTTCAGAGCTTGTTTTAATCCATAAAGAGATTTTACAAGCTTACAGACCTTTCTCTCATTACCAGATGCTACGAATCCCTCATGTTGGTCCATATAGATCTCCTCCTCAAGATCACCATATAAAAAGGCAGTCTTCACATCCATTTGATGAATTGTGAGATCATGTATGGAGGCCAACGCAATGAGCATCCGAATCGTAGTCATTCTAGTAACAGGAGAATATGTATCAAAATAATCAATACCCTCTTTCTGTTTGAAACCTTTGGCTACAAGTCTTGCCTTATATTTTTCTATGGATCCGTCCGGTCTAAGTTTTCTTCTGAATACCCATTTGCTTCCTATGGTGGAACACCCAGGAGGTAGATCGACCAATTCCCATGTGCCATTTGAAATGATCGAATCCATTTCAGATTTAATAGCGTTCTTCCAATGTCTTGCTTCAGTAGAAGCCATGGCATCCTTGTATGTGGGAGGATCACCCTCGATTTGGTAGGAGACAAAGTCGCTACCTAAATCCTTGGCAATCCTAGGTCTCTTACTTCGTCTAGGTTCAACATCCTCCAAAAATTCATTGGGTTCAGAGGAGCTAGCCCCCACATTTGACATCTTTTCTATTTGTTGTGGAATAGAACCAGATGTTGAGGCTACGCCACTAGTCAGATTTTCAGGAATCCCTTTTTTCATTGGAAAAATGTCCTCGAAAAACGTAGCATTACGAAGTTCAACAATAGTATTAGTATCTATGCCTGTGATCTCAGACCGAATTACTAAGAATCGATAGGCATAACTATTTTCCAGATACTCCAAGAAGACCGCGTCAACTGTTTTGGGTCCAAGCTTCTTTCTCTTGTGTTCTGGGACTAAGACCTTAGCCAGGCATCCCCACACCTTGAGATATTTTAGGCTTGGCTTCCTATTTCTCCAAAGTTCAAATGGACTCTTATCTTTATGCCTTAAGGGAACTCTATTCAGAATATGGCATGCCGTATTCAAAGCTTCCCCCCACATGTAAGATGGTAGCCCAGAACTTTGTAAAAATACATTGACCATATCAGTTAGAGTCCTATTCTTTCGTTCTGCTATTCCATTGGACTGTGGTGAATATGGTGCAGTGACCTCATGAACTATGCCAAATAGTTTGCATTGTTCATCAAATATCTTAGATGTGTATTCACCACCCCTATCTGACCTTAGACGTTTAATTACTTTCCCGACTTGTGTTTCTGCTTCATTCTTAAAAATAAGAAATTTTTCTAAGGCTTCATCCTTAGTTTTAAGCAGATAAACATAACAGTATCTACTGCTATCATCTATGAAGGTGATAAAATATCTTTTGTTATCTCTAGTCATCACACCACCAAACTCACAAATATCAGAATGAACTAAGTCTAGAATTTCAGTTTCCCTATTCACAGAATGAAAAGGCTTTCTAGGCAACTTAGCTTGAGCACACATTTCATATTTGGTGAGTTTGTCTGTAGTATGATTAGGAATCATGTCAAGTTTCATCATTCTTTTCATAGAATTGAAATTCACATGTCCTAGCCTAGCATGCCATAAATCGGTAGATTCAATACTTGAAACAACATAAGTAGAAGAATCAAAACCAGAAATATTATTAACTGAACTATCAATGTCAAATCTTATTCTAAATAATAGATCATGATCTGCCAAATATCCTTTTCCAAAGAAAACACCATGTCTCAGAAAAACTACTTTATTACATTTAAAGTCTAATTGAAAACCCTCTCTAACTAATAAAGAACCAGACAAAACATTCTTCTTAATATCAGGAACGTGCATCACCCTGCGCAAAGTCAAAACTCGTCCAGTTGAGAATCTCAGCTCGACTTGTCCGGACCCAAGCACCTTGGCTGCAGATCTATTCCCCATCATTACTGTACCACCGGCTGAACCCTGATAAGACACAAAGAATGTTCTGTCAGTACAAATGTGGACATTTGCAGCTGTATCAACAAGCCACTCATTAGGCTCGTTTACAAAGTAGAGTTCAGGGTTCACTGAGACATACCCCTCACCGGGCCCGCCTCCCTCAGTCAGCACAAGAGCCTGAGGAACGACATCCGTAGACTTCTGTTGGGTCTTCAGAGAAGGGCAATCCTTCTTCCAATGTCCAACCTGTCCACACTACTAGCAAGGTTTGTTTTTTGGTTTTTTCTGGATTTTTTCCTTGACTTTCAGTTTCTTATTTTTCCCTTTAGCAATGTTTCCTTTTTAAGGTTATCACATTAACCTTAGGGTTCACGTCTACAGGCATCACAGGTTTTTGTTTCCTATGCTCCTCTTCAATAGCTATTGAGACCATTAAATCGTCTAGAGAAATTTTCCCCTTCCTATGCTTTAAGGACATCCCAAAATCTTCCCAGGTCTTGGGAAATTTATCAATAATCGACATAACTTGAAACTTTTCAGGAAGTTTCATTTCTGCCTCGGCTAACCCATGGAGCAACAACAAAAACTCATGAGCCTGTTCCGAAATCGATTTTCCCTCAATCATCTGAAATTTCAGGAACTTACATACTGAGTATTTTTCAATACCCAGATCTTCCGTGTTGTATTTCTTATCCAGTTCCTCCCACAGATCCTTAGAGGTCTTGGTGGATACGCCATAGACATCGAACAGAACGTTCGATAGTGCAGTAAGAATGCACCCATGACACAGACGGTCATGTTCTTTCCACACATCCGCCATCTTAACCGCCTCAGGATCCGGATTTTGTTCAGATAACTTAGGGCACTCGATTTCCAGAACCGAAATCAGGCCAATCGTGGTCAGCCAGATTTTCATGCGTTGTTGCCAACGCTTGAAATTCTGACCCCCGAATTTCTCTAGCATACCAGTGAAATCCACACGAGACCGAAACCTCAAATCTGACATTTTTCTTATCACGTTATAACGCTGTCTCTCTAAGATTGTTGAGAAAATCGACAATAGTATACATAAAAAAATCCACATAACCACAGATTTCCAGGACAGATTTTCATATGTATGAATCCAGGTTAACAATGATAAGAGAAATATCAGATTAAATAACATATGCATATTCACACAAGGGAAAAATTCGGAAACCATCATCACAAACAATGCGACAAAGAAAGAGTAGAGCTGGAAATCACAACCGAAGCGTCCTGTTGTAGGACTCCCCTTAGAGAGACAGCGCCCCCCACTTTACCGGCGCACAGGGCCTTGACGAGCCGCTCCCAGGGTCCGACGGTCCACGCTCGTTGACGGTGCGCACCGTGCTTGAGCGTCCTTGAAAGCCGCCTCCGTAGACGAAATCCGAGATCGAGAGAGGAAAGGGTGTCCTCCAAAGAGAGAAGGGCGCTGAGAAGGAATAGAATGGATGTTCGTAACCCACTAATGAATCCACATTTCATCATCTTTATTCTATCATTTTGGCACCAAAAACCCTAGGAAATGCCTGTAAATAGCATTAAATAGAGCATCTTAGCATTCATGTATGTGCATTCAATTAGTGTATAAAATACTGTAATTAAAGCCAAAATTATAGAATAAATAAAGAAAAGAAAAAGAATAAAATATTGTAAATATTTTATGACCCGAAACCCCGAGACCTAGGCATCCTGATGAATAGGTCGACATGGAATAAAGTAGGGGGAGATAAGGGCCAAAATACAGATAAAATACCTATATATTCTATTCATTCTTTATTCATTTTGGGACCTATTTTTGGTTTCACTTTTTATACATCAAATAAAGAAACTTTGTACATGAAAGTTATAGATAATATTACAAGGAAAAATACAAAATTTATTTTACAGAAAAGTAATATACAGATAAAAGGTTATGGTCTGAATAAGAATCCAAAATCCAAACTTCCCAGACCCGGATCTCACAACTGACAACTCCAAATGCAGCATACTCACCTTTAATTGTATATAGAAGAAAATAAGCTATTTAATGGCGGTGGTTTCGCATTTGGCGGAGCTACGGTTTGAAAGTTGAGTTTTGGACCCTCATAGTATATTTGTACAGAATAAAATATTCAATTTATTATTTATTTATTATTTTCATAAATTTATATTTTTATAATGTTGTAAATATTACTTATAATAAATATTTACATTAAAATAAGAAGAAAAACCTAAATAAAAAAATAAAATACTTAAAAATAAAATACATAGGTACCCTACCTATATGTATACCTATACTTTTTATACTTATAATTTATTTAATATACAGAACATATCAGAAAAATAAAATAAAAATATATTTATGTATATAAAAGTATTTTATAATTTTACAAAATAATAAATATAATAAAAATAAAACACCTAAATAAAAATTAAATACTCAAATACATAGGTATTGAACCTATATAGGGGCATAAAAGCAACTTGTAAAAATAAATATCATAAAAATAATTAAAAATCATAATAAAATAATTTATAAATTCTTAAACATTTCTTATTTTATAACCTAAATGAAATAATGCCATTTATTATTTTAAATTGAATTAACATGACTTTTTTTTGCAGGTTTTTCCGGGTTGGTCCACGTGGACCAACCATGTGGGTTTGACAGTTGACCTCGGTCAACTGTCTGACCCCCCTATTTTTGTCAGCTCATTGGGTTTTTCGCCCACTTTCGCCTATTTTTCGAGGGTGCGTCTTTCACCCTTTGAGGTTGGTTTCTTCTGCGATTTTGTACCCAGTACAACCACCTAACTCGCCAACCTCAAGGATCTCCTTAGATCTTCTCCTCTCGCCCGTGACTCTTCCTCGAAGATCGCCCCGTCACCATGTTCAAAACCGAACCCCCCGACTTCCCTTGGACTTTTGATCACTCTTCCACCTCCAAATCCCTAACCTAGACCCTTGGCTAGACTCTTGGTGACAGCAGGAGTTCGGAGGGCGTCTCAACGGGACAAAGCGGTGTCGAATCGAGTCAGGTCCCCTCGCCGGAGTTCTCGCCGGAGAACACCTTGTGCACGCACGGGTGAGGTCTTTTCTTCCCCTTTTTCTCTCCTGTTCCCGGATGTTTTAATGTTAGAAAGCCTCAGTGGCATGGCCTTTGTCGAGATCTTCGTCCAGTAGCCGTCATTTAATCCCGATTCAACCGCGGTCGGCATCGAGTCTCGCCGGCCGTCTTCCCCCTACCACACATCCGTTCCCCTTGTGAAACACTCCACGAAGTCGGGGCACTTTGCCCCCGATTTCTTCACCCATTTTTTTGCAGGTCCCAGAACGCCAAGAGACCCTCTTGGGGTCGAGAAGTTGTTCGCGCCACAGCCACCTGGAGCCGTCTCCTTCAGCCACGACGCAGCGACGCTCAGGCCGCTCCGTGGCCTTTTAGAGAGCGTCGCCCAATCGAGGGGGCTTCTAGGAAGCTCGCGGTGACGTCGGAGAGGAGCGAGACGCTTCGCGCGTCGAGATTTTGAAGAACCTACGTCGCCCAGGCCGTGTTCTTGCCGAGTTCGTCCTTCACACACCAGAACTGTCGGATCCGCTGTTGTTCTTGGTGGCGTACAGCCACCGTCGGATCTGAAGTACTCCTGGCCGTCCGATCGCTCAGCCACGTTCTAATATTCACTGTCGAACCGAAGGGGTATCGGCCCCCGTGCGCTGACACGTGGCTTAGTGAAGGCGCCATCCACCGTCTGATCTGCGCCTAAGGTGGGCAATTTGCATATCTGGCCCCGCATTTTTTTGTAATTCATCTTTAACTATAAAACTTTCATCTGTGCTTTATGTTTTGGTTGAATTTACACGCAACCCCCCAGATGTTTGTATAATTACATTGAGGCTCTTGCCAGGCGTGCGTGCTTGTCACGTGCACCCTGGCATTTTTGCAAGATTCAACCTCACGCTTTTGGTTATTATTAATTAGCCTAGCAAAAATTTTGTTAGTTATAAAGTTTCTGGAAATATTGTGCTAAGGACCCTTGACTTTCTTAATATTACACAAATACCCCTGCATGTGTGCCTTTTCTTTTTGCTTCTAGTAATTTTTGCATGCGTCTATACAATCCCAAAAAAATCTCCAAAAATCATGTTAAGCTCCTGCTGTAGTGTAGTTTATCACCATATTTTTATTTTCCATAATTATTGCATTTTAATATTTATTAAAAATCAAAAACATCCATTTTCAGCACTGTTTGCATCATAAATTACCAAAAAAATATAAAAACTCTCCAGAAAAATCCCAAAAAAATATATTTTATTTCTCTCAGTATGCTTTATTTTCAATCCAAAATTCACTAAAAATCTCAAAAGAAAAACCATAAAAATTCAAAAACACTTAAAAACTTCAAAAAATTTTAGAAAATAGTAGAAAACTCTAAAAAATTGTAAACTGAAGTTCTGTGGTTTCCTGTTGTTATTATCTTTATTTTAAAATTAGTTTGCAAAATTTTTGTGACTGTTTGCTATTTTTAATTTCCATTTTGCTCACAGCCAGTACACTGTTCACTGTTTTAGTTTGTTTTATTATTTAAAAATGCCAAAAACATTCTGAAAATTACCCAAAAATCACAAAAACAGTAAGAAATTATAAAAAGACCAAAAAGATTTTATTTCTGAATTTTTGACTATTTTCGCATATTTTTATTGATATTTTAGCTTCTTTTTTATTACATTATATTGTTTTCCAATATTGAAAAAGAAAATAGAAAACTATAAAATATAAATTATAAAAATCAGAAAATTAAAAATCAAAATACAAAATTAAAAAGTAAATAAAAAATAAAAAAATTAAAAATTTAAAACCCACAAAAAAGCTAGATTGGCTAAGTGATTTATTAGACCTGGGGTTTGGATTTTTATCTACACTCTGCACCGTTGTTTCCTGTGTTCGACCCCTACTTGCTTGCCATTATACATTGTCAGTAGGGTATAATAAATTTTAATCCTTGCTATTGATTGCTTTATTGATCGTGTGGGTTGATTGTTGAAGAACGAAGAGGCTTGAGTAGTCGCATCAGCGACAGTGAGTCTGATTTGTCAGACCACTATTTAGCGGCTCTCGTATTTTCGCTTTTCAAATGGCGCCGTTGCCGGGGAGCATCGGCTTATAGAGTACCTTTTGGGTCTTTTTAGTTACTTAGCCATTTTTGATTACTTGTCTCTTGTGTATCATTTGTTTTGAACTGTCTGACATCTCTTTTGTTTTCTTGCGAGGGACCGCTGACCGAGGAGGATCGCCTAGGGGATCCTGCGCAGCCTTGGGAGGAGGAGCCGGCTATTCTACCCTAGCCGGCAGGAGAGAGCAGGAGAAATAGAGAGAGAGAGAGAGAGATAATTGCTTTTATTTTTGAGAGAGAGAGTTATTTGTTTAATTTGTAATAATACAGGACTTGGACACTTGAACACTTCGGGCCTAATTTCAGGGTGTTTGTTCACCCGGGGGCTCACCGGGGCTTTCTCGTGTTTTATCGACTGTCATTTTCCGATTTTGTTTTCTTTTTCATTTCTTTTGTGGATTGAGCTCTTAGATTTAGGCATTGCTTGATCGCTTAGATTAGGTCCAAACACCTTAACAACAATTGCATGTACCTATAGATCGTGCTTGGACTTAGTTTAATTAAACAGCAAAGTCACTCTTCTTTGAACCGTACGCCGCGAGCTCTCCCTGTAAAGCGCTTTCTCCTAACTCAAGTGTGTTGAGCAGAGGAGGGGTGAGCCTAGACCGGACCTTAGGATTAGAGTTGAGTGATTAGCTTGTGGTTCTTCACGCTAGCAATTGCCTACCTTAGGATGATTTCCGCATTGCATACCGGCATATAGATTAGGTTTATAAATTTCTGCTTTGCATCCCGCATGGAGAGAGCTGGGATTCGCTGTAAATCTTCTTACTTTGCATCCATCATTTAGGCACAAAGGTGAGATTTCCATCTTGGTGCCGACTTGCATTGGCTTTTCCCGACTCTTTTCTCCCTCTGATTTTGGATAAATTAGGATAAAGAAAACACAAAACCGTTAGGCGCTTGTTTGAATCCACTCAAAAGAAGCGATAACACAAAAAAATTAAAAAAGAGACTGCTAAGAAAACTTTGACCTAAATAAAATTGGTAATTGGACTCATTGATTGGGGAGAGTAACACCCTCACTTGTTTTCAGGTTGCATGGGAAGGTCTCCTTCCAAGTGAGGTGAGCGCTTCGTAAGGATTAGAGCCAAAAACCCAACTTGTGGCTGCCTTGTGTATCGCCTGGATTTCCGAAGTATTGGCGCTACTATCGTACGTAGTCGAGTAGGGCTTGGTCGCCATTGGTGACTCACTATTGTGTGAGCATCGACCTTGTCCGAAGTACCGAGCATATGCCACGCCTTCACGGGTGTGTCTGTCTCACCGGCTGCGTCCGAGTAGGATCTTGCACGCTCACGGGTGATTCCGTTGCGAGCAAGGATCGAAGTATCGGTTTCGCCTATCGGCTTCCTCCCTCTATTTCTTTGGCTGAGTAGGGATCCAGGAAGGGTTACAAGGACCTTAAAAAGCGCAAGTTAAAGGTTACACATGAGGAGGGCAAGTACGGGAATACTTTTCCGGCAGTACTCTCGCTCCTATAGGCGTAGCGCTCTAAGGACTCGTTGAAAGATAAATTCCTAAAATCAAGATAAAAATTACAAAGATAAAAGCCGAACCTTCACGGCTTCACGCGTCGAGTTGGTGAACTCCTTTGTCTTGTGTTTGATTGCTAGTCACATTTAGGTCAAGATCAAAAATATCGCGCCGTTGCGCAAATTTTGTCTTCCCTCCAGTTGACCCTTGCTTATTGTGAGCCTTCTACTGTTTTACACTCCGTTGATTCCTTGTTGGCCCCCGTATCTTTCATCCAAATCGATCTTCCTCTTGATCTTCGAGATGGCGACGAATGGACAGTTTAGTCGAGGCTCTGTCGGCACCCACATCAGGTCCATGCGCTCTCCATCTCCAATAATTCAGGGCGATTCCCGAGAACCCGGTTCAAACCCTATGAACCGATCTCCAGACTCCCTGTCTTCTTCAATAAACCGGGATCACTCTCGTCCCGAATTATGTCTGTTTTGGATAGCCATTGATTTCACTCCTTATACATCGCCATCCTTAGCGAAATTCTGTGTCGATCTTGACACAGACAACATCTCTCTATCCGGTGCTGCAATTCAGACTGATCGGGGCATTCTACCATGTGCAGACTTAGAGCCCGAGTCAGCAAACCAAGCCGAATCCGAGATGACAGGAGGCAGAGGAAAAGGACCACAGGCCCCACCTGAACCAGAAGTCAATACGGGGGAAGAACAATACACCACGCAGGGCGAGGTTAACAGTCAGCTGCTGGCTTCCATCCAAGCCATTCAGCAGCAGTTGACTAATCAGGCCTTAGCCCAGACAGCCTTCCAGGACATGCTGAATGATCTGAGGAGGAGGGCCGATGCAAGAGACGGTCAACGAGAGGATGGTCCGAACTTCGATCCCAATTTCCATGAAGTCAGGGATGAGTTTTCAGTGGGACCCGAATATGAAGCAGAAGAAGAAGATCCACCACATCCCAATCCCACACTCAAGGAGACATACAACCCAGGAGCAGGGCGCATCACTGAGTGGATTCAAGTTCCACGTATGTATGCTCACTTCGAGCTAAAGTCGCAATTTCTGTCATTGCTTCCCACTTTCCATGGGAACACCACTGAAGAACCATATATTTTTCTCAAGAAGTTTGGCCGCATCTGTTCCACTGCTCATTACCCCGGAGTCCCTCTTGATGTAGTCAAGATGACCGCATTCCCTTTCAGCCTTCAAGACAAGGCCCTTTATTGGGTCGACCATCTGGGGAAGGTCGTCACCACCTGGGAGGAATTGAAATATGCCTTTCTCCATAAATTCTATCCTCTTGGGAGATTAAATCAGATGCGCGCCCGGATCTCCAGTTTCTGCCAGCAGCCCCACGAGACGATCCATGAAGCGTGGGAGAGATTCAAAGATCTCCAGGAAAAGTGCCCCCACCATGAAATACCAAAGACCAGTCTCGTACAACACTTCTTTGGGGGGCTATCATTCGAGAGCCAAAAGCTCGTGGATGCAGCTTGCGGCGGTTCACATTTTAACAAGGACGAGGATGTAGTATGGAACGTCTTCGAAGAAATGGCTGAGGGAGAAGCAGCCCAATCCTCGTCTAGAATTTACATGAAGCCATCAACCACCATCACAAGCCAGTTAACATGGCTTCTCACACCGAGGACAAAGATGAGAGCTCCAACCTGAGCATCATTGGGAGCCACTTGTCCAAAGTGGATATCATCGAGAAGAGGTCGCAGGACCTCGAAAAACTGGCAGTCATAGAGAAGAGGACCCAAGGTCTGGAGAAGCTCGACCAGATATACCAGCAGCTGGAGCAGCTCGTCCGAGCATTGAATGCAAACATGTGCAACGCTGTGTCAACCTCTGCAGAGCCGAACGCTGAGAAGAAGGATCCTACAATGCAGCAAAACCCTCAGCCGACTCCACCGCAGCCCCAGCCTGTCCAGCACGTGTACTACGTGCAGGTTCCGGAGCAGCCACCGCAGCCTCAGACGCAGATGGTTGTATACCAACCAGAGCACCAGCCCACATACTCCGAGCAGTTCTCTCCACCCCCGCCACTGATCCAGGAGATCAATGGCGTCTGGAACAATGAAGCGTAGCTGACCCGTCCTCAGGGACACTCTCAGGGTCGAAACATGGGCAACCGGCCCTATCATCAGCAGCAGCAGGGTGGGAGACCATTCCAGCAGCCTTACCAGTACCAGCCTCCCTCACACGGGAACACTTGGAGGCAGAATTACCAACATGGTCCTCAGCAGTCCGGATATCGTGGACAGGGATATCACCAGCAACCGGCTGCTCAATACAATCAGCATAACTCGCAGTACCCCTCCAACCCTCCTTCTCAACAATTTTCACAAGGATATCAGTCGCAATCTCAACCGCCATACCAGCATTCTAGACCCCAGCAGGGGGAATCCTCTGAGATTGTACCGGTCAATCCAGCCCTGGCTTGTTTGGAGCTATTGATGAAGAACATGGCTGAGATGAACCAGAAGATCGACGACCTGACGGCAGCCAAAACCGTCATACCAGCCTAGGTCGAAGCTAACCCTAACAATTTCCGACGCAAGGAGCAGGTAGCCGGCAGTGTCCAACCCGAATCAGGTGAATTAAATTGTTTTTTATCTAATGCTATTACTCTCAAGATCAGTAGGACACTCCAGCCATCGGCGACGGCGAAGGGAAAGCATCTCGCATCTGACGGGGAATCGTCAGTCCAGCTAACACCAGGGCCAGCCAGTATTTTGGGAGCAGCACCAGCATCCAGAAAACCACAAAAAAATGAAGAAAATCGAAAAACACAAAAAGATAGCAGCAACCTCGGTGGAGATCAGCCAGCATTGGAGACGCCTGCACCCGCATCTCAGCCAGTTCCTGACAGGAGGAGCACCGCACCTGCAGCGAGTCCAACGCCAGCACCTGAAGCCGAGCCTGTCATTTTTGGTCCGCAAATTGTAGATGAATCCATTCCTTTTTGTCATCTACCTGTAAACAACAATATGGACACTATTTTGAATAATATTGGGGAAGAGTTTGTAAATATTCCTTTTCCTGAAGCAATGAAAAAACACAAAAAAATGAAAAATTTGAAAAATGCTTTGTCTGATCCTGCTATCATAGAAATCATTCAGAATTTGGTGTTGAATATGCCCTTGATGAAAGCTCTTGAGTACATGTCGGCGGTAAAGAAAGGACTAAAAGAGGCATGTACAACCAAGCGCAGGCCAAACCCCCACAATTCCAGAAGCAAGGGTGGTAAATCCGAAAAGCACATCCTCACAATGGCCACCGTCAACGCCATCAGCAACCTCCCGGATAAAAAGCCAGATATGGGAGCACCTCTTGTACGTTGTCAGATGTTCGATCAAGAGTTCGAACGAACACTTCTCGACAGCGGGTCTTCTATCAATTTGATGCCAGCGTCACTACTAACGGAGTTCAGGCTAGGACCACTCAAGCCTACAAAGATGATTCTGCAGTTCGCAGACAAGTCAGTCAAGCGGCCTAGGGGCCTGTTGGAGGACGTGATCGTCACGGTTCAGGGAAAGTCATTCCCGGCCGATTTTGTGGTATTAGATATGGGCATCCCCTCTCCACTGCTCCTTACCCCGATCATACTCGGAAGACCATTTCTGCGGACATCAAACATAGTAGTGAACTATGGGACAGGAGAAATCACTTTTGGCGCTGGGAGTGAAACTATCAGAGTGGAGACCCTGACTGAGAGAACACCAGCTGAACCGACATCTACGTCGTGTGCAAGGGTGATCGGGCATGAGGAAGACTGCGATTTTCTAGCAGAAATTCAAGATACCAACCTATTCCTGGATGATAATGAGATCCATGGACTCCTCTGCCTCGAGGAGGAAGTGGAGACCGCGGTCGAATTTCCCTGCATCATTCAGGATGAGGAACTTGCTGATGTGTTACAAGATACTGCCGTGGGGGTGATGTGCCTTCAAAACCAAGAGCTGAGGTTTGAAGCATTTTCTGATGAAGATGACATCATGGAAGAATTCTGTCAGGATCTGAGAGAAGAAACAGAGCAGACTATGGTGGACACTGCACAGTTGAAAGAATCACCACCTGCACTAATAGCTGAGGTCACCACTAAAGTAGCTCAGACCCCGCCAGAGCTAAAACCCTTGCCCTCCAATATGAAGTATGCCTTCCTTGCGGGAGAACCGAACATGTACCCGGTCATCATCAATGCACATCTGACCGAAGATCAAGAATCTCGTCTGATGGAGGTTCTTGAACGCAACCGCAAGGCGATAGGCTGGCGAACCTCCGATCTCCATGGGATCAATCCGTCACTCTGTTCGCATCGCATCTTTCTGGAAGAAGACTGCAGACCCTCTCGTGAACTGCAAAGAAGATTAAACCCGAATCTGCGGGAGGTGGTTATGAAAGAAATCCAGAAATGGTGTGATGCGGGATTCATTTATCCCATCTCCGACAGCAAATGGGTGAGCCCCCTGCATGTTGTGCCCAAGAAATCGGGGATCACCATTGTGAAAAATGACAAAGGAGAGGAGATCGCAACCAGAGTACCGACTTCTTGGCGAGTGTGCGTAGACTACAGAAGACTCAATCTCGCTACCACGAAGGATCATTTTCCGCTACCCTTCATCGACCAGATCTTGGAGAGATTGGCCGCGAAGGAATATTTTTGTTTCTTGGACGGATACTCTGGGTATAATCAAGTTGCTATTGCTCCTGAAGATCAAGAGAAGACCACGTTCACCTGTCCTTTTGGCACATATGCCTTCAGACGGATGCCGTTCGGGCTTTGCAACGCCCCAGCCACATTTCAGAGGTGTATGCTTGCAGTTTTTGCCGATATGGTGGGCAATTTTCTTGAGGTCTTTATGGACGATTTTTCGGTCTACGGGGATTCATTTGATCAATGTCTGGATTATCTAGACCGAGTCTTACGGAGGTGCTGCGAAGTCAATCTTGTGCTCTCCTGGGAGAAGAGCAATTTCATGGTGACCGAAGGAATTGTGCTGGGTCACGTTGTTTCTAAACGTGGCATGGAGGTTGACCCAGCCAAGGTGGATGTAATTTTAAAACTTGAACCACCTACAAATATCAAGCAAGTCCGGTCGTTCTTGGGCCATATCGGATTTTACCGACGATTTATTAAAGATTTCAACAAGCTGGCCAGACCATTGACTGAGTTGCTCGGCAAGGACAATGAATTCATTGTGGACGACCGTGTGCTCCTTGCCTTTAATCAGTTGAAAGAGCACATCACGCAGGCCCCTGTCCTACAGCCACCGATTTGGACTCAGCCTTTCGAGATTATGACCGACGCGTCAGATTATGCCATCGAAGCTGTACTGGGATAGAGGAAAGACAATGTACCATCTGCAATTCACTACGCTAGCCAAACGCTCGACGAAGCCCAGAGAAACTACACTGTCACTGAAAAGGAGCTGCTAGCTGTAGTCTTTGCTTTGGAAAAGTTCAGATCTTACCTCCTTGGGTCCAAAGTAATCATTTACACTGATCATTCGGCCATTCGGTATTTACAGCAGAAGAAGGACGCCAAACCACGTCTCATCCGGTGGATCCTTCTCCTCCAGGAGTTTGAACTGGAAATCAGAGATAAACCTGGAGTGAAGAATGTAGTGGCCGATCATCTGTCAAGACTTCCTGAACCAGAGTCTCCTGAGCTGAACCTGCAGCCTATCACAGAGACCTTTCCAGATGAGGCAATTCTGTCTGTCGCCTCACTCCCTTGGTACGCAGACATCGTGAATTATCTGGTGACCAAGAAGATCCCACAGGACTGGCCTAAATTGAAAATAGACAGGTTCTTGTCCAGAATCCATTTCTACCAGTGGGAAGACCCGTATTTGTTACGTGAGGGGGCAGATTGCATCTGGAGAAGGTGTATTCCTCAGGAGGAAGTTCCAAGTGTCCTCGCTCTATGTCATGATCAAGATTCTGGAGGACACCATTCAGGCAAATGAACGGCAGCAAAAGTTCTTCAAAGTGGCCTCTGGTGGCCTTCTTTATTCAAGGATGCAGATGAGTATGTCAAACGCTGCACTGACTGCCAAAAGATGGGTGGAACCATAGGAATGAGAGATACGATGCCTCTGAAGTACATTCAGATCTCAGATGTCTTTGACGCATGGGGCATCGACTTTATGGGCCAGTTTCCTAACAGTCAGGGTTATGAGTATATTCTGCTTACTGTCGATTATGTTAGTCGATGGGTGGAGGCTATTCCCGCCCGAGCCGCTGACAGTAGGACTGTCTGTCGATTCTTGAGAGATCACATCATAACACGATTCGGGATTCCCAAGATTCTCATATCTGACGGGGGTAGCCATTTCATCAACAGAGGTGAAGAAGCTGACCCAAGAATTCTGCATCGAGCATCGTGTTGCTTCAACCTACCACCCGCAGTCCAATGGCTTAGCTGAATGTTCAAACAGGGAGATCAAGACAATTCTACAGAAACTTGTGCGTCCGGATCGCAAGAACCAGTCTCAGCTGCTTGATTCCGTTCTTTGGGCTTACAGAACAACGTACAAGTCACCCTTGGGAATGTCTCCCTACCGCCTGGTGTATGGGAAGCCATGTCATTTGTCCGTGGAACTTATTCACAAATCTTTATGGGCTATTAATATCTGTAATTTGGACTCCAAGCAAGCAGGAAAGAACAGAAAACTAGATCTGAACAGATTACTGGAATTCAGAGATTATGCATATGACAACAACCTGATGTACAAGGAGAAGGTCAAAACATGGCATGACAAGCACATCCGCCACAAGTCCTTTGATCCAGGTCAGAAGGTATGGTTGTTCGATGCGAAATTAAAGATCTTTCCAGGCAAATTGAAGAGCAAATGGACCGGGCCGTTCATGGTTAGGCAGGTGTGTGACAACGGAAGTGTATTGATATCCAATCTGTCAGCTGACGCACAGCCTTTTGTAGTCAATGGACAGCTTCTGAAGCCATACCTTGAACATGACACATTCATGGCCGTCGTTGACTCAATTCAAGTAATCTATGAGGATGAGTTGAATATCTCGAAAGAGGCAGAGGAAGGCAAAGCACATCAAAACATTTTTGAATGATTTCCCTTTTCGTCTTTTCTTCTTTTCTTCTTTTCAATTTCTTTTATCTTATTCTACCGAATTGATGCCATCCCTTTCATCACTGCTACACTTAGGATGTACTCTATCCTAAGTATAGGGGGGATGTGCATCCCGAGTTGTTCATACCCAATTTCATCTCTTTTCTTCTTTTCTTCTTTTCTTTTTTTCCTATTATATCTTCTTTATCTATCAAAAAGGTGTCGCCCTTGTAGACAGTTGTCCATACTTAGGACGTGCTTTGTCCTAAGTATAGGGGGGGTGTGCACCCTGAATTTCTCTGGTTTTCGATCCTCTCCATTGTCTCCTCTTCTTGTCTATACTTAGGGATATCTTACCCTAAGTATAGGGGGAGACAATCTGAGTACGATCTGTTCATTCCCACCCTTGACCCTCCCTGCCTTCTGTACAGTCTGTTATTCTTAGGATTATTTGATCCTAAGTATAGGGAGGACGGTCAACTTCTCATTCGTTTGATTGATTCATTTATTTCTTTATTCTTTTGGCTTGCCTATACTTAGTACGAGTTATGTCTTCTCTTTTCTCTCTGATCTATGAGGACATGGCTCAAGCTAAGTATAGGGGGGTCGTACATACTACGTATATACTTTAACCAAAACTCGTACTTTCATATTTTCTTAATAATATGGCTAAGAATTCTTTAAAATTCATTAAAATCCTTAATAAAAAAGATGTGATTATTCCTCAGATTCTTTTTGTATATACTGATTAATAAATCAGGTGAAAATGTTTTTTGCAAAATGTTTGAAAAATAGTTCGAAAAATCTTTGTGAACATCTATTGAAAACTATTTTGAAAATGTTTTGTTACATGTTTTCAACCTTTGTAAAAATGTGTGGTTTGTAAAACTTATTTTCTTTGTGTGAAATAAAATATTTGAAAAATGATTTGCAAATGGTTTGGAAAATGGTTGCAAAAATATTTGAAAAACCTATATATACTGTTTGAAAGCCTTTGCAAAATGATTTTCAAATGTGTGTACATGTTTGCAAAAATATTTGTAAAAATTATTTTGGACTATTGTTTTCAAAAATTGTGTGAAAAGCTTGTGTCAATTAAGTTTGAGGAATACATCCATCTCACCAAAATCCACTATATGTATATATGTATAAAATCGGTCACTTACCTGTGTAAATTCTCAAAATCCACTTCTTGTAAATATAAGAAGCACTCCCGTGTAAATATTTTCACCTAGTTTTTAGCCAAATCTTTTTGTTTTCAAAAAGCCCAAAAACATTTGCAAAATTAAAATCCAAAAACATTTGAAAAATCTTTTTGAAAAATACAAAAAATGCATGCATCATCTGTTCAAAAATCCATAAAAAGTTCAAAATCTTTGAAAATTGCATCACAAAAATATTTTCTGCATTTTGCATAGCATTCGCATTTTTCGGATTGAGTTTGAGAGCTGAACAAGTCTAAGTAAAATCTGGAGATTGGAGCTTGATTGGACCTTAAAATCTACCTAATAACAGGAACCTTATAGGAGCTGGGTTTGAGGTACTTCAGGTCTAGTTGACTTAATTCTTTGAGGATCACGGGACTTGGTTCAATGGATTCTTGACTGCCTAAGTAGAGTATTTCGGAGCACACGCACGACCCTTGTTGATAATGACCTAACTTGGACACCTGCACCTTTCACATGGCTCAACTCAGTTGGAGTGGTGAGGGGATTGGATTTGCCGGTATGAGACGCACACAAGTGGAAACATTTGTCCTCCTCTAGGGAGGGAAGTGCATCCCAACCCGTCCAGTGATTAGGAAGTCCAAAGACAGGAGGCTGTGGGTTGCGATAAAGCTTCAAAAGAGGGATAGTCTACTGGCTCAAGAGGAAAAACTCCCTATGTAAATGCTGTTGTATATAGTATTCAAAAAAAAAAGAGTTCAGGCATGTACAAAAATAAAAAGCCTGCAAGTATGTACAAAGTCAATAAGCAAGCTTGAGTTCCAAAGTCAAATATGTGAGCCTGCAGCAGGATGACTTGACTACACTGGTCTTGCATCCCTGGATAGGTAGCTACACTGGCTACCATCCATTCTTCTCTTCACCCCCTCCTCTTGAGCTGGTTGCCACTTGAACTTAGAAGGGAATACCCCGCTCCTCGAGGATGGAGTTATTGGATTGGGGAATCATTGGGTTGTCGTACTGGAGAAGTCAGTTTCTTTGTCATTCTAGTTGGGGAGAGCCAACATCACTTACACTGTACGAGTCAGATGCATAGTCGTAAGAGTTTGCGTATGAGTTGAAGTATTTCTGACCTGGCTATTGAGGAGACTTGGACAGAGTTTTGGGATTCTCAAGGACTCTTGGATTTCAAATTCGGTTCTCACTAAGGTTCCGCCTGCACTAAAATTCCAAAGGTCCGACTTAAGCTCCAAACTTTGATTTTGGGAAGACAAGTTTGATAATCAGATAAAATCCAAGTTCTTCTTTTTCTTTTCTTTCTTTTCTTTTTGCACTTATTGCATAAGTGTTTGCTAGGGACTAGCAAAGGTAAAGTATAGGGGGATGATGAATCCACATTTCATCATCTTTATTCTATCATTTTGGCACCAAAAACCCTAGGAAATGCCTGTAAATAGCATTAAATAGAGCATCTTAGCATTCATGTATGTGCATTCAATTAGTGTATAAAATACTGTAATTAAAGCCAAAATTATAGAATAAATAAAGAAAAGAAAAAGAATAAAATATTGTAAATATTTTATGACCCGAAACCCCGAGACCTAGGCATCCTGATGAATAGGTCGACAAGGAATAAAGTAGGGGGAGATAAGGGCCAAAATACAGATAAAATACCTATATTTTCTATTCATTCTTTATTCATTTTGGGACCTGTTTTTGGTTTCACTTTTTATACATCAAATAAAGAAACTTTGTACATGAAAATTGTAGATAATATTACAAGGAAAAATACAAAATTGATTTTACAGAAAAGTAATATACAGATAAAAAGTTATGGTCTGAATAAGAATCCAGAATCCCAACTTCCCAGATCCGTATCTCACAACTGACAACTCCAAATGCAGCATATTCACCTTTAATTGTATATAGAAGAAAATAAGCTATTTAATGGTGGTGGTTTCGCATTTGGCGGAGCTACGGTTTGAAAGTTGAGTTTTGGACCCTCATTGTATATTTGTACAGAATAAAATATTCAATTTATTATTTATTTATTATTTTCATAATTTTATATTTTTATAATGTTGTAAATATTACTTATAATAAATATATACATTAAAATAAGAAGAAAAACCTAAATAAAAAAAATAAAATACTTAAAAATAAAATACATAGGTACCCTACCTATATGTATACCTCTACTTTTTATACTTATAATTTATTTAATATACAGAACATATCAGAAAAATAAAATAAAAAATATATTTATGTATATAAAAGTATTTTATAATTTTACAAAATACTAAATAAAAATAATAAAAATAAAACACCTAAATAAAAATTAAATACTCAAATACATAGGTATTGTACCTATATAGGGGCATAAAAGCAACTTGTAAAAATAAATATCATAAAAATAATTAAAAATCATAATAAAATAATTTATAAATTCTTAAACATTTCTTATTTTATAACCTAAATGAAATAATGCCATTTATTATTTTAAATTGAATTAACATGACATTTTTTTGCAGGTTTTTCCTGGTGGGTTTGACAGTTAACCTCGGTCAACTGTCTGACCCCCTGTTTTTGTCAGCTCATTGGGTTTTTCGCCCACTTTCGCCCATTTTTCGAGGGAGCGTCTTTCACCCTTTGAGGTTGGTTTCTTCTGCGATTTTGTACCCAGTACAACCACCTAACTCGCCAACCTCAAAGATCTCCTTAGATCTTCTCCTCTCGCCCGTGACTCTTCCTCGAAGATCGCCCCGTCACCATGTTCAAAACCGAACCCCCCGACTTCCCTTGAACTTTTGATCACTCTTCCACCTCCAAATCCCTAACCTAGACCCTTGGCTAGACTCTTGGTGACAGCAGGAGTTCGGAGGGCGTCTCAACGGCACGAAGCGGTGTCGAATCGAGTTAGGTCCCCTCGCCAGAGTTCTCGCCGGAGAACACCTTGTGCACGCACGGGTGAGGTCTTTTCTTCCCCTTTTTCTCTCCTGTTCCCGGATGTTTTAATGTTAGAAAGCCTCAGTGGCATGGCCTTTGTCGAGATCTTCGTCCAGTAGTCGTCATTTAATCCCGATTCAACCGCGGCCGGCATCGAGTCTCGCCGGCCGTCTTCCCCCTACCACACATCCGTTCCCCTTGTGAAACACTCCACGAAGTCGGGGCACTTTGCCCCCGATTTCTTCACCCATTTTTTTGCAGGTCCTAGAACGCCAAGAGACCCTCCTGGGGTCGAGAAGTTGTTCGCGCCACAGCCACATGGAGCCGTCTCCTTCAGCCATGACGCAGCGACGCTCAGGCCGCTCCGTGGCCTTTTTGAGAGCGTCGTCCAATCGAGGGGGCTTCCAGGAAGCTCGCGGTGACGTCGGAGAGGAGCGAGACGCTTCGCGCGTCGAGATTTTGAAGAACCTACGTCGCCCAGGCTGTGTTCTTGCCGAGTTCGTCCTTCACGCACCAGAACCGTCGGATCCGCTGTTGTTCTTGGTGGCGTACAGCCACCGTCGGATCTGAAGTGCTCCTGTCCGTCCGATCGCTCAGCCACGTTCTAATCTTTACCGTCGAACCGAAGGGGTATCGGCCCCCCGTGCGTTGACATGTGGCTTAGTGAAGGCGCCATCCACCGTCTGATCTGCACCTAAGGTGGGCAATTTGCATATCTGGCCCCGCCGGTTTTTGTAATTCATCTTTAACTATAAAACTTTCATCTGTGCTTTAAAGTTTTGGTTGAATTTACACGCAACCCCCCCAGATGTTTGTATAATTACGTTGAGGCCCCTGCCAGGCGCGCGTGCTTGTCACGTGCGCCCTGGCATTTTTGCAAGATTCAACCTCACGCTTTTGGTTATTATTAATTAGCCTAGCAAAAATTTTGTTAGTTATAAAGTTTCTGGAAATATTGCGCTACGGACCCTTGACTTTCTGAATATTACACAAATACCCCTACATGTGTGCCTTTTCTTTTTGCTTCTAGTAATTTTTGCATGCATCTATAAAATCCCAAAAAAATATCCAAAAATCATATTAAGCTCCTGCTGTAGTGTAGTTTATCACCATATTTTTATTTTCCATAATTATTGCATTTTAATATTTATTAAAAATCAAAAACATCCATTTTAAACACTGTTTGCATCATAAATTACCAAAAAAATATAAAAACTCTCCAGAAAAATCCCCAAAAAATATATTTTGTTTCTCTCAGTATGCTTTATTTTCAATCCAAAATTCACTAAAAATATCAAAAGAAAAACCTTAGAAATTCAAAAACACTTAAAAACTTCAAAAAATTCTAGAAAATAGTAGAAAACTCTAAAAAATTGTAAACTCAAGTTCTGTAGTTTCCTGTTGTTATTGTCTTTATTTTAAAATTAGTTTGCAAAATTTTTGTGACTGTTTGCTATTTTTAATTTCCATTTTGCTCACAGCCAGTACACTGTTCACTGTTTTAGTTTGTTTTATTATTTAAAAATGCCAAAAACATTCTGAAAATTACCCAAAAATCACAAAAATAGTAAGAAATTATAAAAAGACCAAAAAGATTTTATTTCTGAATTTTTGACTATTTTCGCATATTTTTATTGATATTCTATCTTCTTTTTATTACATTGTATTGTTTTCCAATATTAAAAAAGAAAATAGAAAACTATAAAATATAAATTATAAAAATCAGAAAATTAAAAACAAAAATACAAAATTAAAAATTAAATAAAAAATAAAAAAATTAAAAATTAAAAACCCACAAAAAAACTAGATTGGCTAAGTGATTTATTAGACCTTGGGTTTGGATTTTTATCTACACTCTGCACCGTTGTTTTCTGTGTTCGACCCCTACTTGCTTGCCATTATACATTGTCAGTAGGGTATAATAAATTTTAATCCTTGCTATTGATTGCTTTATCGATCGTGTGGGTTGATTGTTGAAGAACGAAGAGGCTTGAGTAGTCGCATCATCGACAGTGAGTCTGATTTGTCAGACCACTATTTAGCGGCTCTCGCATTTTCACTTTTCACCCACACCCACGCACTTTAAGAGATACTTAAAGGCGTCCGGGCAGTTACGTTTCGTGAGAAGATAATGGGGCGTTACCCTTGGAATTCAAAACACGCGGTTACAAAATCGACTCGGTCTTTGCCACGCCGCGGCCGCGCCCACGCCCGAGCCCGGCCCGGCCCGGCGCGGCGCGCGCGCGCGTGCGTGCGATGTGGTCTGAAGTCCTCTCTATTCTGTTTTCAGACTAGTCTCAGGACTTCCCACATATAAACCAAGTTCCAGTTTTATCTCTCCACGATGTGGGACTAAACAACACCCCACAGGGTTGAAACATTGAATTCCAGGAATTGAGATACATCAACACAACTTGATATTGACCATCAAGTTGCATCAAACTATCCCAATACCGTTAATTCCAACACAATGTGGTTAATTGAGGGAAGTCTTGCCTTGATGTTCAAAGGCCTAATCCTCCTTTTTTACATAGCAAAGATATTTATTTTAAAAGTCCTCTCAAAATTCTTAGCCTTCCACTGCCCACCAAAACCACGAATGTTCCAAGATAGTATATCAGTCTCTATAAAGTAATAAAAGAATATTTCAATCTTCAAATCACTGAAATAAAACTTCCCTTTCCTTCTGAGTTTTCAAAGTTTAGTTTTAATCATATTGGATGCACTACAATGAAAACAAGTTGTGGCGACAGAATTATGCCACTGGATGTGCGGTTTGTGGCCATGGAATTGGACTCTTGCCACAACACGTCGTGGTCGGTAGCCGTAGCTACAAGTTTCGTCGCGAGAGATCTCTAACCACGAATATTTCGTGGCCACTACAAGTGGCTACAGAACTTGTCGTGGCCACAACTCTTGTATGAAGACTTTGGTCACGGATTGTAACTATGAAAAACTAATGGACACGGAATTATCGTGACCACAAGTTTCCGTAGCCACATTCCGTGGCCACAACTCATTTTTCTTGTAGTGATGGGAGGAAAAAAGAATTTTATGAAAGTACTTTACGCTTGTAGTCATTGTCATCAAGGGTACCTGGTGGAATTGTTGTGCCGACTTGGAAGACTATTGTTAGGGAGCAGTAACTCGCTAGGGTTGTTCACTAATACTCTTTTAAAAGGAGCATTATCCTTAAACTCCTTTAAACACACTTCAACAAATTCTGTTACAGCAACAGAATTCTTCAGCAACCGTGAAAAAAATTCCATCCCAAACACTGACACTGAAATTAGTCCACATGTACACTACAAGAAAAATGAGTTGTGGCGACGGAATGTGGCTACAGAAACTTGTGGCCACGATAATTCGTGTCCACTAGTTTTTCGTAGTTACAATCCGTGACCAAAGTCTTCATACAAGAGTTGTGGCCACGACAAGTTCTGAGTGGCCACGAAATATTCGTGGTTAGAGATCTCTCGTGACGAAACTTGTAGCTACGGCTACTGGCCATGACGTGTTGTGGCAAGAGTCCAATTCCGTGTCCACAAACCACACATCCAGTGGCATAATTCTATTGCCACAACTTTTTTCCTTGTAGTGGTACTAAAATAATTTGTTGCAACAAGTTTGTGGCAATAGATTTCATTTCCCAGTCAACTTATATACTAATTGGACGCATTTCCGATGTTCCGACTTAAACAAATCTCCCGAGGATCATATCAATTCTGGAGAAGTTCACTTCGTATTTTCAGTGAGAGGCGTATGCACATTCACCGGCAGAAAGAACAAAGGGGTGGAGGAGCACCTCATTCTCTTGTTTAGTCTCCCAAAGAAAAAAGAAGCGGTTGGTTGTTGACCGACGGAAATTTTCAGTATCAATAAAGCTACAGCTACCAAACTTTCGACGATAGGTATTTGCAACGTTAATGCATGAATTCATTGCAACAAGCTAAATTTCTAACACTGTTGTTTGTCGTCGCGATAGGTTTTTGTTGTAATGACATTTTAGGGAGGAAGGCTGATGTTAATGTAGTCAATGGCTTTCATTTTTCCTTTTTCTACTTTATTGTTTTAATTTGGTGAGTATACCTTCGCTTTCTCGACGATGCAACATCCAGAACTTAGGGCATTTTACATGGTAGATTCAATAGGTCATCTCATGATATCACAAAAATATCGGCATAAAAAAATAATCTAACCATTTCAGCTTAGAAAACTTCATTGGGAATGGAATCTTAAATAGATTTCGTTGAGATTTTCTAGAACAATTCAAGAATCATAGCATAAGAAGGAGAGGAAGATGGTATCAACAAGTCGTTAGATACTCTCATGAAGCTACAATGCATCAAATTCAAGAGACTAAGACTCCCTGTAATGCCCGTGACCTAAGTCCGAGCTGATATCGAGGAAAACTTGCCATAACAACTTATTGGACTCGTGCACAATTGGACACTTTGACGAACACCCAAAATGTATAAGCTCGTATTCTCAAGGAATAATCATCCACTCTTGTAGACACTCTGACACTTTGTGATTATTAAATGTGAAATTATTTTTGAAGGGTTGCACTCACTATAATAGTACATTTTTGAAATACCTCATCAATCATTAATGGACTTTAATTGAGGGTCATCTCGAAAGGAATATCTAAATCCAAATAGGATCTCATATAAGTTACACTATATTTTAACATAAATATGGCCAACTAAAACCTTTTTCCCTTGTGATGTGTATAAGGAGCAACTCATGTTCACCAACCATTGACCCTTCCAACACCCAGCTTACAGCCTAAGGATGTATTAGAGGAAAAGAAAAAAATACCATTTTTGCAATATCAGGTATGCCCCTCCCTTTTTTGAGGAGGAGGAGGAGGATGGAGCGAAGGAGGATGAGAAGGAGGAGGAGGCGATGGAGGAGGTCGGGGCGGAGGAGGATGCTGGGGTGGGGGAGGAGGAGGAGGGGGAGGGAAAGGGGGAGGAGTGGGATGACTTTCAACCTTTTTAAAAATTTAATTCCCCTTGTGTCCCCAAAGTTAACATCTATTTGCGTTGGGGATGGACGGTAACTAACCTGATGGGCACAAGTGATCATAATGAAAGAAGTCAGTGCACAACTTATATTCTAAAAAGGAAGGGCATAAGTGATATTGTAATATCTAAAAAGAACACAACTGATAAAAACCCGTTATATAAACTAGAGGTGATAGACTCCCTACACCTATTTACTGTCATCTCACCATTGTCAACCCTAAAACCCAATCAAGGAAGGCCTATCACAACAAGGTCAAAGATGAAGTGTTATTAGACCAATCATGGTATCTCTCCCCTTTAATGTGGGGACTTATATGGTGGTGCATTACATTTATTGGAAAGGGAACAAGAGTCACATGATAGGAGGGCCTATATGAGGAGGGATATCAATTATGTTGGGGCCAACTTACACTTCCATGAGAGGAGAGGGAAAGGCCACAAGTCACACAAGTGGTCACATGCTTACATGGGGACATCTCAAGATGGGGAAGGGAGTATGGGTATTCTCTCTCTCTCTCTCTCTCTCTCTCTCTCTCTCTCTCTCTCTCTCTCTCTCTCTCTCTCTTTCCTTCTCTCTATGAGGAGATTCAAAGATGTTCTTTGCTTTTTGAAAAGAATTCAAATATGTTCCTTATATACATGTCACAAAATCTCCTAATGGTGGAGCTAGGATTTTGAATTATCCTTTCACAACAAGTCACAAAAATGTTTAAAGGGGCAAAAGGTTACGATTCGAGAAAGAAACATGAAAGGTATATATGATATCATGGGAAACTTACAAACCTAAGGTGGGCAACTGGCTCAGCTAACCTTACCCAATCATGCCTTAAAACAGAGTGAAAATGATCAAGATTTTAATCGTATTTAGTATATGATTGTGTCCTTTTAGAACACACCTACGAAATGAATATATAACAATGAATAATTTGAAGAACTATAGCTTTCCCTTATGACGTTAAATACGTGACATTAAGTAATATTCATTGCAAAAATCAATGATATACTTTGAAATTTGCAACAAGTAATATATGTATTGTTATGTTATTACTAATATATATTATATAAACAATTTATTTTCTTTTCTCAAGATTATTCTGTATCATTGCTGAGTTAACAAATTGTACAAGTTTTAAAGAGAATGACAATAGACTATAATTATTACATAAAGTATTGCTAGTAATAAAGCATGTAACTTTCATAAATCAAATATAATTTTACAATAAATAATATTCTTTAGAACATGTTCTAACAACAATCTTAAAAAATATTTGTTACTTCAAATTACTTTTTGTTGTATTTGGAGAAAGGATCACGAATAAATAAAAATATAATAGACAAAGGGGTGGTTTTTTATTCAATTCAAAACATAAGAATTGGAATGAAAAGAATCAAGGAAAGGTGAGGAAAAAACATCAAATATTGGTTTGGGAGAAACTATTAACAATGATATAATTAAGATAATTGAATATCCGCCTATATATAAGATAGGAAGCAATGCTTCATAAAGTGAGAGAGGATCATTATATTATTTATTTGTTGCAATTGCATAAATTATATGTTCTTATGATTTGAACATCAGTTTTTAGCCATTGTGAATTTAGATGTTTAGCGTTGATCTTATTTATAAAGAAAAAGAAAGTTACCATGCTTGATTTCTAACATAATATTGAATAGTAAGGCATGCTTTCACATGACTTGGTTTTGGGTTGTCTCCATCTTGACATAGGAGTTTTCCTATCTTCATCTTCGATATGATCGACATCTTCCTCTCTTGAGACGAACATCTTTGTTAGAAGTTCGAGTCGATGAGTCCTTTTGATACAGATACTTGATAAAATGTTTTTTGTGGTTGTCATAGTAGTTGTTCAGTGACTCGTGATTATAGTAATTATACAATTTCATCACTGTTATTATTTCACGTAAATGACTGGGTGGTTAGGAATGTTAACGCAATTCAAATCCTATTGATGACTCATAATCAGAAGAGTAAATTACAAAAAGAAGTCACTAGTTGTGCATCCAATTTCAATGTTGTATCAGAACTTTAAAAGGTAATAATATGGTTACCTGATCTTTAATAGTGGTCTTAAATTGTTTTTAAACCAAGGCGATTTCAGATTAAAAAGATAAAGCGAGCAACTAAATTTCAATAGCCGTAGATCACATTAGAACAAATCTTAAAAATTGAGTATCACATTATTAATTTTTAAAGCTCATGCACGACATTAAAATTGCATGACTTTTTTGTAGTTTACTTTATGAAAAGAGAGTTCACTTTCATTTGCTCTCTCGTTATTTCAAAGAAAGAATCTCCACAATTAATGAAAGGTGAAAGTTGTGTTCAACATCTAAAGAATTATGATAACAAGCAACCCATCAAATAATTCTATGCTCATTCAAGAGGTGTGCCTAATGGGTCCCCAAATTGCTAAATCGCCAGTCTTGTCAACGAAAAGCACGACAAAATAAATAAATAAATGATGTGAGAAATCCATAGCCATATGCTCTTTTGAATAGGACTACACGTGTGTTGGGCACACGTTGACGAGGCTATAAAATCATAGCACATCCTTTGCCTTATAGAATGCTATACTAATCAATATATGTTCACATTTTATCGATAACCAACTATACTAAGGAGATCATGATTCGAAAAATCAATTTACCATGGACAAATGCTTGAAGCTCGAGAATAGTTTTCCATAGGGGCAGGGACGGAGCAGGATGGTATTTATGAAGGGGTACAAATAACAATATAAAAATTATTCATTTAATGAAATTAACTGATATCTTGAATATCTACAATGCGAATAGAAAATATAATTGTATGCTTTCTGAAATTATAAAAGTGATTGTGCTCTTTAAAAAAATTACTTTGTTAGAGTTGTCCTCGACGAGATTTCATATTTTGAAATCGTTGAATAATTTCTTCTTTGCTAAAATCATATATGTATTGACAGCTAAACTCATATTTTAATACAAACTTAACAAAATTTAATTTTTCTATACAGATATGATAGATGTTTCATACATTCTTAAAAATATATGGGTCAATTGAGCAAATTAATTGAAAATAAAAGATGTGTAAATTTTGAATATCCTATCAATATAGACTACATATATTTCATTATTAAAAGACTCTGAATGTATCGAAAGTACCAAACAATGATTCACTATTTGTTAATTCAATATTTTCTTCATTTGTACTAATATATCTGTAGAAAAATTGAGAAAAAATATATGAATCGCTAAGTATCTTATAAAAACATCTAGATGTATTTTAATTTTGATAATTCTCATATGTAATAAATAAAAAAATCTAACTTTATCTAGGATAATTCTAAACAATAAGTTTATATTATATATCTAATTCAATCAAGTTTGTTCCATCAAAAATTATTTTCAACATTAGACATTTTGTAATATATCAAAAAGGACTAAAATCGGATATTCAATGATAGTAGAAAAATGATGTAACAGAAAATACTTGTCCTTCAAATTTGAATCTTAGTAGCAGCAAAAAATTATCCAATTTGATCTGTGACTATCAATCTAGCTAAGGGAGGGACATTGTAGAGAACATGAGAGAGAGAGAGCTAAGAGAGAAACAATTAAGAGAGAGAGAGAGCGTGCAAGAGAGAAAAAGAAATTTTAATTTTACGGGACAGAGAAAGAGGGAGTGAGACGAGATAATTGGGGATGCTATATTTAAAGAGAGAGGGGGGAGAGAAGAGAGAGAGAGAGATGATGGGAGAGGGAGAGAGAGTGCTTGCAAGAGAGAGATTCGGAAAGGGGAGTGCGTAAAGAGTTACAGGAAAGAGAAGAGTTGAGATACTATATTTGGAGTGAGAATTTTTCAATTATATATGAAATGTATTAATTTTTTCGAAAATTGAGGGGGGTTGCCTCTCCTTGCCCCTCTCTCCATCCGTCCTTGCATAGGGGTGTACATGGGTCACATAAAATTAATCCAATCCGATGTTATTGGATTCGATTAATTTGGTTTTGTTGTTCTAATGGATTGGATCGGAATGATATTTTGAAAATCCGTTAAACTATGTATTCGATTGGATCGCTATCAAAATCAGATCTGATCCAATCCGTTAATCCATTAATATTATATATGCTAAATATTAACATTTACAACTTACTTTCTTATCCTATTTTATAAATTCTATCTACATATTCTCTAGTCAAGTGGCACTTTACTTTTAATTCAACATATAACATCATGCTAGAAATAAAAAGAAAGATAAATTTAAGATAAAATATAAAATTCAACTATCATATTCTACTTCTCACAAGCTTATCTTACAAATTCACAATGCAGGTGTTTGGACCTTTCGTTTCCTTCTCAGTTTGAGCTTACTTAATCTTAAGATCAATTACCTATGCTTCAATCTCAGCTCCCAAGGCCACCTTCAATGGCTTAGTTCGCTGGATAAAATCTTTTTTCCCATCTCATTTTCTAGCAACAAAATTCAAAACATACACCAGATGCCTGTATTTTTGCCTTCTAATTCAAGTTCTTCCAGTTGTGTGCTACCTTTCAATTTCATAATTTCCGATCAAAAATTAATAATACGATAATTTTCTATATTTCTTTTATAAAGTATTTATAATTATTGCAGTCGAGTTATTAACTAGGCTAAATCCATCATAGTAAACACTTTTTGTACATCAATTCAATATAAGAAATGTAATCCAAATGTTAAGTGCTACTAATATGAGGAGAAATCATGAGGGAGGAATATATAAGTATAAAAAATCTGATCCAATCCGTAATCCAGTGGATCAGATTGGTTTGATTCTGAATATTTAATGGATCGAGAAAAGTTATAATCCCTTAAGGTTGGATTGGATATGGATTAAGGTAAAATCCAATCCAATCCGATCTAGGTGCACTCCTAGTTCTCCAATCACACTTTTATGAAATTCATCTAATCGGTTTTTATGTTTGTTTGGTTTCCGTGTAGTCATCCCTATTAATCACATTATTATCTTAGATTAAATTTTATCTACTTCGACAGCCTTGTTGTTTTCATTTCTATTTGTTTTAAATCATTGATGACGTGATCCGGTAGGTATGCAAATGGATATGGATATATTTGCATTTATTTTTTATGGTATCCCTTTTATATAAAATTTAACCATATGGATATTGTTTCAATATAATCCGAATAATAATTTTAATATATTTATGCAGAATTGTATATAATAAAATTGAATATCCTTTTTTTACCGTTTTTGATATAATTGTAAGAGTAATTATTTTTTGTATATTTATTTTAGAAATTTTTACTCCGGTGCCCGTCTGAAGTTTTCCAAAGCACTTCTGTCCCTAACTTTTTTCTGCAATTATATTTGTGCCTCTATATTGTCATAAAATTCTCAATACGATCCTTCCATTAGTGTCATGTAGGGGTACACGTGTAATAAAAGAAGAGCGATACGTATAAGTGTTATTGGATGAACTTGAGGGCAACATATGTAGATCTATTTATTTAATGTGCAAAACATTAAATATATGTATATCCATGATAATATATAAAGTAGAATTTTTCTACACTGTTGCCCCTTGGAGATTTTGCAGATACAATCACGCTTCTAGCTTTTAATTTTGCAATAACGGTTAAAAACCCTATTAAGTAATATTACCTATATCTAATCTATATCCCTTTTATGTCCAAGTCCATTTTGTTATAATATGGCGATACACTTAAATCCATCAATATTTGCATCCGCGTTAATATTCATTTTGGAAATAAACAAAAATAGGCATTGCAATAATTATATATTTATCTTACTATTTTCGTCTCTAGTTCTTGAAGAAAAAATTGACTGACAAAGATGGCAAGGGCGGTGGGGTTTATTGATATTGATATTACAGGAATTGTCTTCTTTATATATATATATACATATAGAGAGAGAGAGAATTTTTATCCAATACACACAGGGCTCATTAGCGTTTCGGTGAGCACCATTTGTAGGTCACACACGTGTATTACCAATTGAGTGGTTACCTATTTCGAAGGATGTTGTTTTTGAAAGGAGATTAATATGCAAAGTGATTTAACAATAAGTGATATTCCAATTATATCGTGTCCTAAAAAATAGGAAGATCGTTTTGGAAAGAAAACATTCGAATCGATGATTTTTGCATAAAATCGAGATCCAAATGCTCAGGTCAGTAATATATACACAATGGACAAGTAAGTGCTTGTTGTGAAGTCACTAATATCCAAAACAATGGTCAGTAATTTACATTCATTTTATTATATGGTGCAGAATTCAGTAATATATACACAGTGATCAAGTAAGTGCTTGTTGTGAAGTCAGTAAAACCATAAGAAACGGTCAGTAATTTCTATATGTATTATTACTTTGAATAGAATTCAGTAATATATAAACAATAGACAAGTAAGTGCTTGTTGTGAAGTCAGTAATATCCAAACAACGGTCAGTAATTTATATTCATTTTATTACATGGTGTATATTTCAGTAATATATATACGCAATGGACAAGTAAGTGCTTGTTGTGAAGTCAGTAAAACCATAACAAATGGTCAGTAATATGTGTACGATTCTCAAGTAATAGCTACTATGAGATCAGTAATAACAAAGTAATGGTCAGTAAGTCATGGGCATTGCTCAAGTAAGAAAGTAACTATTTGTTAATGCAATGGACATTACATAGACAATGGTATTACTAACAATTTGTTATGTTATTACTGATCTCACAACACATATTTACTTGACCATTTTATACATATTACTAAATTCTGTACAATGTAACTATTTAGATGTAAATTACCGATCATTGTCTTGATATTACTAATCTCACAATAAGCATTTACTTGACCGAATTATATTTATTACTATTATAGCGTTTGGATCCTTAATCATCCGCGTGGAATCATTTATTTGAATCGTTTCTTTCCAAAACCGTCTTCCAATTTTTAAGGATGTTGTATAATAGGAAATATAGGATTTTTTTAAATACGTGTTAGCGTATAATTAGAAATATAGTTATTGCTAATAGACGTGTATGGCCCAGAATGGGTGCTCATTGAAACGTTAATGGGCACATGGCTCATTGGATAAGCCCTTTGTCGTATCTTTACACATTACATGTTTTCTAAAAACGATGACTAGTTACATGAGATCACTTGATTTTCCCATGTTGAGTTTTATAACAAAAGGATAAAATCTAGAAGTTGTTTCATTGACTGTTCTAGTGAAGCTAGACTTAGGGGTGTTCATGGAGCGGATACATGCCTGATGAATACTCATTCATCACTCTTTATTCTTATATTTTAGCTACAAAAACCTTTGCAAATACATGTAGATATGTATAAATACAAATAATTACCAAAAGCATGCATTGTGTAAAAACCTATAATTAGCATGTTTTTGTGCAAAAATAAAAGAATAAAGATTAAAAAGAAAAAGAGGGAAATATTTAGAATAAATATTGAGCAACCTAACCCAAGGGAGGGCTCAGCATGGGCCTGACCACATAAAAGCCAAAGTAGAGGGAGATAGGGGCTCATGTGTGTAAATATTTATGTAAATAAAATAAAAAGTATTTTCCTCATAAAAATAGGCTTGTAAATATTTGTATATATTTATAAATATAAAATCAAAATAAAAATTTAAAAATTAAAAAGAAAACAAAAACACAACTTGTAGAGTCACCTTGTATGTAGACCATCCACTTAATTATTTAAGCCTTATAAATAAATAAAACTAATTTCCAAAATTTTTGTAACTATTCTATAATGTAAATAAATTAAATAAACTCAATTAAAACAAAAACAAAATAAAAATAACAAAATTAAAAACACAAAAATATATTGTAAATATACCATGTATATAAATGTATATATGTATTTATTTCACCTATGTATATAAATAATAAAATTAAAATAAAAATATCTTTTTATTCCTTATTTTATAATGTAAATAAATAAAGTATAAAATAGGAATAAAATTGTACAAAAATAAGAAATTAAAAATCAAAAATCAAAATCCTATATATTGTATATATACCTATGTATAGTACTATATTGTATATAGCTTATTTTTATTTCGAAAAATTAATTAAAAATCACTAAAAAATAGAAAAAAATAAAATAAAAATATTTCATGTTTTAAGTTTTTATTAATTCGATCATTTTCTAGCTTAAAATAAACAAACAAAAATAATGTGCTTGGCGGGCTCTGATTGGTCCACGGGGGATTGTTGACCCCCGGTCAACTCTCCCCCCAGGACCACCAGAGCCGGGTTCGTCCTGCCCGACCTGATTTCACTAGTTTCTCCACGGTCGACCCGATCGCCAACGACCTTAACCCCGGGCTCCGATTGATCATTGAATATCCGTGACCCACGCCCGGGGTGGATCTCAGGGATCCGAGGCTCGAGTGACTCGCCCGATCCTGATCTTCTCGGATCCCTGAGCATATAAAGTCTCAGCTCCGGCGAGGTTTTCACGCATCTTTGGATCTTCCCCTCGGCGCATGTGACCTCCTCCGGAGTTCCTGAGTGACAGCTGCGTCCTTCGGAGTAGCAGCGAGGACCGGGAAGCCGGGAACCACTGATCCGGTGGTCTTCACCGCCGTGCGCCGCCGCGAGCGCGCCTAGCCTCGGGGAGTCGACGGCCCCTTGCAGGCAACGACCAGAAGCTCACCGAGCTTCAGCCCAGTCGACAGCATCCGCCAGGTAGCTTCTTTAGGCCGTAGGTTAGCGTAGATTTTGATTTTTCCGTTGCTGGTAGTTTAGCTCCGCCACCTCCGCCTGTCACCTCCGGTCACCCATTCCACACTCCGACACCACCACCACGTCTTCCAGTCCTCTCTCCACCTTCTCCGACCCTTCACTCCCCCTGGCTCGCTCCGGAGCAGGGTATCGGCTCTCACCCTCCGCCGCTCGCCGGAGAGCCTTCACACCGCCTCATCCTTCACCTTCCGCCCGCTCTGACGGGTCGAGGCAGTTTGCCCTCGACCCAGCTCTCTTCTTGTGCAGGTCATATCGTTCGCAGAGCCTCATCTGGAGGCCAGCCGTTCAGGCACAGCAGCTCCAGGTCTTCCGCGTCGCCGGAGCTCTCCGGAGCTCCTCGCCTTCATCGGAGCATCGCATCAGCTGCGGAGCTTCACGGCGGAGCCTTTCCGCACCTCAGGAGCAGCGGGGGAGGATCTCAGCGCGTGTACTGGGCCGGCGAAGCTCGCCGGCCAAGTGTTCTTCCACCATCTTCCCCGACCGTCAGATCAGCCTCGATGCTCCAGATCTGATCCCGTTCGTCCATTCACGGAGCTGCCCTGACCGCCAGATCTTTGAGGTTTGATCTCCACCGTCCGATGGCTGAGGTTTAGCCACGACGTCTTCGCACCGTCAGATCCAGCACGTGGTTGAATCTCATCCGTCCGATCCGAGCGAGGCCTTCTTCGCAGACCCACGTTGCAGCACCACCGTCTGATCTTCCACGTGGACGCGTTCCAGCCGTCGGATCGACTCGAGGGTTTCTCTTGTGTGCGGCGCGCCATCCCATCCATCTGATCTGCCACGCGTCGTGCATCCATCCCTCGACATTAATAAAAGGGGTAAATTGTCCTTAGGCCCCCTTTATTTTCTGCATTTAGTTTTAGTCCTGTAAATACGTAGTGTAGTTCTTTTACTTTTGTGAAAATTGCACTGTGGACCTTATCTTTTATGTGAATTGCATTTATACCCCTGCCAGTGGTGAACACGTACATCGACACGTGGTATTTTGGTACATTTGCATTTTCGGCCCTGTGTTTTTGGCTTGTTAAGTTTTGCATTTATAGAAATAGGAATTGCAATTAGGTCCCCCAGGCCTGAGTCACGTGTATCGTGCGTGGCCCGGGGGGTAATTTGCATTCCTACCCTTATACTTTCCAAGCTTGTTACTCTAGGGACCCAGAACTTTGTTATAATTGCATATAGGTTCCTGTGCACTGTTGCTTCTTTTTATTTTTGAATAAAATAGCAAATTACCTCCAAATCCAACGAAAATTGGACACATGGCTCCTACCATAGTGTAAAATTTTCGAGGATTTTTGAGGACATTTTTGTTTTCATTTGATTTTTTTAAAAATTCAAAACATCTATTTTCTTCACTGTCTAACTTTAAAAATCACAAAATATTAAATAGTGTCTAAAAATTACAAAAAAAAATTGTCCATTGTCTATTTTGTTGTGTTTGATTTTCTAGCCAATTTTGGCTATTTTTCATTACTGAAAACCACTAAAAATTGAAAAACACTTAAAAACTTATAAAAATTCTAATAATTAAACCAAAAACCCAAAAATAATAAATTAGGTGCCTAAATTTTCCTTGTATTATTCTCCTTACAGGAAAATTACCTCCCAGCTAATTTGGGGCCTTTAGATATTTTATCTAGGCCCTTTTAGCTCGGCTGGACAGTACCTACTATTTTAGTCACTTTTTGATTTTTAGAAAATTAAATAAACATCAGAAAATCCTCAAAAATTCATCAAAAACACTAAAAATTATAAAACACATAAAAACATTTTTGTTGGAATTTTTGGTTGCTTTTTAGTGCTTTTAAAATATTGTTGAAGTGAGTAGTTTATTAGCTTTTATTATTTTCTTATCACATTAAAAATCCAAAAAATATATATAAAATATTCAAAAACCACCAAAAATATCTCTTTTATTTTCTTTTATCCCTTTTTGACTACTTCGTAGGCCGAGAGGCCAACCCATGCTCCTTGTGTTCGACCCTGGTCGCTATACCAGGAAAATATAATAGCAAGACCGCTATCGCATTTTTGATTGATTTTATCTATCTTGGTGGTCTACTTTTTCTTGATCGACATGATCGAGTGACCGAGGTCGCGACGACCATCGTAGAGATACCTTATTACCTTAGTCGCTCGGTTTTTCGTGTCATCAGAATGGCACCGTTGCCGGGGAGCACGACTTAGTAGTTTTCATTTTTATTCTCGTTTTTGTTTTCGCGGCTTTTCGCGGCTCTTTCAGAGCTCGCGGCTTTTTCGCGGCTTTTGTTTATATTTTATTTTTGTTTTATTTTGCTTTATTTTCTTTTCTTTTGTTTTATTGTGAGTGTTTGTTTTATTTTGTATTTTTGTATATATACCCTCATTTTCATTTGTATTTATTTTCCTTATTATTATTATTTGATTATTTTGGTCTGATCACTTGTCTCTGTTTCTTGCGAGGGCCCGAGGACCGCGGAGGCGACTTTCGAGGAGCCGACGCAACCGCAGGACTTGGAGGCGGCTCCCTTCTTTACGGAGCCGCAGGAGAGAGCGAGAGAGAGAGTTGAGTGGGAGAGGTTTAGTTAGATTTTTTTATTTTTATTCTGACTATTATTGTAATAATACAGGGACTCAGAGACTGGACTTGTGGACTTTATTTGCTTAGCAGGTCTGTTTCGCCGAGCACCGGTGTGCTCGGGGGACCCTTAGGAGTTTTTCGCGGCTTTTTCGCGGTTTTGTTTTCTTATCTTTTTAGCTGCCTTTTCCGGTGTTTACGCGGTTTTTATCGAGCCCCTAGATTTAGGATTTTATACTTGCTTGTGCCGAAATTAGTAGGGTCCCCACACTTAATTATCTGCCTGTTCCTATAGTGCGCTTAATTGGACCTACTAATAATCGATTAATAAAAATAACTGACTCATTTTCCTTCGTGGCTTACGTGCCATAGTCTACCCCATAAAGCGCTTACTCCTACCCCCGATTTGTCGGGCAGAGGAGGGGTAGACCAAGACCGGACCTTTGGCCTGTAGGACGGTGACCAGTTAGACGGTTCTGCGAGTAGAATTGCTCATCTAGGACTCGGTTTTCATCGTTGCATCATTTAGGTAGTTTATTTCCTGTCTTTACATTTATGCGCGGATCATATTGCATGTAGAGTGCTGGAGACAGGTACGCCTTTCTGACTTTGCATGCATCATTGATTTATCGTGCATCGGCTTTTTCGTCTTCTCCCCCCTGTTTTTGACTTAATAATCAGGAGAACCGAAAAATTCGTTAGGCGTTTCTTTTTATTGAAAAATATCTAAAAACAAAAACAATAAAATCGGGACTGCTAATCATACTTGACCTAAAAGACACTTCATTGAAAATCTGTCTCGGGGAGAGTAACCCCCTCCTTGTCTGGTTTGGATGAGCGAGAGAGTGATCCGCACATTAGGATAGAGCCTCCGATCTTTTCTTGACTGATTACCGGCTTTCAGTACGGGACAGTCGGTTGAGAAAGATCTGGATACCTATTTCCCTCACGTAATCGCTCTGATAGACTGGATGATCACCTAAAATAAAATTGACAAGATAATTGACCGATCCCTTCGGTCTTTAGCTCTATGTGTGTAGGTGAATTGGGGGTTTGCTTGTTCATCTTGTTTGATTGCCAGATCCCTTCGAATCTTCCCTATCCTCTTCTCTATCCATCTGCTTTTCCCACCCTCACCTCCCTTCAGTCTTCCTCTTCTCTTCTCCTTTTCCCCTGGATGATGGATCCCCCTCACTGTGAGCCGACTCTTGCGGCTTTTTCTTCGCTATCTGACCATCAGTCCAGTCCACCTTCTAGGGAGGACGGATCTCCGACCAACCTCCCGCTCCCTCCCTCCCTTTCATCTCACTACTCTGGGCATGTTGTGCGAGACGTCCGAGGATACCCGATAGAGCAGATGCGAGACCCGGACGATGCTGATACTGAGTTGAGAGCGCACTCCGTTGGTGACTAGAGAGAGCAGTGGAGATCAACAGACATATCCTATTCCAGAAGGATGGAGGAGCAGATAGCACATGGAGCTCAGTCAGCTTTTACACTAGGTCCATTCGTCTTGGATCTGGATTACATTCAGCGACTGCCGATATTTTCAGGAGAGGCGCATGAGGAGCCTTATCTTCACCTGTCCGCTTTCGAGGAGTTTTGTAGAGCACAGAGATATTCAGACGTCACTACAGAGGAGCTGATGAGCAGGACCTTCCCATTCACGCTTCACGACAGAGCCATGATATGGCACCGACGATTGGGGAGGACATTCGAGACGTGGGGAGAGCTACGCCGAGAGTTTTTGCAGAGATACTTTCCCCCACGTAGAGAAGAGTTTATGCGGTCTTTGATCATGGACTTTTCAGTTGACCCCCAGGAGCCATTGCATGAGGCATGGCCGAGGTTTCTTGACCTCTTGAGGAGATTCCCTGAGCACGGACTTCCACTTACAGACTTGATAGAGATCTCCATGTGGGGGATGACCGCAGAGCAGATAGCACTGGTGATTACCACATGTGGCGGTTCACACCGCAGTTCCGACATTCACCCACTGGATACTATCTCGAGGCTACTTTCACAGAGTTCTTCTACACGAGATGCCTTGGTCGGGACAACACATGCGGACGATGCAGTACCAGTGCGGTGTGTCACTTTACATGATGAGACAGTTTCTACACACCCCCCTACACACCAGCCCAAGCACTTGGAGCAGACAGCACCACGGACAGAGGAGATGACTTCCATAGCAGAGGTTCGGACCCAGAGTCTACTTGAGTTCCCGTTGGTTTTCCAGCTGGAGTTCGAGGTAGCCCCAGAGTTTCCGGTCGACGAGTCTTGGATATCAGATCTTCTGATACTCCAGGAGCCGGAGGAGCCCCAACTTTTGCATCCATTGACTCAGCTACTTCAGTTTCCAGTCCCGGAGGAATCAGTTTCCTTCCTGCAGAGACACTTCTTGGATGTAGACAGTCACCAGGACTCAGCCCAGAAGCCACAGCTTGAGGAGGGACAGCACTTTGAGAGAATTGACACAGAGAGTCCCATCTTCGAGCCTTTTGTCCTCCACTTTGTTGAGATAGATACACTTCCTGAGGACCAGCTGACGGTCAGCATAGCCGCAGAGCGAGGATCAGCCGCAGACACTTTGCCAGCTTCCGCGGTGTTGACTAGTACCTTCTCCTATTTCCGGATTGCCGAGACTTACACTTCCGATGATAATGCAGCCTGGTGCACCGAGTGGATACTTGATAGCAGCGCAGATGCCCATCTAGATCCTGATCCTCTTCTAGTCACTTCTGATCTTGCATCTCTCCCCGAGGGATATCTGCGGGAGGATGCCGCACTCGATGAGTACCCGGTTTCACTTTCTGAGAGTGTTTCCGATCTGGCGGAACACGAAACCGAGTCTTTAGATCATTCTGATTCTGAGTCTTCTCACCTCGACGAACCTCGCGAGGATGAGCCCATTCTGGAGATATTCGATGATTTGCCTGATCTGATTCTATTTCATGCATCGGATATCAGTCTGCCTAGAGAGTCTCCTGATCTTGATTGTCCACACCTGCTTGAGACACTGATTGACGTGGAGGATTCTATTACTGATCCATCCTTCTCCACGTTTGATTTCTTCGGCTCTATACTCTCACTCCAGACTGAACCAGAGCCGATGATTTCTTTTGTGCTACCGGATCCCGATCACTTATTCTCATATTATTGGCCGGTAGCACACACCCGCCTGATTGCATACCTGGGCGTCTTACTTTACACTGTTGAGTTCGTCGTTGTTTTCACACCGAGACAGCGGCGACAGTACGGCATTCACCTTACCGATGCCGTCCTGAACCTTGATACTGCGTTGTCCTAGCCTTTGCGCCTAGCTAGGGGCGTAAAACTAGCGCTTGTTGAGAGGCACCTCAACACTGTACTCTTTTGTATATATGTGTTTCGTCTTATTTTGATCTTTCTTTCTTCCGTTCTTGTTTTCACCCCAGGTCTCGCTTAGGATTATATTTGCTATACTTAGGATATTGCTCATCCTAAGTATAGGGGGTGAAAACACCGGGTTGTTCTTCGTTCTGTTTCATCACTTCTGTTGTGTTGCCTATACTTAAGGCTCTCCACCTTAAGTATAGGGGGAGTGATGCCCCTCCTTCTTGTATATATTCATTGATTTTCTTCGTGTCTTGCTACCCCTGTTTTGCTGCCCATACTTAGGGATATTTCACCCTAAGTATAGGGGGGGTAGACCCTGTACATTCTCCACTCGGTTTTTCCCTTAGTATACAGCCTGCTATACTTAGGATTACTTGATCCTAAGTATAGGGGGAGACCCGAGACCCTCTTGACTTTCTATTTCATTCATTCTTCTTTGTATATAGCCTTCCTTTTTACTTCCCTATACCTAGCACGAGTTATGTCTTCTTCATCGCTCTTGACTCTGAGGACATCGTTCGAGCTAAGTATAGGGGGGTGTGTATATATTTCATATATACTTTAGCCATAACTCGTACTTTGTGTGAGTGTGTTAATAAATAAAATGGCTAAAAATCACAAAAATTAAAAATTTTCATATTCATAAACATTCTTTTATTTGCACATAAATAGCTAGTGTACAAATTATTTTTGTAAAAATGATTTCAAAAATCTTTTGTGTAAAGCTTGTGTAAATATTTTTGTATAAAAATTATGTATATAGTACAAAATTTTTCCAAAATGTTTTGAAAATCAAAAGTTTGCAAAAATCGTGTGTAAATTTGTGTAGATATCTTTTTGCAAAACTTGCACTTCATGCATCATTCATACATGATTTCAAAACATTTTTCAAAAAGTTTGCATGTTTGTAAAAATTTGTGTAAATAGCATCTTTTCTACATATGTATATAGTTTTTCTGGATGATAGTTGACATTTAAACTAGCCTGGAATCAAATTGAGAAATGGAGCTTGATTAAGATCTTAATCCACCTAACTTCTAAGAGGAACCTTATAGGGCTTAGGTTTAAGGCTTTTCAGGTCCATGGTGACTTAATTCTTTGAGTCCACTAGGCTATGATCACATGTCATCTCAATGAGCCTAAGTAGAGCACTTAACAACAACACATGACTCATATAGATTATGGCTTTACTTGGACACCAGCACTATGCACCGACCTCTCTACGGATGAGGTGGTGAGGAGACAGTCTTCCTTGACTTGGGGTAGCATATGAGGGTAGTACTTCTAGGCGGAACCTCTCTTCTTCTTTTAGTGAAGGAAGTGCGTCTCAACTTGGTCTGGTTGCCATGAGATCTAACGACGAGAGCTGTGGGTTGCAATAAAGCTTCAAAAGAGGGATAGTCTACTGGCTCAAGAGGAAAAACTCCTTGTACATATGCTGCACATGTATATGTTGTATAGATGCACTTGAAAAAGAAAAAAAATGGGCAAAAAAAAATAACTCCAAAAAAGTGGTGGGTCTGATAGAAAATGATAATCCCACTGGAGTATGTATATAAAGTGCAATAAGTAAAGCTTGGTTTCATGATCCACCTGATGTAGCTTGCAGCAGGGAGACTTGGCTACACTGGTCAAGCTTCCAAGGTTACTTGGCTGCACTGGCCTTGACCCATTCTCTTCTTCCTCCTCTTCTTGAGCCAGTTGAACTTGAACTTAGAAGGGAATACCCCGCTCCTCGAGGAAGAGTGGCCAGATTGAGGGCATAGAGTTACCTTGTTGGGGAGGGTTGTCAAGTTGCCATTTCTGAGGTGGAGAGCTTAGACCTCACGTTCACAGGACAAGAAAAGATTCACGGTCTTCAGGGTTTGTGATTGATGACTTGTTCTGATCTGGAGCATTGAGGAGTCTTGATTATAGATTAGTGGAACTTAGAGGCTGTTGAGTTTTAAACTTAGGTCCAAATAAGGTTCCGACACATTAATAATCCAAAGATCTGATCGAGCTCCATACCTCAATTTAATGAAGGCAAGTTTAATAATCAACCTTGATCCATGTACATCCTCTTTTTCTTTTTCTTTCTTTCTTTTTCACTTCTTTTTCAAATAAGTGATTGCTAAGGGACTAGCAAAGTTAAGTATAGGGGGCTGATGAATACTCATTCATCACTCTTTATTCTTATATTTTAGCTACAAAAACCTTTGCAAATACATGTAGATATGTGTAAATACAAATAATTACCAAAAGCATGCATTGTGTAAAAACCTATAATTAGCATGTTTTTGTGCAAAATAAAAGAATAAAGATTAAAAAGAAAAAGAGGGAAATATTTAGAATAAATATTGAGCAACCTAACCCAAGGGAGGGCTCAGCATGGGCCTGACCGCATAAAAGCCAAAGTAGAGGGAGATAGGGGCTCATGTGTGTAAATATTTATGTAAATAAAATAAAAAGTATTTTCCTCACAAAAATAGGCTTGTAAATATTTGTATATATTTATAAATATAAAATCAAAATAACAATTTAAAAATTAAAAAGAAAACAAAAACACAACTTGTAGAGTCACCTTGTATGTAGACCATCCACTTAATTATTTAAGCCTTATAAATAAATAAAACTAATTTCCAAAATTTTTGTAAATATTCTATAATGTAAATAAATTAAATAAACTCAATTAAAACAAAAACAAAATAAAAATATCAAAATTAAAAACACAAAAATATATTGTAAATATACCATGTATATAAATGTATATATGTATTTATTTCACCTATGTATATAAATAATAAAATTAAATAAAAATATCCTTTTATTCCTTATTTTATAATGTAAATAAATAAAGTATAAAATAGGAATAAAATTGTACAAAAATAAGAAATTAAAAATCAAAAATCAAAAATCAAAATCCTATATATTGTATATATACCTATGTATAGTACTATATTGTATATAGCTTATTTTTATTTCGAAAAATTAATTAAAAATCACTAAAAAATAGAAAAAAATAAAATAAAAATATTCCATGTTTTAAGTTTTTATTATATCGATCATTTTCTAGCTAAAATAAATAAACAAAAATAATGTGCTTGGCGGGCTCTGATTGGTCCACGGGGGATTGTTGACCCCCGGTCAACTCTCCCCCCAGGACCACAAGAGCCGGGTCCATCCTGCCCGACCCGATTTCACTATTTTCTCCACGGTCGACCCGATCGCCAACGACCTTAACCCCGGGCTCTGATTGATCATTGAACATCCGTGACCCACGCCCGGGGTGGATCTCAGGGATCCGAGGCTCGAGCGACTCGCCCGATCCTGATCTTCTCGGATCCCTGAGCATATAAAGTCTCAGCTCCGGCGAGGTTTTCATGCATCTTTGGATCTTCCCCTCGGCGCCTGTGACCTCCTCCGGAGTTCCTGAGTGACAGCCGCGTCCTTCGGAGTAGCAGCGAGGCCCGGGAAGCCGGGAGCCACTGATCCGATGGTCTTCACCGCCGTGCGCCGCCGCGAGCGCGCCTAGCCTCGGGGAGTCGACGGCCCCTTGCAGGCAACGACCAGAAGCTCGCCGAGCTTCAGCCCAGTCGACAGCATCTGCCAGGTAGCTTCTTTAGGCCGTAGGTTAGCGTAGATTTTGATGTTTCCGTTGCTGGTAGTTTAGCTCTGCCACCTCCGCATGTCACCTCCGGTCACCCATTCCACACTCCGACACCACCACCACGTCCGCCAGTCCTCTCTCCACCTTCTCCGACCCTTCACTCCCCCTGGCTCGCCCCAGAGCAGGGTATCGGCTCTCACCCTCCGCCGCTCGCCGGAGAGCCTTCACACCGCCTCATCCTTAACCTTCCGCCCGCTCTGACGGGTCGAGGCAGTTTGCCCTCGACCCAGCTCTCTTTCTGTGCAGGTCATATCGTTCGTAGAGCCTCATCTGGAGGCCAGTCGTTCAGGCACAGCAGCTCCAGGTCTTCCGCGTCGCCGGAGCTCTCCGGAGCTCCTCGCCTTCATCGGAGCATCGCATCAGCTGCGGCGCTTCACGGCGGAGCCTTTCCGCACCTCAGGAGCAGCGGGGGAGGATCTCAGCGCGTGTACTGGGCCGGCGAAGCTCGCCGGCCAAGTGTTCTTCCACCATCTTCCCCGACCGTCAGATCAGCCTCGGTGCTCCAGATCTGATCCCGTTCATCCATTCACGGAGCAGCCCTGACCGCCAGATCTTTGAGGTTTGATCTCCACCATCCGATGGCTGAGGTTTAGCCACGACATCTTCGCACCGTCAGATCCAGCACGTGGCTGAATCTCATCCGTCCGATTCGAGCGAGGCCTTCTTCGCAGACCCACGTTGCAGCACCACCGTCTGATCTTCCACGTGGACGCGTTCCAGCCGTCGGATCGACTCGAGGGTTTCTCTTGTGTGCGGCGCGCCATCCCATCCATCCGATCTGCCACGCGTCGTGCATCCATCCCTCGACATTAATAAAAGGGGTAAATTGTCCTTAGGCCCCCTTTATTTTCTGCATTTAGTTTTAGTCCTGTAAATATGTAGTGTAGTTCTTTTACTTTTGTGAAAATTGCACTGTGGACCTTATCTTTTATGTGAATTGCATTTATACCCCTGTCAGTGGTGAACACGTGCATCGACACGTGGTATTTTGGTACATTTGCATTTTCGGCCCTGTGTTTTTGGCTTGTTAAGTTTTGCATTTATAGAAATAGGAACTGCAATTAGGTCCCCCAGGCTTGAGTCACGTGTATCGTGCGTGGCCCGGGGGGTAATTTGCATTCCTACCCTTATACTTTCCAAGCTTGTTACTCCAGGGACCCAGAACTTTGTTATAATTGCATATAGGTCCCTGTGCACTATTGCTTCTTTTTATTTTTGAATAAAATAGCAAATTACCTCCAAATCCAACGAAAATTGGACACATGGCTCCTGCCATAGTGTAAAATTTTCGAGGATTTTTTAGGACATTTTTGTTTTCATTTGATTTTTTTAAAAATTCAAAAACATCTATTTTCTTCACTGTCTAATTTTAAAAATCACAAAAAAATATTAAATAATGTCTAAAAATTACAAAAAAAATTGTCCATTATCTATTTTGTTGTGTTTGATTTTCTAGCCAATTTTGGCTATTTTTCATTACTGAAAACTACTAAAAATTGAAAAACACTTAAAAACTTATACAAATTCTAATAATTAAACCAAAAACCCAAAAATAATAAATTAGGTGCCTAAATTTTCCTTGTTTTATTCTCCTTACAGGAAAATTACCTCCCAGCTAATTTGGGGCCTTTAGATATTTTATCTAGGCCCTTTTAGCTCGGCTGGACAGTACCTACTGTTTTAGTCACTTTTTGATTTTTAGAAAATTAAATAAACATCAGAAAATCCTCAAAAATTCACCAAAAACACTAAAAATTATAAAACACATAAAAACATTTTTGTTGGAATTTTTGGTTGCTTTTTAGTGCTTTTAATAAATTGTTGAAGTGAGTAGTTTATTAGCTTTTATTATTTTCTTATCACATTAAAAATCTAAAAAAAATATATAAAATATTCAAAAACCACCAAAAATATTTCTTTTATTTTCTTTTATCCCTTTTTGACTACTTCGTAGGCCGAGAGGCCAACCCGTGCTCCTTGTGTTCGACCCTGGTCGCTATACCAGGTTAATATAATAGCAAGACCGCTATCGCATTTTTGATTGATTTTATCTATCTTGGTGGTCTACTTTTTCTTGATCGACACGATCGAGTGACCGAGGTCGCGACGACCATCGTAGAGATACCTGATTACCTTAGTCGCTCGGTTTTTCGTGTCATCACTGCCCCATTTGATCGCGACCCATCCCGCTCCGTTGGTATTGGGTCACGGGTCGACCCGTCCCATTCCAACGGGTACCCGGTTAATGCCGATAGATGTTGGCTACCCACGAGTACCCGCAGGTACCTGTGGGAATAAAGAGAGATACTTCAAGTGGCATATGTTAAAATGCAAACGATATATCCAACTATGCATATTTGTATCTATATCATATTCATAATGATAATGTCGGATACGAAAATCTAAATGGTATAGAATGCATTCAGATAAAGATATATAAGCATAGATAAACAAATTAATGAGGATGCAGATATTGTAAATCATATGAATACATGCAATTGGAAGGAATACTATCGAATACGGATCTAATAATGATACATTCATGTGGATTTATCGTCATAATGAATCAAATACAGATAAACGAGATGTAAATATATATAATCTGAGGACAACATGACAAACAATATAAGTATATATTCCTATTCGTAAATGGTTATATTAATTATCATAGCAATTGACTATCGCAGTGTGTGTACGTGCGCGCTCTTATGTGTGTGTGCGCGTGCATGGGCATGGGTGCATGCACGTGCACGTGGGCATGTTCGTTTGCATGGACGCTACGCGGATGCGCGTGAAGGTGGGTACGAGCGTGCGCCTACGCGAGTGTGTGTATGTGATACAATCCGTATTCAATTGTATTCATTATCATCATGTTTGGATGCTAGGATGTATGCATGTCGATTTGGATCGTATACGATTCGTTATCATATATGTTAATTCAAATTTTGATAATATATATATATATATTGATTTCAAAATTGATACATATATGAGCCATCCCATACATATAAATTTAATCAATTTTAATTCTATTATTTTTTTTATGTAATTTGCATCCATTTTATACCGATATTCATTTTTAATGATTCGGCAATATGTTTTTCATATTCACCGATATTTGTATCCACGCCCATTTCTATATTCTTCAAATAGATAAGAATAATGTAAGATCTATATTGGTATGCATATCTAACCATTTGCTTTTTAGTAAATCAATTGGTAGTGGAAACTTCCAACTGGGTACCCGCGGGTACCCGTCGAGTTTTTTATATGGGGCACGGGTCATGACATTGCTGGTACCCAACCCATCATTTTCAAACGGGTACCCATGAGTTTAGGATCAAAATGAACGGGTCGGGTCGGATACCCATTGACCGAATATTTTTGAACACCCCTAGCTAGACTTTTGTAATCTTTTTCATTGTATTTATCAAGTTGTATAGCTATCATACAAGTTGAGATTGATGAGTTTACCAATAAAATGAATTTGTTATTGTAATAAACATTATATTATAGACAAAATTTTCACATTTGACATAGATGATGTTTATCTCATGTTATATCTATAACGTTCCCTCCCTTTTTTAGACTGGTCTAGATCATGTATGGATGTTATGGTACAAGGTGATAATCTTGATTCCAAATAAGATCTTTGTGACCTAGCATTGTGTATGAATTCGTCAACATGCATCAAACAAAACCTATAACATGGCAACTAGGTCTATATGGTCATTGAGTGTCCCCTATGCACTACTAATTATCCTAGGTCTCAAAGTAAAGAGTGCACTACAACTATCCTAGCAAAGAAAACATATAAGTCGACACAAGGCACACGCATAAAGAATGGATAACTCAGCTAATGCCAAACGATGATTAATCAGTTGTACAGTTAATAACTACATGTTGCATTAACATGCATATTATAACTATATATGAAATATGATAATATGATATATGACTTTTTACATCCATAACTTTGTATACTTTCTATATTGCGTGCATAACCCCCCATAATCGTAAATTACATCCAGACCCCCCAATAGTTGCTTTGTTTCACACAGAATCTCCTCCATTAAGTTTGTCCATCGACTTAACTGAACCTTTGAGTTAAGCTCGCCAAACTCAATCCAATAGCAGGTATTTATCCTTTTATTTTATTTTATTTTTTAACATCAAAACCAAACTCCCTTCCTCCTCTCCCAATCACTATACTCTGACACTCTACCAACAACAACTTCTCCTTCGAGCGGAACCCCCCCCCCCCCCCCCCCCCGCCCTCCCCGCTACCCCCTCCATCTGCCTCCCCTCCTCCAACACCATGTCGCCAATAGTATATCTTCCTTTGGGAGGATCTCCTCCCTCATCTTCCCCCTCTCTGTCTCCCCTCCTTCTACACCACACCGCCAGCATCAGCTCTGACACTCCCTCCCTCCGCCTCCCCTCCTCCGACACCACATTTCTAGTAGCAGCTCCACATTCGAGCGAAGACCCGCCCTCCACCTCCCCTCCACCGACACTACATTGCCAACAACAGTTGCACATTTGAGTGGATCTCCTCTCTCTGTTGCTCCCTCCCTCCATCTACCATCCTCGTGTCAAACCTAATCCCCACCACCACAAAGAATAATTGCATAAGCAACCATGAAACTAAGCCCTTCAACCTCTCCATCAGCATTGTCACTAATTGTCAGTTGGGTATCATTACGCCCACAGGGAAGGCCTCGATCACCATGTGGATCCCATAGCGTCGGGGAGGATCTCGAACACCATCACAACGAGCAACACCAACACCACGTAGACCTCATCCAGGTCCTATGTTGCCAATAGGATCATTAGGGCAAACATTAAATAGTAATTTCCATGATCGATACAAATCAATGCATTACATATTAACAAGATTATAATCATGCATATCCGATTCATATAGCAATTTCAAGATGCACGCAGGAATCGATCAAACCATTTCTACATCATTTTAGGGTGAGATCTAGGAAAGACGAAGTAATAAATAAATTACGGCAAACAAGATTGAAAATATATTAGATTAGAGATCATCGAAGCGCCCATTACGGATTGTCTTTAGAGAGTATATTTCCCCTATAATACCAGTATGAAGGGTATTGGCAATCCGCTCCTAGGATACGACAACACACGATCGTCGGCCGCACACATTGATGAGATCGTTTTCAAAAGTACCTCAGAGAGTTGTAGTCGAGAGAAGAATAAATCACATATCGTAATTGCAGTGGCCAGAGAGCAAAAATGGCGAGAGAGTTTTCTTGTGAGTGGCGTCTAGGGAAAGGGTATATGAAGACGTAAATCACAGCTTTCCATCTTCAAAAAAAGCTCCCCAACGAGAACCTCTTCATATTTTGAAATGGAAACTATATCAAATCCATTGGAGTTGAGTCGAATTCTCTCAGTGTGGTTGAATCATAATTAATCTGTAGAATTAATGTATTCAACCTGCTAATGAAACCCGCAGCAAAAGTATCGACGTATCAATTGACACTCCTAAGACCAAGCCCAAGCCGGAGACGGAGCGGAAGGTGCACGCACGCATGCATTTGGTCCTCCATTACTTGTCTCTACTATTTCTACAAGATCTTGGATTGCGAACTCGTATATAAGCTCATCAAAAGTTTAGAGCTACTAGATGTGGTACTGAACTTCTTCCCAAGAATCACCTTGTTTCAAATTTGGAAATTCCCAACTTCCCTTCAATGTCATTTTATTTTCCATTTGAAACCAAATTAAAATCTAATGTAATTGCATAGGTTTACCAAATTAAAATCTAATTACATTAATTTTAAATACAACAATCCCCTATGAATTCATAAATTTGAAAAGAAGATTCAAAAAGAGTCAAAAGACATCTTTCAGCTGCCACACTTTGCTTTCAGTTAAGGTACCTTCCGGTTTGAACCTCTACATGGGTTTACTACTTTCACCTTAACAAGAATGAAGTGAAATACATCTTAAACTTCAGACCTTAGTGTTAAAGTATATGGTAGAAACAATAATGTGTTGTTCTTGGTACATTTATCAGAGTTGATGCTATTAAAGGCCATGCACCCTTATCATGTTTCATGAGTGTGTTCAGGAAAGACCATCTTCCTTTGACTGCGGCCTACAAGAACACTCACATAAGTAGCATTCTCTAAGGATGCACTACTAACATCCTGTCCAATGGCTTAAACCCATTCAGAGCCTACAATCTTCCTAAACTTGCAGCTTAAATGGAACTTAGACTTACAGGGATAAGACACTCATGCATATATATTAAAATAATAGTGCCAACTAGTTCTTCAAATATTATGTAATTACCACATTGAACCCTCTTTGTGGGATCACCACTCAGATTGGTTGGATTGCTATTATAGAGAAACTCCCAATGGGTCTCAATCTCATCCTGAGTGTAGACTTTAGGACTAAAGATCTATCCAGCCCCTTAGTCAACGTATCTACCATGTTGTCTTTGGATCCAACAAAATCCGGAGCCAACACTCATCGATGCACCAAATCCTTTAACATCTTAATTCTATTTTGTATGTGTCTCCTTGTTTTTTTATTGAACTTTGAACTCTTGATCTTGGTAACTGTGGTCATGAAGTCACAATGCATCGAGATCACAGGAACTGGCTGACCTATGGAATTTCAGAAAGAAGTTTCATTAGCCATCCAACCTCAATCCCAGTGGTGTCCAAAGCACACAGCTCAGCGTCAAAGGTAGACCGAGCTAGAATGCTTTGCTTCATAGACTTCTAGGAGACGGCAATGCCCCCAAGTATAAAGGCATACCTAGTAGCATCATTACTCTGACTCTGAGACTCCTCTATTTTCCCTATCCAGCTTGCATCATTATATCCTTCTAGTACAGATGGATATCTACTGTAATGCAAACTAAGGGAAATAGTTCTCTTCAAGTACTTTAGTACTCGATCCAGAGCCTCTAAGTGAGTACGGTCAGGACAAATAGTGTATCTACTCACCTTTGCAACCGAGAATGAAATACCAGATTTCGTGCGATTTGTAAGATACATTAAGCTTCCTATCACTTGTGATACCTTAATTGAGCTACATGTACTCCACTCTTGTTCTTAAACAGTGTTTTGATGAATCAAAAGGAGTGCTTACAACTTTACAATCTTGATATCCAAATTTCTCAATTAATTTCTCAACATAGTGAGATTGAGAAACTATAATCCCAAAGTGACCTTGTCAGTTTTAGACCCAAAATCACATCAGCAACTCTCTTGTCCTTCATATCAAACTTGCTACTTAAGAATGCTTTAGTCTCATTAATAATCATTACTTATCAACATACATGCACAAAATAATACACTCATCACCTTTCACCTTGGAGTAGACACACTTATCAGATTCATGAACCTTAAAGTTACATGACAAAGTACTTTTGTCAAATTTTCATGCCACTACTTTGGTGCTTGTTTCAATCCGTAAGAGATTTAACAAGCTTGCAAGCATTTCCATCATTCTCAGGAATCATAAGCCCATTAGGTTGATCCATATAGATCTCCTCCTCAAAATTGTCATGCAAGAAGGTGGTCTTCACATCCATCGGGTGGATAGAGATCATATACATATGTCAATGCTATAAGCTCTCGGATTGTGGTCATCCAAGTCATAGAGGAATATTGATGAATGCCCATTTCATCACCATTATTCTATCATTTTGACATGTAAACCCTAGTTGAATACATGTAAATAGCATTATTTTGTACAAATTAGCATTCACTATTTATTGTATAAATATTCGTATAAAATACATTATTTAAAGCCAAAATAAAAGAATAAAGAAAAGAAAGAAAAAAGAAATAAAATGCCAAAAGGTATTTTATGACCCTAAACCCCGAGACCTAGGCATCATGATGATTAGATCGACAAGGAATGAAGTAGGGAGAGATAAGGGCCAAGTATACAATAAAAAATCCTAATTTTATTTCATCAATAAGTCCATTTTGGGGCCTATTTTATTCTTTAAAATTTATACCTCAAATAAAGAAAGTTGTAGATAAAAATATATAAAAAAAATACAAAATTAAGTTTACACAAAAATAATACACAGCGTACTTTTTACACTCAAATAAAAAGCCAAAACCTAAATTTACCAGACCCATATCTTCTCCATATGAACTAAAAACATACCAAAATTATCTTTAATTGTATATAACTTTTAAAGCTTTTTAATTAAGGTGATTTCATTTAATTTAGAGTTAAGATGTGAAAGTTAGATTTTGGATCCCCATTGTATAGTTTATCTGAATAAAATATTCATTTATTTATTCTTTATAATTTTTATAATTTTATATTTTTATAATGTTGAAAATATTATTTACAACATATGTACATACTTAAAATAAAATAAAACCATAAAGAAAATGCTAAAATAAAATAGTATATAAAAATATATGGATGAATATATAATACTTATACCTATGTAATAAGTATGCATATTTATTTAAGTGTACGTATGATATCAGAAAATATAGCAAAAATATATTTATGTGTATAAAAATAAGATATAATTATATAAATTGATAAAAACAAAAATAGAAAATAAAATAAATTATACAAAACATAGGTAAGCAAACCTATAAATAAACCCTCAAAAAGTAACTTGTAATAAATAAACTTGTAAAAATAAATAAAAATCAAATTAAAATGCTACATTAAATAATAAACATTTTTATTTTTAATCTAAAATTAATAAAATCATTAAATATTTTATTTTGAATTATTTTCGAATTTTGAAATTATTTTGTCTTATAGCGGGTGACATGGCCCAATCAGGGCCTGCCCCCAATCGACTCGGGTCAACTCTCTGACCCGAACCCTAGGTCGGTCAGACCACTATTGACCCCATCTTTCTTGGATTTTTCATGCTCGAATCTTGCATCCATTTAGCTCGATGTCTTCTTGACTTTTGTTCGTCGATTGCCCACCTTACACGCGCATATCATGTCTTGGGCGATAAGCCTCTAATCGAGCTCTACTGCCCGAGGAAGATGACTTTTATAAACCATCACGTTCGAGCTTCCTTCGAGTCTTGATCCATATTCTGCCACCTAACCTTAATTCTAAGGCTTGCTCTATCTTCATTGTGACAATAGGAAGACCTAGGAGGTCTTCTCATGGTGTTTCGTGCCTAATTGAGGTCAGTCCATCTTCTCCATCGTCTCCGCCCAAAGCTTCATCTCAAGCATCCCTGACACGGTGAGCTTCGCATTTTTTTTACTTTTTCAGTCCCTTAGTGTAGCAATAGCATAGGACCGTATTTTGTTTCATTAAGTTCATTTCATCTCCGAAAGATTAAAAATTTCATCTTCGTTGGAGCTTGGGCTCCGTCGTTGCTTTCCCATCACCTCCGACTATCTCTAACGCGCCTATCGTCTCCATCTCTTTCCTTCATCTTCCGATCACCCCACGCACCTTCACTCAAGTGGATCATGCACGGGTCCAAATATCCGATCTCCCATCTCCGTCGTTCGCCGGAGACCGCTGCCCGAGCAATCCTCGCATCCTCCTCACCACCCGAAGCTCCCCACAACGTCGATTTTTGTCTGCTAACATGCTCCTGCAGGAAACGAAGCAAAAAGCCATCTTTCCAGGGATCATCAAGATCAGAAAGATCCTCTATGTGTCAAGCCTTGCTAGACTTCCTCCGGTGTCCATTGACCCATTTTGAAGCCCTTAGTCGCTACAGAACCTTACAAGGAGCACGTAGAGCCTCTCAACAGAGCAACAAGCAATCGGAGGCGGCCGCTATGTCAGATCGAAGCCCGAGGGGGCTGGTGTTCTTGCCAGTTCTTCCGAATATCTCCTCCTCCATTCGATTGAGTCCATCTTCCAGAACGCACGGGAGTCGTTGGATTTTTGGGGAGAATCGTCGTCTGATCCCATCTAGGGATCTAATATGAGTCGTTGGCGTCCGAAGCGTCATTGCGCGCTATGAGGCCATCGCATGGTTAAGTGAAGCGCCATGACTTTTGGATCCACGCCTTAGTGGGGGTAAATTACACCTCATACCCCTGTTTTTTGTATTTACATTTTAGTCCTAAAAATATTTGTACGTTTAAATATTTAGGTAAGTTTTGCAAAAGGAACCTTGAGCTTGATTGTTATTACATCCAAGTCCAATCCATGTCACCTCACGTGCAGTCCCACGTGAGGTGGCGATATTGCAGAGGAGCCCCCACAACTTTTCATATTCATATTTAGTCTATAAATTACATATTCTAATAATAACATTTTTGGGATATTTGCATAAATAACCTCACCTTTATTTTTAATTGCATTTATGCCCTTGCTAATTCCCTAATTTTTGTGATTATATTTTATTTATTAAAAATATCATCTATGCTCCAAAATATATGAAAAAATAGGATTAGATGCCTGCTAGCATGTACTTTCACGTCACAAAATTATTTTTGTATTTTATACATTTTCTTCATTTACTAAAAATCAAAAGAGCATATTCTTGTCCCTATCTAAATTAAAAAATATCAAAAAATATAAAATCTTTCTGAAAAATTCCAAAAATATATATTTTGTTTGTTTTAGTATTTTGTAACTCCAGACCCAAAATCTCTAAAAATTGAAAAAGAAAAAGACTAAAAACTAAAACTCTTCAAAATCAAGTAAAAAATAGGAAAATCACAAAAAAAATCCAAAAATATTTGTTTTTATCTCTAAATTTTCTTTATACTCTTATCTATATATTAAAATAGCTTTTGAGAAATTTTGAGGCTTTTTCTATGTTCAAATCTCAAATTAATTCGGCCTACTTATTTAGTCCCTATTTTGGGATATTTTTTACTTTAAAATATATAAAAATAAGCAACAATATCTAAAAATCACAAATAGTAGAAAAATATTTAAAACACCAAAATATTTTACTTTGTAATTTTTGGTTATTTTAATTGTATTCATAATATATTATCTTATATTGTAGAAACAATTATATATATTCATATATTACATATCTAATAGAAAAAGAAAAAATCAAAAATATAAAATATAAAAAGAAAATAAAAATTATAAACTTGAAAACAATAAAAAAATCTAAAAATTAAAATCCATAAAAAATATAAAACCCACAGAAATTCACAATACCCCAAAAAACCCAAAATCGTTTATTCCTTTCTTATAGCCATCTTTGATTGTCTATCCTCCGTTGTTTCTTGTGTTCGGTCCCTATTTTGGTTGTCCACTATCCATCTATTTGTAGGGTGTAATAAATTTTGATTCACACTTGCTTGCTTTGCTTGATCTATACATTGTGTGGGTTAATTGTTGATTGATCACATGGTCTTGTGAGCGATCGCCTCAGCAACATTTTATCTTCGCACTTCGTGAGGATATAATTTAGACCCTCGCATGACTTGTGTCATCAAATGGCATTGTTGCTGGGGAGCAATGCGTAGAATAGAATTTTGGGTTGTTTTTGTTTCAATATTTTTCTTTATTTATTTTCTCCTTCGTTTGATATCATTGTTCATTATGTTAACATCAATCTCTTTTATTTTTCTTTCGAGGGGCTTCGAGATGATGGTAACCATTTATGTGGTCGAGGCACATGGTTCGAGAAGACTAGGTCATTCTACCTATTGACCAAGAGGGGAGAGAGAGAGAGAGAATGAGGCTTAGCATAGGATCTTTATTTTTTGTGAGAGAGGGATTTATTTTTGCATTTATTAATATGTAATAATATAGGTTCTTGGACACTAGACATGTGAGCCCAATTTCCAAGTGTTTGTTCACTTGGGGGCTCACCATGGTTTTTTTTTATTTCTATTGCCTTTGTGTTCTTTATTTTCCGTGTTTTAAAATTTATGTCTTTCTTTTCTTTGTTTTCTATGATTGAGCCCTTAGATCTAGGTGTGCTTGCTCGGCAGCTAGGTCCACATCCCTAGGATAATTTATGTACCTGTAGACTACTTTGTGATTGGACTTAGCTCCAAATTAATTATTAAATCTTGGATCGGTCATCGAGCATCGAGAGAGGCACCATACAACGTGTGCAAGACCCGTTGTGGTAGGCACTGATGTTGTCTCGAAGATCGGACTTTTGGGTGATCCTTCTAGGGTTTGACATTTGGTTCTTCATGCTAATAGCAACCTGCTCTTAGGACGATTTCACCGTTGCATTTGCATATAGTCTAGGTTTAAAAATTTCTGTCTTGCATCCAAAATGGAGAGAGCTGGGAATCATTGTGAGTCTTCTATTTGAGCATTCATCATTGATTTCTGACTTGCATTGCATTTCTGCCTTCTCCCTCTGATTTTGACAACTTAGACAAAAAGAAAAACAACAAAAACATTAGGCGCTTGTATTGAATTTACTCAATGCAAGTGATAACACAAAAAAATTAAAAGGGACTACTAATTTCACTTTGATCTAAATAAAATCTGTAATGAACATCATAAACTCGGATTATGAACCATAACATTAAATTTGGACAAAAATTCAACCCTAAGACCATCAATTGTATCATAATAAGCAAGCAAAACAGATAAAAAAGAGATGGGTAGACTCAAAATACCTCAAGGAGGTGACAAAGGGGCAGAGTTGATGCAAAAGAGTGTCGACGGAGAAGATGGAGAGGATAAGAGATTGTCAGGGTAGGGATTTGGGGAAGAATAATCGTGTAAAATGAAGAAATATGGCTCGAATAACATTCTGTCTAGAAGACCAGAGAGGGCACTTATGTTCTCACCCCACTGCTTGTTGCATATCAAGTCACGCACAAGTGAATTCAAGTGGGTGAGATAGCCGAGGACCGTGTAAGGAAGCATGATTGCCTAGTGCTTGCTAGGTCATGCTCACCATTTCCATAATTTCTTGTAATGGGTTCTGCTAACCATTTTTTCTTTTAGAGGAGGCTTTGCATAGATTCCCATGTTAAACACATACCTTTCTAATCAAAGGTTATCTTAGGTAGTCCTTTAATCAAGTCAAGTTAGTCGAGCTTACAGATTTGTTCCATGTGAATATGACCTAAAATTTTATGCTAGAGTAAGGGATCTTCTTATGAAGTTAATAAGCAAAAAGATGAATAATAACGGATATAAACGTGTAGATACTTTGTGCCTATTCCCCTTAAGAAAAACTTCATATGTGTCTCTTTTAAAACTTCAAAGCAGTTTTTAGAAAAACAAACTTTAAAACCTTTTATCACATATCTAAGAAACACTAAGAAATACTTCAAATATGCAACAAGATTTACCTTATCAACATAAGCAAATAAATTACCAATGGTACCTTTGCCAATTATCATACAAGTATGGTTGTTGCAAAAGGTGATTGTTCCTCCATATGTATGTCCTATGTTAACAAAAAAAGTTGGGAGTATTCACTCATATGAGTGGAGCATCCACTGACCATAATTCATTTCTTTCTTTTGCTACGTTTGTACCATGATAAAGAATGCTAGGTCTTGTGCTGATTGTTTCTCCATATGCAGTATAATTTGTTAATTTTATGTTTGTTCACAATGTTCTAATTTTTTGCAAAATAAATACTGAAAGAATGCTTGGATACTTATCTATTTTGGATCCTTGGATTGTTATCTTAGCTCCTAAGATGAATATGATGTTCCTTGTATTCCTGATTTTTGCTTGGACTAGGATCAACTTTAACAGGATTATGTGTGGGAGTTGCTAGTGGATTTCTTTTCAAAACAATATGCATACAAATATCAAACTTTATTTTAAATTGATAAGAGCGTCCTAGCAATTTATTTGATCCTTCCTTAACCTTGGTGAATTTTTCTAGATTATTTACAAGAATTTTAATCCTAATTTTTAGTTCATCCACATTACTCTATACTTTTCTATGTTTTCTTAAGCAGGCATATTCCAAATTCATATTCCTTTTTTTTGTTTTGCATCTGGTCTAAGTTTCGCAAAACTATTATTAAGTCTATTAAGTTCATATTCTTACTCTTTTTGCATTATGTTTTCAGTAGCTCTACGCAAAATTTTTTATTTAATCTAACATTAAGATCATGAGTTTGAGATAAATCATATCTAAGTTCATCAATAGAAGTTTCATTGGGGTCTACCTCATCATCGAGGGCCATGGATTTGAGCAACGCTTCTTCATTGTCTTGGCTTCCCAACTTGTTGAAGTCGGATGACTCCCACATAGTATGCATGGCTTTCCTCTTTCAGAACTTGCGGTGATGTCTTGATGGTGCTTTAGGTTTTTCAATGTCACTTTCCTTCTTCTTGAAGGGTTCTATATGCTTTCCATGACTCTTCTTGCTCTAGTAGGGGAGTCTTTTTGAAAATGTCCTTTCTTTTTACAATTGTAGCAAGTGATGATACTTGTTTTTCTATTGGAATCTTTTTTTAGTATTTTCTTAGTCGTCTTATTGACATGGATATTTCATCTTCATTTGAGACTTTTTTTATATCGATGTGTCTGCTTGAAGAGTTAAGGTTCTCTTCTTTTTGCTTTCTTCTTCGGCTTCTTTTTCCTATAACTTTTTGACTTTGTAAGAGAGGCTTACAAACAAGGTCGCCCATTGAAAGTGTACCCGAGCCATTTTCCTCCTTTATCATGATTGTGGTGGTACTCTAGTTAGATGTGAAAGATCGTATAATTTTTTCCTGACTTGTGCACTTCCTTTGATTTTCAAATCAAGTTTCAATAAATCATTAATGATACATGAGAATCTCGTGTACATGTCTTAGATGGTTTCTCCTTTTTCCATTATGAATAACTCATATTTTGTTGTAAAGGGTTGATGCGAATCTCTTTAGTCTTGCATGTTCCTTCATATTTTAATCTCAATTCATATTTTAAGCTCAACATGTTCCCGATCTAATAAATTATCTTGCATGTAGACATCTCTTTAAACTCTTCCTTAGAGATTGCACAAAAGATAACACTCATCGCCTTTAAGTTGTGAGTGGCTTTCTTCTGGTCAAGATTAGGTAGGATGTTATTTTTGTTGAAGATTGGGCAAATGTATTTTGATTTGGTGGCATTCCATACATCTAAATCCATTAACTTAAGAAATATATGCATTCTAACTTTCAATCAATTATAATTAGTTTCATTAAAGGAGGGTGGTCTTACTATGAATTGGCTTTCGAAGTTGTTAATGGTCATTGAGGCCATAGAGTATTGAAGTCTAATAAAGTCTTTTCACACGAATGAGGCTCTGATGCCAAGGGTGGATACCTATAGTACTACTAGAGGGGTGACGAAACCCAGTTTCATTGTCTTAATCCTCGGTTATTAACCTCCTTGCTTAAATTAATGTCAATAAAAATCACATAAATCCTTATATCAGAGTCATGGAATAAATTAACAATACAAAAAAATAGCAAAGCCAAAAATTATAAGGTTTTTATACCCTTAAAAACACTCACAAAAATATTTCTCACTTGGTGTGACCTTGTTTCTAATTTTGGTCAACATAAAACTTGTAGATCTCATCAAGATCTACAACTTTCATATTTTGAGTTTCTCCAAATTCGGCCTTCTTCTCCTTTATATCTCGCATTCTTCATCTGAATAACCTGATTGGGACACGTGGCTCTTTCTGGTTGGGCCACGTGGCTCACTTCATTGCGCGCCACGCGCACCGCATCAGCCACCGTTGGATTGCCTTCTGGAGCTCTCCGTCCAAGTCGTTCATCTCCGCTTCATTCCAGACCCTTCGATCATCTTCCAGCCTTCATCACGTCCATCCATCAGCGTTTCATTCCCATCACGCCACGCGCCTTCCCCCACACCACATCATCGTCTCCAGATGCTTCCATCTCTATCTCTCATTCCCGCTTTGATTACCACCGTTCGATCCAAGCCCACACTCCATCCTGGTCATTCGCTTCCGCCCACACCCATTCACGACACGTGGTGCGCTCCATCACTGCTCGATCATGCCATCCCGGATCTAATCTCAACCGCACTTAAGCGCCCTCTTCTTCCTCCTCTGTTCGCCCCTCACCCACGTTCTCCACCTTGCGCACAACCTTTACCCTTTCCATTTCCCCTGCCTCTTCCGCCTTATTCTCCACTCGCCAACGACCCCACGATGAAGCCCCATTTTCCATCATCCTCGTGCGAGTCCACATTCGCCATAGCATCCCCTCTCGCTCCATATTCCCCATGCAATCCGCTCATTCCGTCACCAGAACCGCCAACTTCGAAACTTTAAATACACTATCGCCGCCTCTTACACACCTTGTCCACCTTTACTAGGGGCGAGGCCCAGCCCCATTCCACCTCCTCGTGATAGGGGGAGGTTCGATTGCAGGTGCCAAGATGGCCTTTTGCCCCCGGTGAGACCCGCAGCTTTTGCGGCTGCGTCGCAGTGGCTCAGCCCCGCTCGAGCTCTGAGGCTGATCGACCTCGATGTGCGAAGACCCCGAGCTTCCCCAAGAAGCTCAATCCCATGCCCTGCATCGCCCACTTTCTCAGGTAAGCCCTTCAATCCTTCTCTACCTATTTTCCTTAATTTCTCTTAATTTATTAGGCATGATTCGTCATCATCACCCTCCATCAACCATCGATTCAGCTTCACAATTCATCCACCATTCACACGCTCCCTTTTGCTCACCTTACCGATCTCTCGCGACATCAGATCACCACCAACCCATCTACTCCGCCGCTCATGATGGAGGAGCACTTGAGCCTCGATCTTCTTCGCTCGCATAGGCTTCCATTCCACTCCACCTCGCACATATCATGCTTTTGCACTCTTCGTCTACGTTCTAACATTGCATGTACTCAAATCACCATTGGTCGGAGCCCTCACCGGAGCATCTTCAAGTATCTTCTCTTCTGGCTTCCAAGCATCCACTGAGTCTTCCAAGTCTTCCAACCGCTTCACCGAGCTTCGACGATGATCTTCAACCATCCAGGAGCTGCTAGAGACCTCCCTGGAGCCTTATAGCTGGTGGCGGAGCTCCAGGCATCTCACTGGAGGCATGTTTCCGCCCCCCGTCTCGTGGAGGCGGAAGAGTGCAAGAGTTGCCAAATACCGTTCGATTCGCAAGATCGAACGGCCCTCAAAAAGCCACGTCTCTTCCCCGACTTTGTACAGCCACCGTCCGATCTCAACGATCGGGCGTTCCTTGGTCTTCCACGTGTCAGAGACGAAGCAGATCCAAGCCTTCTCTCCGAACTTGCAAGCTTGGGTCCCCCAAGCCTCTCCCGAGCCTCCCGAGCCATGCCCTCAAGCTGAGCCAGTAGCCGAAGCAGATCCGAGCCTCCTCTGAACCTGCAAGTCACCCGAACCTCGTCGTCACGTGTGAGTCATGTGACTAGATGGGGTAAATTGCATGGAGGCCCTTCGAGTTCTTCAATTTGCAACCAGGTCCAGAGATCGCGTGCCACCCATGCATGTCGGTGTATTTTGCACCCGACCCCCTGTGGGTTTTAATAATTGCAAATATACCTCTGTGCATGTGGGTAAATTATAGGGAAGGCCTCGTACTTATTTTTATTTGCATTTTAGTCCCTTCCAAGTACATGTTTGCTAAGTTTTCCTTATTTATTTCATGTTTTTTCTTGCATTTATGCCCTTGGTTTCATTTATGAATATCTTGAGCATACGAGCATCGTTTGAGTCGATTTCGGTCTCGTTTCGAAGCTAGTTTCAATCTCTTTCTAATGCAATGGTTATTGTTCTGTTTTGACATTGTGAACTTTGATGCGTTATTTTAATAGCCAAGTGTCCCTTATGTAGTATTTTATACCTTGCCTGAATTAATCAATAAGCTAGCTTCATAATCTGAACCCGAAGTTGACTAATGATCAAATAGCTCAAGTATTTTGATTCCTTAGGGCATATTCGCATTGCATTTCTTTATAACTTGTTGCATACTAAAAAGCAAATAAAAATGTATCTCTCATGATTCTTTATGCACCGTGTCTTGTCTTGTGCATTCATTGACCTATGAACTTTTAATTCAACACTTAGTTTAGGTAATAAGAGTCTAAATAATACTTAAGAGGCTTGTATCCTTGAGTTCGACCTTGGGCTTGCCCAAATAAAAATATAAATCTGATCGCTTCCTTGGTGTTGATTGATACATTATTCAAGCGGTCTTTGACTGATCCGATTTTACCTGACTGTAATGAAATTGTTAACTCTACATAATTAGAAGGGTAAAATTGCGGTTCGTCATATGGCATCCTTGCCGGGGACATGGCTCATCTTATGTTTTATTTAGATTTTTATTTATTTAATTAAGTGTTAATTTCTATTTTGTAGGTCATGATATCATTTGCATCATTGGTCCTTTTTCGATTGATATTTAACGTTTGTTTTTGTGGTAGGGCCCTTGGTGTTCAAGGAGGCGAGGAGCAGGCATTCCCCGCTGCAAGGAGCCACAGAAGCAATATTGGAGAAAATTGAAGAAAAAAATGTTTCTTGCATTTCATTCCATTGCATGTAATAATCATTTTTATAGCAGTCTTTGTTTGAAGACTCGCGTGTGTAAATGAGCGAAGTTCTCCATGGTTGTGAGGGGATCGCCCCACTTGAGTGTCGACCTAGGATCAGGCACGCGGCTCTCTGAGCTTCTTTCACACTTTCTTTTTTTATGTGTCTGATCGTAGAAGGACACACATTAATTCAAGACGTACATAGACATCGCTTCACTTAGCCAAATTAAAAGAGGTTATTTCCCGCTAATAGAAGCATGCTAGGTGTGGTTTTTCATAGACTTGCATACATTTGGATTTGATTTTTAAATTCAGACCGAGTTTTCACGAATTTTTCTCAAGGCACTGCATGTTTTCTCTCTTGGCATTGGTCATGATTTTTATCGACCGCATGGCTTTCTCAACCTCCCTTCCTGGCTTGATCACCTAGGTTAATGTAAAATGGGAATGAGTGGTAGATGATGATTACTTGATTTATGTTCACATTTAATCAGTGATAACCTTAAGCAAATAATTGAGACTGTTAAATGCAAGTTGACCTAAAATGGAGTAAAATATTGTTTTGAAGAGAAACACCCTTGTTACGTAGGATGGCTTTCTTTGACATTATTCTCGATCCTAACGTAAACTAGAATGTTTTAATCACCAATAAAAATGACAAGATAATTAACCAACACTTGTTGGTTTCACGTGTGAGTTGGTGAAATCAAAGGGCATTGCATGCTTGTTTGAGCCTTGATTTCTTCGACGCCCTCCCCTGGACTTAAATACTCCATTCATCTCCGAAGATTCACTCGCTCACTTGTATATCCATACTAACTTCTTCGTTCCCCTCGGGTCTCCCCAACATCAATTATCCATCTTTATACTTAGGCTACTCTCCACCTAAGTATAGGGGGACCTGAGTCCCTATGATTTTCTCACTCATTTGTCCTATCCTTGATACTTAGGTTATTTCTAACCTAAGGATAGGGGGTTTCCGCCCCAGTTCCTGTATATTCTTCTATACTTAAATGGACCTATGACTTTGTATCATCTAGTGCTACGAGGATATAGCAAAGTTTAAGTATAGGGGGTATACCCTATATACAGTATTTATACTTTGGCTATATTTTGAAAATTTTGAAAATTTAAAACTATTTGGGCTAAAGTATAATATTTTGAACTAAGTGGACAAAATGTTTTCAAGTTTTTTCTATACTATGTTATGTTATTTTCAAAGAAAAAAATTATCAAAATGATTTGAAAAATGGGTTTCACTTGTTTTGAAAATCGTTTGAAAAATGTTTGAAAATATATATGTGAGACAAGGTTTGAAAAATTATTTCCTTGATTTCAAAGGAAGATGAGTCTAACTCGTGTTCTACTTTATTCAAAAATCCATAAAAATGAGAAAAACCAAAATCCTTTAAAAGTCAAAATTGACTACTAAACCCAAATAAGTAGCAGCGTTCAGTGAGGGTTTCCCCTTAGCAGAGTAGGTGGTTTAGAGGACATCGTGTAAGGCTCCATCCTCAAGCAACGGGTTCTGGCTTGTACTTACACCTATGCTGGCTGAATGCAGATGCATCTACTCATTTGAATTTAGGAAGTCATTATGTCTTTTAAAGTCTTCATAAAAAGTTAAAAAAATTGGATGAAAGAGTGGATTAAATCCCTTGCATTTTCACTTCCACACAGGATCAGAAATGTTCGAGAAAACTCGGTTTATGAGGTCTTTAGATTTTAGGTTAACCAGCCTTAACCATCAGGGTCTTAGACTTAATCATCCACATTTCCCTAGTTTGCTAGATTTGCATGCTATATTGCATGTTTAGTCTCCAACCTTAAGAATATGATCAGCACTTCATATACACGATTGCGGTCTCGATGAGATGAGTTGAAATTTCACTTGAGGGACTGAGATGAGGGATTCAAGTCTGGACTAATGATGCTCGAGGATGGGATAAAATCATTGAAGGCTTCATGAAACCTGAGTGTCAGCATTTTAACCAGTATGAGAACTTGCTTCTTGTACTAATCTCTTGATATTTACCTAAGTGCCAGGGTGTGAAATAAATAAAAAATGTTGATCAGTATGTGCCAACTCTTGGTAAAAGCAGTGGAGCTAGCCAAAAATAATAACAAATAAATATCAATATTGAAAATAAATCTCTCATTCCACAAAGTCAAATATCAAAAGAGCTTCCACCAAAGTGGGCTAGGAGTCGGGCTTGCACCAAAAAAAGGCCACCGCTATTAGGGCCAGGAGTCGGGCTTGCACCAAAAAAGGGCTCTGCATCGTAAATGCTACAAGTTTGGGTGTAGAAGGTACAATAGATACTCAAAAAAGGCACACCCCAGTGTATTCCCAAGAAAACAAGTGCAGACGACTCCAACTTCTCTTGACGGATGCACTGATCAACACAAAAAAATATGCGTTAAGTAATAAGGCACTCGAGAGAATCCATGTTCCAATAAGAGGAAGAGAAGAAATGACACAATCCTAACCCCTCCATCAACTGGCCTACCATCAACACTTGTAAGTCTGACAACTAAAGAGACGGTGGATTGGACGCAATATTTGATTGTTCCCTAGTGCTGAGGATGGGGTCCTTAGGAGAATTTCTTGGACTGGGACCTTGGGTGACATTGCGACACTACTCTCATGAACATGGTCAACACTTAATGCCATATCCTTAGTTTGTATATATCAAAGAGAGAGTCCAGAAAATTAGAGGAATTGGATGTCTCTTGATTAAGGTTGGGTTGAGATCTAAGATTTTGGATCCCTAAAATTGGGAATTTTTGAACGGATCAGATCATGTACGCACATGCATAAGGGGGTTAATCCAGCTCATTCATTTTTGAGATGCTCGGGGACGAGCATAGTTTAAGTATAGGGGTTGATGAAACTCAGTTTCATTGTCTTAATCTGTGGTTATTAACCCCCTTGCTTAAATTAATGTCAATAAAAACCAGATAATCATTGTTTATGTCAGAGTCATGGAATAAATTAAAAATACCAAAAATAGCAAAGCCAAAAATCGTAGTGTTTTTATACCCTTAAAAATACTCACAAAAAAATTTCTCACTTGGTTTGACCTAGTTTCCGATTTAGGTCAACATGAAACTTGCAGATCTCATCGAGATCTACAACTTTCATTTTTTGAGTTTCTCCGAAATCGATTTCCTTGTCCTTCATATCTCACATTCTTCATCTGAATAACCTGATTGGGCCACGTGGCTCTTTCTGGTTGGGCCACGTGGCCTGCTTCATTGCGCGCCACGCACATCACATCAGCTACCGTTGGATTGTCTTCTAGAGCTCTCCATTCAAGCCATTCATCTCTGCTTCATTCCAAACCCTTCGATCATCTTCCAGCCTTCATCACGTCCATCCATCAGCGCTTTACTCCCATCGCGCCACGTGCCTTCCCCCATGCCACACGATCATCTCCAGATGATTCCATCTCTATCGCTCATTCCCTCTTTGATTACCATCGTTCGATCCAAGCCCACATTCCATCTGTTTGTTCGCTTCTGCCCACACCCATTCACGACACGTGGCGCGCTCCATCACCGCTCGATCATGCCACCGCGGATCTAATCTCAACCGCACTTAAGCGCCCTTTTCTCAGCCGTTGGATCGTAAGATCCAACGGCCGAGGACCCTTCTTCCTCCTCCGTTCTCCCCTCACTCACGTTCTCCACCTTGCGTACAGCCTTCACCCTTTCCATTTCCCCCGCCTCTTCTGCCTTCTTATCCACTGGCCAACGACCCCGCGATGAAGCCCCATCTTCCATCATCCTCGCACGAGTCCACGTTCGCCATAGCATCCCCCCTTTCGCTCATATTCTGTACGCAATCCACTCATTCTATCACCAAAACCACCAACTTAGAATCTTTAAATACGTCGTCATCGCCGCTTACACACCTTGTCCACCTTTATGAGGGGAGAGGCCCAGCCCCATTCCACCTCCCCGTGACAGGGGGAGGTTCGATTGCAGGCACCAAGATGACCTTTTGCCCCCGGTGAGACTGTTGATGTGATTTTATGCGGTTTAAAAAGTTATTTTTACCACGTCATTTTTGTTCCAAGCAAAACCGCAATCAAACAAATAATATTACAACTACAAGCATGTTGGAAAAAATATGAGTTGTATAGTGCAAGTAGAGGTTCGTATCCGCAGGGACCAAGCAAATTTGCGATATTGCTCTTCTTTCAAGCTTAATTAGAATTTTAATCCATGACGACGAGAGAGAGAATTCTTGAAAAGACGATGCAATCTACAGTGAAAATACTTCAAGAACTTAAAGTTAACAAATGAGGGTATGCATGCAACTAAATAAAATAACGAGGATCGAATTGCAAATTAAGATGAAAGAAATAAGAGGTCACTTGCAATGTTTCAATAAAGAGGTGGAATGTAAAACTTGCGATGAATTTATTTAAAGAAAACTTAGAGATGAAAAGAGACCCTACAAAATAAAAATGCTTTCAATTTCAATTCAAACAAAACCAACTAGTGTAAAAAATGCAAGAGAGCTTATAACATTAGAGTTGTTTCCTTCCAATTTCATCTTAAACAAATTAACTAAGGGAATAAAAATGCGGAAGACAAATAATAAGGAGGAGAAATGCTTCTCTATCCGGATATGGAATGAAGACGATGTCGACGACGATGGAGACGGATGTGCGGGCTGCTAGATGCGGAGTGGGATGGAGCGACAAACGCTCCGAATACGGGCTGGAGATAATCGCTGGAGTGTCGGGGAAGAAGGAGCCGCGGTCAGTGGCTGCTATGCGCACGAGACGAACACCGGTGCGCGGTAGCGGAGTTGCACTGAAGACGAGGCCGCACGGCTGCGGGCTGCAGCAAGGAGGAGGAGGACGCGCGAGAGGGGGCTGCTGCGGGCTGGAGTACGGCTGAAGACGAGGCCTCACGGCTGCGGGCTGCAACAAGGAGGAGGAGCACGCGCGAGAGGGGGCAGCTGTGGGCTGGACTACGGCTGAAGACGAGGCCGCACAGCTGTGGGCTGCTATCCGTGCGTGTACCTGTAGAAAGAATAGATGAGAGAGAAAGAGATAGAGTGCGTGAGAGAATAGATGGGAGGAGAGTGCGTGAATGGGAGGGAGAGGGGTCGAGTGAGAGAGTGCGTGATGAGAATGGGAAGGTTATGCGTGCATGAGAATGCAAGAGGGAGAGGGAGAGAGAGAGAGAGAGAGAGAGAGAGAGATTGTGGGCAAGAGGTATGCGTGAATGGTAAAATGGGGGAAGGGGTGTACGCATGGAATGGGGATGAGGGTCCTCTTTTTATATGTGCAATGTGTGGTTATGAGGGAGGCTTCCCCATGCAAATAAAGACAAAACATAATTGTTGCATGGGTAAGGGAATACGTGGGTTACAAGAGGAGGGTGGCTCCATGCATGGGAAAGGGGAGGGATAAATGGTACACATGCATGATATTAAAGAGAGGAAATTTTGCACTATTCCCCCTCTCCATTTCTTTCCAACAAAAAGCTATATGCTTCATCCATGCTATAATGAGTGGGCAATTTATACTATCTTCCCTTCCATTTTCTTCCCAATAAAAAGTGAGGTTTTGTAGAGTTAAATCAATGTGTTATATTCAATGCTATATTTACCCAATACATTTCCATATGATTTGCTTAATTCATGCAGATAATTAGTTAAGTTATATTTAGGTGATTTGACAAGAATGATTAGGAATGAAATATGTAATCGATATTTTTTGAAAACATTTTTCTTGATTAGAAAATTATGATCAGTTGATTTATGCAGAGATTGTGTGCAATTATAGATATCTTGTCTGCTGTAAGTAAGGAATATAGATTATGTGAATTTGGAGTTTACAGATCAATCATTAAAGTTGTATATCACATAATTTGATCATATTATCTCTGTGTATATTGTAATCATCACACCCCCATACTTAAGTCTTGCTAGTCCCGAGCAAGAATAAGATAAGAAATAATGAAGGAAAATAGCCAAGATAGATTGGGTGAGGGTTTGCAGCAGACATACCCACAAAGTCTTGAGTTTTCAGATCCTAACCACACAGATGCACAAACTTAAGTAGAGTTGACCCATGGATTAATGATTTATTCGAATAGTCAACTTGACTCGAGTTTTGTAGTTTCAACAGTCTCTCAGTTCCGAAAAAATCAAGATGGTTTCAGAAAGGCGATCAAGTCAGATCATTCTAATCAACAGGTATTCTCTTTGACCTTGAATGGATACAAACGGTGTTCGTGATGTTTTAGCTTTCGTGAGTCAAGAGAACGAGCTAACAACACAATCTATCAAGGTACTGAATGATTCCCTACACATACAGCCTCAGTCCTCACCTGAATTCAGGCATATTCTCTTTTCACCCAAGTATGTCAGCATCAAGAAATAGGTCATAATTCTAGTGGAAAATGGGACTTATTTTTCGGGGTTTTCCGTAGACCGCTTTGGTCCGTTGCTCTCATTCTTTTCTTTTTGCGGAGCATAACCCTGGGCCTCTTTTAAAAATTTAGGTAGCATCATTGGGCTGCTACCATGGCTTTTTGGTGGAGAAGGGTTATTTGGTGGTCTTCTTGCTTTTGCTTTGCTTATCTTTGCATGAGTGGCATTTTTTTGGCATTTGTATTGAGATATGCCTTTTGTGGTGTTTTTTGTCTTGGGTTTTGGCATCAAAAAGGTAGTATCGGCGTAATATTGACTTTGGAGACACGATACTGGCTTATTTGCTGACATACTTAGACTAGAGAGATCATGTTGCTCCCGAGTCAAGTTCCTTCACTAGCTATAGATAAGGTTCAGGCATTGGCACAACCAAGAGGACAACTCCTCACCTCAACTAGACTGTAATTGTATCTCATAAACTCAACTCAATCAAGCTAAGTGCAATGTGCATTGTTCAATATCCACTGAAAAGTTTAAGAGTGCTACTAGTTGCTCAGGTGATCTAGTTAGATACATAGGTTCATTCACCAGTAGAGTTAGTGGAACTGAGAGAATAAAGTCCATATGGACCTGAAGAAAGCTTAAAAACTCATGCCTAGTGATATTCTGATGAAGTTAAGTGGATTAAGGTCAACTCAACATCAGTCTATGATTTATGCAGTGAAGATCTGATTTCTCAAAATAGGATAAAACTAGGAAGGATGTATTTTGTGGTTTTCTTGTTTTTTTTGAAAATATTTTTAGGAGAATTTTTGCAAGAGAGATTTTTTTTTCAAAGAGTATGCAATTTTGAAAAACTATGCAGACACCCCCCCCCATACTTAACAGTAACCATGTCCTCATGGTGAAGACAATGTGTAATAGGAGGATCAGAAGGGATGAGTGATTGTGAAAAGTATTTTTGGTTTTTTTTTGTGAAGTGTGGAGGTGGACCCCCATACTTATCTAATGCAATGCAGTAAAGAGAAGGATACAAAGAAAGGAAAAGATACCTATGGGTGTGGACCCACAAAATGTTGTTGGTTTAACGTCCCAACTTGATGATTCAGCTTATCAAGAGTATCCAGTGTTGCGTGTGCATGCAGAAACTGTATTCAGAAAATCCAAATGAAACTCTGGATATGATACGGTTATCCTGACCCAGATGTGAGAGTGTGGTTGATGAATTTGATAAATGTGTGCTCTCATTAATACAGTGAAGACATTAATTGGTTGATGAATCGGAATGAGAGATGAATCAATTTGATCTTGGATTGGATGTGATGGGAGGGAAATGGGTGGATTGGTAAAGGTCTCATGGACCAGATATGATGTATTGAAGTCGAGCTCTACATGATCAAGAATTGATTCCTCCATGAGGTCCTCTGTATATTGTGATAAATCATCATTTTCCCTCAAATAATCATCATGGCTATCCTCAGTGGCATCAATTGTGAATTTCATTTCAGTTCTCTTCGTGAGCCACAAAGATGATTCTTTCCAAGACATATGATTAGGAGATTTAGAGGCTAGGAGTGGGGGAATATTGGCAAATGGATGATTTTCTTCGATTGTTTTGAGTAGTTCCTCGGTATCATCCCAAAAAGGATCAGAGAATAGAAAATCACTCTGATCAGACTCGGTAGTAGAAGATGTATCCATATTGTCATCGACTGAATTGATTTGATCTTCTTTCCTTGTGGTGGGGGTAATGGAATTGGAAATTTCATCTTTTAACGAGTCACAACAAATCTTCAGCATATCATCATGTATTGGTTGGAAGGGAGTTTTAGTGCATGAAGAAGTCAATTCATTGTCTGATATGTCCTCAGATTCCAACTCAAAATCTGTACTTTCCTCACATCCGGAATCAACATCAAATGGTATATCTCCTTCTGTTTCTTCTTCCCATTCAACATAAGTGTCATCCTCAATTTCAACTTTTGTCTCAGACCAGTCAATATCATTAATACACTGAGGTTCATAACTTTCAAAATCGTCTGAGGAAGGATCAATGCTATCATCAAAACATGTCTTCATCTTTGGCATACCCAGGGCAGAAGTTAATTTGAGATCAGTATTTAGTGTTTCCCAGGCTTCATCTAATTCAAAAATTTCCTGATCAGTGAGAGGACATGGTGGGGCTTCAAGTGCAGAGTCGTCTAGATGAGACATGTCCTTATGAGTGAGTTGTGAGGTGTTCAGACTAACCTCCAGAGGATCTTTGCTGAGATGTATGGGGGCAAAATCATCAAGAATAACACAGTTCTCTATTCATCCACATTCCTCAATTTCAGAGTCACCAGAAGTAGGGGTGACATGATCCACAGGAATATTTTCATCATTGATTTTCAATTCCATTTTCTCATCTTCACAGTCAAAATGTGCCTTGGGAGTGGCCAAGAACGATCGTTCAAGTATGTTGGGTCTCTCACTTAGTGTATTGGCTTGATTGGACTTTTGTTGTGTTGCAGCCAATTGCTTGATGGCCTGGGTTAAAGCATCAAAATCTACAGCTGAGGTTGGTTGTGTCAGTAAGGGCTCAATCAGCTGTTTGGACTGGGTGTGATTTTGGACCCAATGGACTGTGTCCTCTACTGCAGAGAAATAACGTGTGCTGATGGGTGGTGGTCGGATGAGAGGAGCTATGGTATGTCGGATTGTCGCATTCTCTTCTCTCAAAAGTTGTAGCTGTTGGAAAATGAGGTCCATGGTGTTTGGTTTCTTTGTTCCCATGTCTCCTAGGTTAGGTGAATTTTCATATTTCTCAATCGAAGGAGACGGGTAGGATTTACAGACTAGGTCGTAATCTAAAGATTGTTGCAATGGATTTTTCAGAAACCTAAGACCTAGCATACACAACACAATACACCAGACAATTTGTTGATTCACCAACTCACATAAAAAATTGTTGCGGAAGCGGTTATCTTTTCGATTTTAGTTTAGTGATTCAACAAAAGTTTTCAGAGAAATTAGAGTCCTTAATGATGAGGTGGGTGTGGAAGATTGTGAGAAATCGATGTCCTAATCCGGTTGGGGGATCCAGGGTGCGGTACTCAGATCGAGGATCTGCTTCTTCCCACAAGAACCTATGCCCAACGCGTCGAGGAGTTACGATTTCTCTCTGCAATTCCGCGTAGCACCAGGGATTTTTGTCTCTATCCAAGGGTTCTATGTGCTCGTGATTTTTGTGTCATACATGTGCATCAAAATAAGCATTCAGAATTTTTCCGCTTTCTGCTCGGGCCACTGTGGTGGCCTTTCAAGCTTATCTTTTTAAATGATCAGCACACGATTTGGTGGTCTTTGAATTAGATTATCAGAGGGAGAAGACCACAGAGATGATGCAATCAAGAAGTATTTTTTAAATTTTTTTCGGTTTAAGTTCGGAGCACAAACAAATGCAAGAAATTTTAAAAACTTAAGATGCCTAAGAGAAAGAGGGACTCACAGTGTCTGCACTTCTGGCGCTAATCCGTAATGTTTTGTCCTGTTGATGGCAAGCTTTTCCGAGAAGAGGGGGAAGAAATTAAGATTACAAAAATTTTCCACCTAAAACAAATTACAAGTTCGCTAAAAAAATTCATGGATCTTCAATTTTTTCCTTTTTTGGAGTTCAAGCACCTGAAATAAAAAAATTGCACGGATTAAAATTTCGAAAATAAGTTAGAAATAAAGAAAAAATTGCAAATGTTGCCTAGTCCCCGGCAACGGCGTCAAAATGTTGATGTGATTTTATGCGGTTTAAAAAGTTATTTTTACCACGTCGTTGTTGTTCCACGCAAAACCGCAATCAAACAAATAATATTACAACTACAAGCATGTTGGAAAAAATATGAGTTGTATCGTGCAAGTAGAGGTTCGTATCCGCAGGGACCAAGCAAATTTGCGATATTGCTCTTCTTTCAAGCTTAATTAGAATTTTAATCCATGACGACGAGAGAGAGAATTCTTGAAAAGACGATGCAATCTACGGTGAAAATACTTCAAGAACTTAAAGTTAACAAATGAGGGTATGCATGCAACTAAATAAAATAACGGAGACCGAATTGCAAATTAAGATGAAAGAAATAAGAGGTCACTTGCAATGTTTCAATAAAGAGGTGGAATGTAAAACTTGTGATGAATTTATTTAAAGAAAACTTAGAGATGAAAAGAGACCTTACAAAATAAAAATGCTTTCAATTTCAATTCAAACAAAACCAACTAGTGTAAAAAATGCAAGAGAGCTTATAACATTAGAGTTGTTTCCTTCCAATTTCATCTTAAACAAATTAACTAAGGGAAAAAAATGTGGAAGACAAATAATAAGGAGGAGAAATACTTCTCTATCCGGATATGGAATGAAGACGATGTCGACGACGATGGAGACGGATGTGTGGGCTGCTAGATGCGGAGTGGGATGGAGCGACAAACGCTCCGAATACGGGCTGGAGATAATCGCTGGAGTGTCGGGGAAGAAGGAGCCGCGGTCAGTGGCTGTTATGCGCACGAGACGAACACCGGTGCGCGGTAGCGGAGTTGCACTGAAGACGAGGTCGCACGGCTGTGGGCTGCAGCAAGGAGGAGGAGGATGCGCGAGAGGGGGCTGCTGCAGGCTGGAGTACGGCTGAAGACGAGGCTGCACGGCTGCGGGCTGCAACAAGGAGGAGGAGCACGCGCGAGAGGGGGCAGCTGTGGGCTGGAGTACGGCTGAAGACGAGGCCGCACAGCTGCGGGCTGCTATCCGTGCGTGTACCTGCAGAAAGAATAGACGAGAGAGAAAGAGATAGAGTGCGTGAGAGAATAGATGGGAGGAGAGTGCGTGAATGGGAGGGAGAGGGGTCGAGCGAGAGAGTGCGTGATGAGAATGGGAAGGTTATGCGTGCATGAGAATGCAAGAGGGAGAGAGAAAGAGAGAGAGAGAGAGAATGTGGGCAAGAGGTATGCGTGAATGGTAAAATGGGGGAAGGGGTGTACGCATGGAATGGGGATGAGGGTCCTCTTTTTATATGTGCAATGTGTGGTTATGAGGGAGGCTTCCCCATGCAAATAAAGACAAAACATAATTGTTGCATGGGTAAGGGAATACGTGGGTTACAAGAGGAGGGTGGCTCCATGCATGGCAAAGGGGAGGGATAAATGGTGCACATGCATGATATTAAAGAGAGGAAATTTTGCACTATTCCCCCTCTCCATTTCTTTCCAACAAAAAGCTATATGCTTCATCCATGCTATAATGAGTGGGCAATTTATACTATCTTCCCTTCCATTTTCTTCCCAATAAAAAGTGAGGTTTTGTAGAGTCAAATCAATGTGTTATATTCAATGCTATATATACCCAATACATTTCCATATGATTTGCTTAATTCATGCAGATAATTAGTTAAGTTATATTTAGGTGATTTGACAAGAATGATTAGGAATGAAATATGTAATCGATATTTTTTGAAAACATTTTTCTTGATTAGAAAATTATGATCAGTTGATTTATGCAGAGATTGTGTGCAATTATAGATATCTTGTCTGTTGTAAGTAAGGAATATAGATTATGTGAATTTGGAGTTTACAGATCAATCATTAAAGTTGTATATCACATAATTTGATCATATTATCTCTGTGTATATTGTAATCATCAGAGACCCGAAGCTTTTGCGATTGCGTCACGGTAGCTCAGCCCCTCTCGAGCTCCGAGGTCGGCCGACCTCGACGTGCAAATACCCCGAGCTTCTCCAAGAAGCTCAAGTCCAAGCCCTGCATTGCCCAATTTCTCAAGTAAGCCCTTCAATCCTTCTCTGCATTTTTCCTTAATTTATTAGGCTCGACCCGTCATCATCACCCTCCATCAACCATCGATTCAGCTTCACAATTCATCCACCATTCACGCGCTACCTTCCGCTCAGCTTCCCGATCTATCGCGACCTCAGATCACCTGCGACCCATCTACTCCACCGCTCACGGCAGAGGAGCACCTGAGCCTCCACCTTCTTCGCTCGCATAGGCTTACATTCCACTCCACCTCGCATATATCATGCTTTTGCACACTTTGGCTATGTTCTAACATTGCAGGTACTCAAATCTCCATCGACCGGCTTCCAAGCATCTTCAAGTATCTTCTCTTCCGGCTTCCAAGCATCCACCGAGTCTTCCAGGTCTTCCAGCTGCTTCGATGAGTTTCGATGATGGTCTTCAACCATCTAGGAGTAGCTAGAGACTTCCCTGGAGGCTGATAGCAGGCGGTGGAGCTCCAGGTACCTCGTTGGAGGCATGTTTCCTCTGCCCGCCTCGCGGAGGAGGAAGAGTGCCAGAGTTGCCAGATACCATCCGATTTGTAAGATCGAACGACCCTCAAAAAGCCACATCTCTTGCCCGACTTAGTACAACCACCGTCTGAACTAAACGATCGGGCGGGTCCTTGGTCTTCCACATGTCAGAGCCGAAGCAGATCCGAGCCTTCTCTCCGAACTTGCAGGCTTGGGTCCCCCGAGCCTCCCGAGCCATGCCCTGAAGCTGAGCCAGTAGCCGAAGCAGATCCGAGCCTCCTCCGAACCTTGCCGTCACGTGTGTCACGTGACTGGCTGGGGTAATTTGCATGGAGTCCCCTTTGAATTCTTCAATTTGCAACCAGGTCCAGAGATCACATGCCACGCACGCGCGCTGGGGAATTTTGCACCCGACCCCCTACGGGTTTTAATAATTGCAAATATACACCCGCGTGTGTGTAAATTACAGGGAAGTCCTCATACTTATTTTTTTGCATTTTAGTCCCTTCCAGGTACCTGTTTGCTAAGTTTTCCTTATTTATTTCATGTTTTTTCTTGCATTTATGCCTCTAGTTTCATTTGTGAATATCTTGAGCATACGAACTCTGTTTGAGTCGATTTTGTTCTCGTCTCAAAGCTAGTTTCAATCTCTTTCTAATGCAATGGTTATTGTTCTGTTTTGATACTATGAGCTTTGATGCATTATTTTAATAGATAAGTGTCCCTTATGTAGTATTTTATGCCTTGCCTGAATTAATCAATAAGCTAGCTTCATAATCTGAACCCGAGATTGACTAATGATCAAATAGCTCAAGTATTCTGATTCCTTAGGGCATATTCGCATTGCATTTCTTTGCACCTTGTTGCATACTAAAAAGCAAATAAAAATGTATCTCTCATGATTCTTTATGCATCGTGTCTTATCTTGTACATCCATTGACCTATGAAATTTTAAGTCAACGGTTAGTTTAGGTAATAAGAGTCTAAATAATACTTAAGAGGCTCGTGTCCCTGAGTTTGACCTTGGGCTTGCCCAAGTAAAAATATAAATCCGACCACTTCCTTGGTTATTGATACATTACTCAAACGACCTTTGACTGATCTGATTTTAACTGACTATAACGAAATTGTTAACTCTACATAATTAGAAGGGTAAAATTGCGATTCGTCAAGGGGTGAGGAATATCCATTTCATCACCTTTGTTCTTTCATTTTTGTCTTTAAACCATAGCTAAATGCATGTATGTATGTATCATTAATTAGTCCAAATATACAAAGGAAGAAAATAAAAAGAAATGAGACGTCATAGGTGTTGAGTAACCCTAACCGCCAAGACTATCATCATGATGACTTAGTCGACAAGGAATAAAGTAGTAGGAGATAGGATGACCAATTGTACATATCACACAGTCTAAAAACCCTAAAAATATAGGCCAATAATTACCTTTTGGGGAACCATTTTATTCCTTATGATTTATACATCAAATCAATAAACTTTTACATGAGAGTTATAGAAAAAATAAGTATAAAAATACAAAATCTATTCCACATTAATAATATATAGTGTACATTTTTATACTCAGAATAAAAAGCCAAAACCCAAACTTCCACGACCCATATCTACTCCATAAGAACTTAAAATGCATCAAAATCACCTTTAATTGTATATTACTTTTTATTAGCTATTTAAAGAAGATGGTTTCATTAAATTTGGTGTTAAGATGCAAAATTTAGGTTTTGGACCCTTATTGTACAAATACCTGAATAAAATATTCATTTTATTTATTCTTTATATTTTTCATTATTTAATATTTTTGTAATTTTGTAAATATTATTTATGATATATGTACATATTTAGAATACAATAAAACCATAAAGAAAACACAATAATAAAATAACATATAAAAATACATAGATGAATATAATATACTTATACCTATATAATAAGTATACATATTTATTTAAGTATACAAAATACATCAGAAAATTACAATAAAAATATATTTCTATGTATTTAAATAAGTTATTAATATATAAATTAAGTGTATAAAATAATAAAATATAAAGTATAAAATGAAAATAAAATACCTAATACATAGGTCAATATACTTATAAATGGACCCCCAAAAAATAACTCATAATAAATAGACCCATAAAAATAAATAAAATTTAGATTAAAATACTACAAAAACGTTTTTTATTTTATAAGCTAACATTAATAAATTCATTTCTTATTATTTATCAATTTTACAAATGATTTTTGGCTATCTTTTTCTTGGTTGGTCCACATGGACCAACCAGGGGCCTCCGCCCGTTGACCCGAGGTCAATAGTACTGGCCTGCCCGACCCCCCTGTCAGGACCATCGGGCATGCCATATTCTCCTCATTTCTAAGCATCCTCCATACTTCTTTTCCCTCGAGCCGCTCCTCCTATGTATAGTCTGATCACCCACGATCCACGTCAACCCATCCTCCTCACCAACCCCCGATCCTTATCAGCCATCGTCCCTCGAAACTTACCAAAACCTCTCTTATAAATATTACCCCAATCCCTTTTTGCTTTTTTTATCCCTCTTCATGGTTTCTTAGCCCTCAAACCACTACCATCGTACTCCTCTTAGTGACAGGAAGCGGAGGCAAGGTTCTGCACCGAGGAGAAGGCACGGAGGAGGTCCAAGCCATATTCGACGAGCTCACCGCTGTGAGGTTCAGCTCTCTGGTTCCAGCCAGATTGAGCCCATTTCCTGATGTTTTTAGGTAGCATACCTAGCGTAGATCACATTTTTGTTCTTAATTTTAGGTTTAAACAGTAGGCTTAATCTTAAATCCAATTTGGGTGCAACCTGGAGTTGGAGCTCCGGGCTGATTTCATGATGAATTAGCCCACATCTCGCCTTGATTTCACTCCCATCATTTTCCTGATCACGTTCTCCACGTAATCAACCCATTTCCCCCCTTGAATCCTGCATGGATTCAAGGAAGACGAAGCTCCTTTCTTCCGCATCGCAGGAGCTGCACCCATTCTGCCATCCACGAGGCATCGAGCCTCTATTTTTGGGTTGAGGTGGTCGCCTCGAGCCAAGCAAGCTCTTTGTGCATGTACTGGCCCAAGAGAATACCTGGAGTGGAGGTTTCATTTCCAATTCGTACACCAGGTTACGCAGAACGAGAATGACCCCTAGATCCCCATCGCAGGGATCTCGAAGCTATTCAAGGCCCCCTACAGCTGCAGAGTAGTCCCAGGAATGCAGAGAACTTGTTGGAGGAGCAAATCATTGCCAGACGAAGGAGAACACACTGATCGAAGCTTGGCCTTCACGGTGTTCTTTGTGTTGTTGGAGACCCATTAGACACCATCGTATTGAGGAGGAGTGTCAGAATCTATCATAACCATTGAATTACTTCGAAGGGGTACGTGAGACTGACCGTTAGATCGACCACATGGCAGCACGACAACGTTCAGATCCGTCAGAGTTAGGGGGCAAATTTCAAAGACCACCTCCACCAATTTATAATTTATTGATACTGTAAATTGTGTCATTTAAAAACTTGTGGACAATTTGCATATAAGCCTTTGAACTATCTGAAATTGCATTTTATCCTCTACCATGTCACATCACATGGGGGCCTACATGCATAGGAAATTTACAGAGAGGCCCATGCGGCTTTTTTAATTATGTTTTAATATTAAAACTTTTAACATTAGTACAAAAGTTTTGGTTATTTTGCACTGTAACCCCTGAATGTTATTTTAATTACAAATATACCCCTGCTAATTTAAGTATTTAAATGTGTGTTTGTCTAATATATATATATATATATATTATTGATGACTGGGATCTGACGAGGGTCTAGAGCAATCCGCACAAGGCGGGATCACAATGTCGCTGAGGCGACCGCTCAACAGATCCCAAGATCGATCAACAATTAACCCACAATAAATATATGCAATGAATATCCAAAAATGTGGAGTTAAAATTTATTATAACTCTACATGTAAATGTGTATAGGTGTAAGCACAAGTAGAGGTCGAACACTGGGAGGCGAATGGTTGTATGTAATGTATTGTTCAATTATTCAATCCATTGTTCATGCACTTTTATTGTTTTTGTGGGTTTTGGGTTTTGTAATTTTTTTTTATATATTTTTGTTTTTATAATTTTTATTTTGTTTTTGTTTTTTTTTTATATTTTATACTTTTTTTATTTTCTTTTCTTTTTATATTATTAGTTATATGAATATAGATATACATATAATATATATATAAAGAGATATATATATAAATAAGAAGAGAGAGAGAGAGAAGTGATATAGTATATATGTATGTATATATATAAGGAAAAAATGGGGCTGCCCCCTGGGGGCAGCCAACATGGCTGCCCCCGCCCCATTTTTCAGCGTTTTTTTTTTATTTTTTTGACAAATAAAACCATGTATATTCATCCATATATCCCTCCTACATGCCATTCGAATTTCGTCAAAAACAGAGACTCCTACGGCCTCCATCTCGATGGTATCGATTTAAAAAAGTCTTGTTACCGTTAAAAAATTACTGTCCGGATGGAGGCCGTAGGAGTCTCTGTTTCTGACGAAATTCGAATGGTATATAGGAGGGATATAGGGATGAATGTAAATGGTGTTATTTTTCAAAAAAAATAAAAAAATTTGCCCAAATAAGGCGGGGGCAGCCATGTTGGCTGCCCCTAGGGGGCAGCCACATATGACCCTATATATAAACATAAAAACTTAATATATATATATATATATATATTTATTATTATTATTTTTTTGATATTTCTAATTTTTATGTATTTTTCTATTCAAAAATGTCCACAATATGGGACTAATTAAATAGCCGTATATAATTTGGGCTTTAAAAATATCAAATAATACCCAAAATTGCCCAAATTAATTTTCACATATTAATAATAATATATAGAGAATTATAAAAGAGAGAAATGTATTTTTAGGGTTTTTAAAGAGTTTTTCTAATTTTTGTGTTGATTTTGGGGTTTTATGATTTTTATCTTTTTTTTTCTTTTTCACTTTTTTAGGTTTTTTCATTTTCTGGACTCAATATGTATATAATTATACTATATATATTTTTTTGGAATTTTTCACAATCATTTTCTAATTTTTTTTGTATTTTGTAATTTAAACAGTACAAAAATGACTTCTTTTTCATTTTTAATAATTAGGAAAAATGCAAAAAATGCGAACTAAAATATGGGCGTGAACAAGCATGGCATGGAGCATCTATCCTAATTTTTGTGGATTTTTGGAAGCCTAATAGGTATTTTTAATAAATAGATAAAGACAAAAATAAAACAGCCTGGCAGGGGTATTTTTGCAAATAAAATAAGTTACAGGGGCATCAGTGCAAAAATACAACAGAAATAAACATTTATTTTAATTTTTAGAACTATTCTTCAATATACAAAAACCGCCAGGGTATAACTGCAAAATTTCACGCGCCTCACGTGGGACTGCACGTGAGGCGCTGAGGGACCAAAATGTAAATTCAAGAAAGTCAGGGGTCCTACTGCAAAATACACATTTTATTTACAACGTGCTACATATTTTACGAGATTAAAAATTAAATACAAAAATGGCGGGGGCTAGATGTGCAAATTACCCCCAAAATGCGCGCTGGTGAACGGTTGGGATTTCTTCACTTGCCACGTGTCGCTCATCCAACGGCTGGTACCGCTTCGCCGATGAACGCTTGAGATTAGATCCCGTGGAAGATCTGACGGTTTGAGCACTGCTCCATCGGACGGCTGAGGTTGACACTGGGCCTTCGTCTTCATCCAACGGCGGAGGAGCTGCGAGGAAGAACAGGGAAGAAGCCTCGCCGAGGCGAGCTTCCTCCGATGAGATCTCGCTCTCCCGCCGATCATCTTTGCACCTGAAGGTCCAAGAAGCTTCCTGGAAGGTTCCTCTAGCTTCTGGAGGTGTCGGATCAGACAGAGGTGGCCTGGAGCGCCGCCACGAGGTCGGAGAAGAAATGTGGCTCGAAATACCTCCGCCCGCGTTCAAATCGTTTCCTGGTGCTCTTCTTTGCACCTAACCTGTACAGGAAGGTCGCACGGCTCGAGGGCGTTCTCCTCGACCAGGGGTTTGAAGCTGTTAGCATGAAAACGGGTGAGGTGGCGAAGCCTCCGGCAGGGTGGCGGAGCGAGACTTCGATTCGCGGAACCAAGGGGGTTCCGGTTGGGTGAAAGTGACTGGCTGGTGGAGAAAGCGAAGGGAAACGAAATGGTGGCGAAAGCGGGTCGGGAAACGTCGGGGTCACCGTGGAGAAGTCGCCGGAGCGGAGCTCCGGCGAACTTCGAATCGCCTAAACTAAGCAACAACTAAGTGCTACTGACTAATCTAATGACAGAAATGAAATGCTGAAATGAAATCCTAACTAAAATAAGTAAAAGCGCAGCTCTTATACCTGGGGGCCGCCAGGGAGCAGGATGGTCGCCGGAGCACCACCGCGTCAAAATTTCCTCCTTCTCCGGCCGAGTCAACTGCTGGTGAAGCACCTCCTGTCACGAGGGTAACGCCAGGAATTGAATCAAGCGCAGCAAGGGGGGTGAAATTGGCCAAATTCGGCAGAGGAGGAAGAAGCTTTTATTTATACACAATTCTGAAGACCCCCAGTGACCGGCGATTATTAATGAATCGGTGGTATGCACAATGGATCCAAGATCTCGGCGGGATTCACGGATGGTCAGGGAACATTTTTCATGAAGGGATCGAAGGCGATGGATGATAGATTCGAGCGGGAAAAAAGGGAGAAGACGGGCGAAAAGATAGTGCCCGTCAAGTCAAGCGCCTGGGGGCGCAGTTGACCGACCGGTCAACAAACACCAGAACCTGATTGGTCCACGTCAATCAGAAATTGACCTATTTATTTAACATATTAAATGAATTAATTAGAATTTTCTTATAAAATAAAAAATGTTCATAAATTAATGTAGTATTTATTTATGATTTTTATTTATTTTTATGAATTATTTTATTACGGTTTTATTAAAATAATGTATTTATAAGTATATATATATGTATTTATTTTTATTTTGTTTATTTAATTTTATTATTTTATTTTCTTATTTTATGAATTTATAACTTATTTTTGTGAGTATAAATGTATTTTTATTTGATTTTTATGAGTATATATATATCTAAATAAATAGGCATATATGCCTGTAAATATACTTATAGGTATTTTATCTGTATATTATATACATTTTATTTATTAAATGAATTTTATTAATTTTTATTATGGATTTGTATCTTTAATAAGATGATTTCAAAAATATAAATGAATAAAGAATAAAAATCCCTTTTATTTATGTACATGAGGTAGCATAGGTATTTTGTCTATGTATTACATATAGACTTATTTTTATTTTACAAATTCTTTTTGGGTTTCCTTTTAATGTTAATATGCACATGAATTATATACATTATTTACAAGATTCTAAAAAAATATAAATTTATAAAAATAATGAATTTTGAATAAAATGAATATTTTAATCAGGTATTATGTACAAGAAGGGCCAAAAACCTAACTTCCCCAGATGGACTCCAAAAATTATGAAACCAATTTTATAAAATAGTTCATGGAATGCTATATACAATTAAAGGTGAGTTTGGGTGATTTGGAGTTTTTATTTGCAAGATATGGGTCTGTGAAGTTGAGACTTTGGCTTTTTATTTTTGTGCATAAAATGTACACTGGGTATTATTTTTACACAAACTCAATTTTGTATTTTTATTTACATTATTATCTATAACTTTTATGAACAAAGTTTCTTTATTTGATGAATAAATAATTATGCATAAAATAGGTGTCAAAAATGCACAAATGGATGAAAAATAAATGAGGTATTTATTGTATTATTGGCCCTTATCTCCCCTACTTTATTCCTTGTCGACCAAGTCCATGCTGGTCCTGGTCTCGGGGTTAGGGTCATAAAATATTTGCAATATTTTATTCCTTTTTCTTTTCTTCTCTTTATTCTATAATTTTGGCATCAAAAACCTTATTTAATGTACAATTAATACAATGAATAATGAATGCTATTATGTACAAATTAATGCTGTTTACATGCATTTGCTGGGGTTTTTAAGGCCAAAATGATAGAATAAAGGTGATGAAATGGAGATTCATCAATTATCCATGTTGTAAAAATTATAAAAAATAAGATGAGGTACATGGATGCACTCTTTCATGTCATGTAATTAGTTTTCTCTTTAATGTCCTTTTCCTATGTATGAAAAATCAAATAGTGCATGGTAGTCCCTATTCATTTTAAAAAATCCAAAAAAATTATAAAATCATCTTTAAACATTATCAAAAATATCGTATGTGTTTACTATAGTATCTACTACCCCCAACCAAAATTCCCCAAAATAGAAAAAGAAATTGAGTAAAAATTAAAAAGCTCCAAAATCATATAAAAAATTACCAAAAAAAGATAAAAATATTTCTTCATGTCCAGTATTGTTACTTATATATATTAGTATATATTAAAATTGATTTGGAAAATTTTAAGGATTTTTGCTATTTTTAAACCCCAAATCAATTCGGTTTATTTACTTAATCCATGTTTTGGAATATTTTGGACTTTAAAAATACCTAAAAATTAGTAAAACTACTTCAAAAGACATAAAAATAGTAAAAAATGTAAAAAAAGACAAAAACATTTTATTTTGCTATTTTTTTGTTATTTCTACCTATTATATAATTATATTACATTATAGTGTATTATAGATCTATATATAGTTATATATAAGTATAATATTAATCACTATCATAAATATTTTATAATTATTTTAAAAATAAGATTTTATATATAGAAAATTAATTAAAAAATATCTAAAACCCCACAAAAACCTAAGCAAATAGTATGCATGCCTATATACATCTATATATATTATTTATATTTATTTATAAATAATATACCCATTCTACATGTGTGTTCCCTGAGTTCGACCCTTACTTGCTTGTCCAATATACACATTCATCATATGGTATAATAAATTTTGATCCACACATCGTCTTATTCATTGCTTGATCATTATAGTGTGGGTTAATTGTTGGCTAAGTCATTTGGTCTTCAAGAGTGTTTGACACAGCAACTGTTGGTCCCGCCTTGTGTGGACCACAAGACCGCTCTTGGGATTATGGATATTTCAAATGGCATCATTGCCGGGGAGTAACGGATCGTAGCACATTTTGTATATAGTTGCACATTATTTTTTCCTTTATTTTCTGCTTATTTTATTTTGATAATTATTTTACTGTTCTAATCCATATTTTCTTGTTGATCATTCTTACGAGGGACTACTTGGCGACAACTATCTCTTATGAGGTGGATGCACCCGAGACGAGCGGAGGTTGGCCGTCTTCTTTTGAGCCAACTCGGAGAATGCAGGAGAGAAGAGCATGAAAGAAGGAGGAAAGCATCCGATCTTAGATTTTATGTTCATTTTCTGAGAGAGATTTTATTTTACTTCTGTAAATTAATTTGTAATAATTTGGACACTTCCACACATAGCGAGGTCCAGTGCCTGATTATCAGTTCACCTGGGGGCCTCGTCGCAGTTTTTCATGTTTTCTTTGACTTTATTTTATTTTGTTTCACGCGTTTCAAGCTTTTTGCCTTTGTTTCATTTGTTTTGTGGAATGAGCCCTTAGACATTAAGATTGCTTGCATGGTAAAATAGGTCCAAACACCTAATAGAAGCATGCTCATATAGTTCTTTACATTTGGACTTAGTCAAATTTAATTGTTCATTATTTGAGCTTGAGATCGAGCACCGAGAGAAGCTTTATACAACGCTTATAGGACCCGCTGTGGCGGGCATCGATGAGCTTCCGAGATCGGACTTTTGAATCCCATTTCTGAATAATTAGTATTTGGTTCTTCACGATAAATTGCAATTCTTGTTTAAGGCGGTTTCTACTGTTTGCATATTGTACATATAGTATAGGTTTATATATTCTGTTTTCCACCCGCATGGAGAGAGTTGCAAAGCACTATAAGTAATTCTGACTTTGCATGCATCAATAATCGCTAAGGTAAGATTTTCATCCTAATTACACCTTGCATTGCTTTTCTGCCTTCTCTCTCTATTTTTGCTTCTAATCAGACTGATCGGAGCATCATTCCATGTGCAGATCACGAGCCTGATCTAAATCCAGAACTCCTCAACAGATTCTGATTTAGAAAAAGATCCCAAGATGGCTCCCACAGGGAAAGGGAAGGGATACCAAAATCCTCCGCAGCAAGAGTAGGGCTAGCCAGACCAGAATGTCGTGAATGCCCAGCTTCTCACCTCCATTAGAGCGATATAGTAACATCTCACCAACTAGGCATTGTCCCAGGTCACCTTCCAAGACATGCTTAATGACTTGAGGAGAAGGAGAGACAACCCAGGAAGAGGAGGAAGAGAAGAAGAAGAAGAAGGAAGAGTAGGTACATGGCGTGCAGGCCCTACAGGTGAAGCCCGAGTGGAGAGGTCCAAGCTGACTCTCAAGGAGACCTACAACCCTAGAGCTGGTCATGTCACCGATGGATCCAAATCCCAAAGATCCACATATACTTTGAATTTAAGACTCAACTCTTGGCACTCCTACCCAGCTTCCACAACAATGCAAATGAAGAATCATATATCCACCTGCAACACTTCGAGTGCATTTACGGCACAACTCACTACCCTAACATATTATTAGGAGTAGTCAAGATGACGGCATTCCCATTCAGTCTCCAGGACAAAGCCCTTCATTGGATCAACCACTTGGGGAAGGTCGTCATAACATGGAAAGAGCTTAGGTATGCCTTTTTGCACAAATACTATCCTCTTGGTCGACTTAACCAGTTGTGTGCCAGTATCGCCAACTTCACACAAGCCACCCACGAATCCATTCATGAAGCTTGGGAGAGGTTTACAGAGTTGCAAGAGAGATGTCCCCATCATGACATTCCTAGGACCAGCCTGGTCTAACATTTCTTTAGGGGACTGACAGTTGAAAGTTAGAAGCTTGTGGATGCCGCTTATGGTGGCTCACATTTCAACAAGGATGAGGACGTTGTTTGGCAGTTCTTCGAGGAGATGGTTGAAGGAGAGACCACATTATCGTCATCCTGTGCATATCAGCACCAGCTCCACAACCAACAAAAGCATGTTCATATGGCATCTTCTCACAAGCCGAACAAGGACAAGAGCTCCAACTTGAGCATCATTAGGGAGCCACTTGTACAAGGGTGGGATATCATAGAGAAACGATCACAAAACCTTGAGAAATTGGATATGATCAAACCGAGGATACAAAATCTGGACAAGTTGGACCAAACTACCAAGAAGCTGGAGCAGCTAGTCAACATGATTTGCTCCTGCAATTACTGGTCTGCATCGGCTACCACTCCTACTGAGTCAAAGGAACCAGCATCGTCACATACTCAGCCAAGCCAACCTCAGCCAGCGGTCCAGCATGTATATTACGTGCAGCCTCGAGCCGACATCTTCACGTCAGCCACATCAGTAGCTGGTAGTCTACCATCCTGTGCCCCAGCCCATGCAGGATCCATGTTCCCTCCTCCACCTCTCATTCAAGAGGTGAATGGCGTATGGGCTAACAATGCACAATCAGCCCGTCCTGCAGACCCCAATGGGGACAGCAGTCAGGCAATCGCCAGTTCCCACAGCAGCAAGGAGGGAGACTTGTTCAGATACCACAACCTCAGTACCACCAGCAGTCTCCACCGTACCATGGTAATTGGAGAATAATCAGTACCAAGAATCGTAGTACTGTCAGTACCAACAAATCAGCATACTCGGTTGTTCCATATCAGAATCACCCTCCTCTACAATGTCAGCAGTACCATCCTTCTCCTCAATATGACAATCAATATTCCCACCAGCAGCCTCAACACTAATCCCAGCATCAACGTGGACAACACACCAAATCAACCAAGGGTTGCCCCACCTGTGAACCATGCCTTGGATTGCTTGGCTCGGCTAGTGAAAATCCTAGCACAGATGAGCAGAAACTCGATGACCTCAGCACTACCAAAACTCCCATTCCGACGTAGATCGAAAGAAAACCCCAATAACTTCATAAAGAAAGAGTAGGTAGTCTATGATGCTCTCTGGTCTAACAGAGTCAGATGTACAGTGCTTTGTTTTTATTTATTGTTATCACTCTCGGGAGAGGTAGTACCTTACAACCATCTACCACCATGAAGGGGAAGAATAAAGCTTCACCAAGAGAGGCATCATCATCTTCTGCATCAGTCGATCCAGCAACTGGATCGGGTTAGGAAGAAGAAGATGGAGGAGAAGCACCAGAAAGAAAATCCAAAAAAATCAGCAAAATCAAAAATTACAAAAAGAATGTAGTAGTAGCAACAGCCGAAGCACTGCCATGCCAGCCACCGTGGAGACCGCACCTAAAACCACCTGATAAACGGGATTTTGCGAGGGTCTAAATAGGTCTCACACAAGGCAGAGACAGTCGTTGTGGCGACCACTCATGAAATCCTAATTAGTCAGCAGATAACCCACAAAATAAATAAAAGCAATAAATAGCACGAAGTGAGTTAAAAATTATTATTCTCTACTACAAGATGCATAGCAAGTGTGTAGAGGTCGAACCACAGAGAGCAAAATGGGTAGCCAAATGGTTGAAAATAGTATTTATTTATAACCATGTCATTTATCATGTATATACATACATCTTTTCGTGGGTTTTATTTTTTATTATATACTTTTTATTTTTAAATTTTATAATTTAATATTTCTTTTTATATTTTCATATTTTTATATTTTTATTTTAAATACATATATATAATAAATATTATATATATATATATAAGGTTATATATAATATAGAGTAATATACTTCTAGATAATAGTAAATTTAAATAAAATGAAGCAAATAATTGATTTTTGGTTTTTATATATTTTGTTAATGTTTTTATAATTTTTCTAGAATTTTGCTAATTTTTATAATTTGTAACATCAAAAATACCCCAAGTCAGGGGATTTAATAAATAAGTGAAATTGATTAGAATGTTAAAAATAGTAATTAAGGTCAAAATATATCTAAATCAATTTTAATATATAAATATTTATATAAAGAAAATTATAAAATAGGAAAACATATTTTTGGAATTTGATGATTTTTAATTTTTATGAAGGAATTTAGGGTTTTTCAATTTTTAAGAGTTTTCATTTTTCATTTTTAGTGATTTTTGGTCGGTAGTTAAAATATAGTAAAATAGATAATATATAATTTTTGGAATTTTTTAAGATTTTTTCATATTTTTTGGTATTTTATGAGTTAGGCAGTACAAAAATGAGCTCCTTTTGATTTTTAATAAATGGATAAAAAATCCCAAAATGCAAAATAAATTCACAGCGTGAAAGCTCATGGCAAAAGTCATCTATCCCTATTTTTGCAAAATTTTTAGGAGCACAAAAGCTATTTATAACAAATAGATGAAAATACGTAAAAATACATGTCATGGTAGGGGCATAATTGCCAAATAAAAAACTTCACGGTTTAAAGTGCAATTTTGCCAAAAATGTACAATGTATTTAAAATTTTAGAGGACTGAAAATAAATACAAAAATCGCTAGGGGCATACATGCAATTTGCCCAGCTCATGTGGGATGATACGTGAGCTGAGCTGGACTGGACCCAAAGCAAATAAAAGAAGTATAGGGGTCTATTGCCAAAATTTCGAATTTAGTTTAAGCGTTACACTTTATTTACAAGGCTAATCTAATAATACAAAAAGGTGGGACTAAGATATGCAATTTACCCATTAAGGTGCGGGATCGGACGACCCTGGTTCATTCACTTGACACGTGGTGTCCTTCTCCTATGATGATACCAATTTGCGATCCAACGGTGGAGATTGATCCCAAAGCCGAGATCTACAGTGAAGGAGCAGCTCGATCGGACGGCATCTGGAATGTCTAGAGAACAACTGAAGATCGGACGGTCCTCGAGGTTGTTGGAAGAACTCGCCCTTGGCGAGTTTCGATCAAGCGTTGCTCTCTCCTCCAACCTCCTCGAACGCCACTGGCAGGCTGTACACGTTCCCACATGTCCGACGAGTGTCCCAGGTGCTTTCGAAGAGTTCGGAGGCCATTGAAAGGCTCTGGAAGCTCGGAGTAGAAAGCGGCATGGAAAGCTTCTGGTCGATTTGAATTGAGCCCAAAAGGGCTCTGTTGCGCTGCTAACCTGCACAACAAGATGTATGGATTGAAGCAAAGTGCTTCGCCACTGGTGAAGCTGGGATGCGCAAATGGGAGGTGGGGCGAGAGGGTCCAACGAGTGATGGAGGGAGGACCCTCGAGTCGTTGATCGAGACCCAATCAGGTGGTTCAGATGGGCGGTTCAGATGGAGAAAATGAGTAGGATCGAATAGGAATGGGATGGCGGGGTCGAGAATAGCCTGAGTCACAGTGGAATGCGGCCTGAGCAGAGAGCTTCGGTGATCGAAGATCTGGAATCTAAGCTAATCTAATGATCTATACATTGAACTAATTACTGGAATGACAAGACAAAACAAGAAACAACCTAGAAATGAAAAACGTGCAGCTCATACCTAGTCGGAGACCAAGGAGCAGAGACGTCGCCGGAGCTCCGCCTTGGACCACCCCTTATCCTCGTTACGTCGTCTCCAAACGCTGGGAAGCTCACGACTGTCACCTAGCCCTCAACTCACGTACAAGAACACAGGGAGAAGCTCAAAAGGGGATAAAAAAGGGAAGGAAGGAGAAGAAGATTATTTATTAGAACTCACGAGGAGGGCTTATTAGGTTAGGGTTTCTGCTTGAATCAAGGAGCGTTTGAGCTGGGAAAGGTGTTGGCATGATTGAGGGTGGATTGCAGAGGGTTTTTCATGAAGGAACCGAGAAGAGAAAATCAATGGATATGAAGAGGAAATTCGGAGAAGATATGTTGGTAGACGTCTGACACGCCGGGTGGCTGGAGGCAGGGCAGTTGACCTTGGTCAACGTCTGAAGCGATCTGATTGGTCCCTATAGGCCTCTAGAAGACAAGCAGACCCTATTATCCGAAAATAATGAATTAAATATAATAGATGATTTTATTAATTTTTGAGTATAAAATGAAAATGTTTACTATTTTATGTAGTATTTTATTATGATTTTTATTTATTTTTTTGAGGTTATTTTTTAGTAGTTAATCATTAGGGTGTAATCATAGGTATATTCATTTATATTTTGGCTTATTTTATTTTTATTTTATTATTTTATTTTATTATTTTATTCTTTTTTATATATTTATAACTTATTTTATGTATATAAATATATTTTATTATATTTTGGGGTGTCATTTGTATATTTAAATAAATAGGTACGTGTAAGATGTAGGTATATGTATAGTATATTTACCTATGTATTTTGTATTTTATTTTATTTTAATGGTTTTATTTTAAATTTACATTTTTGATAGAATATAAATGATATTTACAATAGTCTAAAAAATATAAAATAGTAAAAGAATGTGTTTCACTTTTAATTTATTACAAGTAATAGTATAGGTATTTTGCCTTATATATTGATATAGACTTGTTTTATTTTGTGTTTTCTTTGTGATTTATTTGATTTTAATATGTATATGTGTTATAAATAATATTTACAAAATTATAAAAATATAAAATTATAGAAATAATAAAGAATGAATAAAATGAATATTTTATTCGGGTATACTATACAATGAGGGTCCAAAATCTATCTTCATACCTTACCTCTAAAAATATGAAACCACCTTTATTAAATAGTATATTAAAAGTTATATACAATTAGAGATGATTTTGATACATTTTGAGTTTTTATTTGGAAGATATGGGTCTGTGAAGTTGGGATTTGACTTTTATTTTGTGTATAAAAGGTACACTATGTATTATTTTTGTACAAACTCAATTTTGTATTTTTATTTACATTAATTTTCCACAACTTTCATGTTCAAAGATTCTTTATTTGAGGAGTAAATAATAAAGAATAAAATAGGTGTAAAATGCTTTATTTAATGAATAAATAAATGTTACTTTTTATTGTATTTTTGTCCTTATCTCCCCTACTTTATTCCTTGTCAACCAACTCAATTCTAACTTGGTCTCGAGGTTTAGGGTCATAAAATACCTTTGGTATTTTATTCTTTTTCTTTTCTTCTCTTTTTTCTATAATTTTAGCATTAAAGTAGTATTATTTACACAATAAATGCAATAAATGATGAATACTATTTTGTACAAATTAACACTATTTACTTGCATTAGCAAGGATTTTTAAGGCCAAAATGATCGAATAAAGGTGATGAAATAGAGATTCATCACCCCCCATACTTGCCTTTGCTAGCTTGTCCTAGCAAACACTTATGTAATAAGTATAAAAATAATAAAGACGAAAAGAAAAGGAAAGAATAAATATAATTGATTTTAATTATTAAACTTGTCTTTACAAAATCAAAGTTTGGAGCTCAGGTCAGACCTTGATGTAAGAATGTGTGTGGAACCTGGTCGGGAACCAAATTTAAAACACAACATCATTCGAGAGTCACAGGACTCAATTCAAACCACCTTAATTGCTAGGTCAGAATTAGCCTACATCATACGCAAACCCTTATGACTATGAAGCTGACTTGTATGGTGTAAGTGATAGTGGCTCTCCCAACTAAAATGACAAAAGAACCAACTTCTCCAGAATGACAACCCAATGATTCCCCAATCCAGCAACTTTTCCTCGAGGAGCAGGGTATTCCCTTCTAAGTTCAAGTGGCATCTGACTCAAGAGGAGGGGGTGGAGAGAAGAATGGATGGTAGCCAGTGTAGCTACCTATCCTAGTGTCAAGTCATCTAGCTGCAGGCTCACATGGTATAACCTTGAGGCTCAAGCTTGCTTATACAACATATATACATACTCCGGCAAGCATTTTATTTTCAATTAGGAAGTCCACTTTTTTTTTAATATACTATATCCTACAACATTTACATAAGTAGTTTTTCCTCTTGAGCCAGAAGATTATCCCTCTTTTGAAGCATTATTGCAACCCACACTCTCCTGTCTTTAAATCTCATGGCAACCGGACGGGTTGGGGTGCACTTCCCTCCCTAGACGAGGATGAATGTTTCCACTCGTGTGCGTCTCAAACCGAAAAATCCATTCCTCTCACCACTCCAACTGAGTTGAGCCAAGTGAAATTTGCATTTGTCTAAGTTAGGTCACAGCCGTTAAGAGTCATGTGTCCGCCTCGAAAAATTCTAGTTAATCAGTTGCGGTGACTTAAACCCAACCCTGAGTCCCAAATATTTAAGTCCCAATGGACCTGAAGTACCTTAAATCTAGTTCCTATAAGGTTCCAGTGAAGTTAGGTGCAGTAAGGTCCAACCAAGCTCCAATCTTCGACTTTATTTAGACTAGTTCAATCATCAAGCTCAATCCAAAAAAATATGAATGATATGCAAATGCTATGTACAATGCAGAAAATATTTCCGTGATGCACTTTTTCAAGGTTGTGAACTTTTTATAGATTTTTGAAATCTCTCCTTTTTTCAAAAAGATTCTGCAAATGTTTTCGGTATTTTTAGTTTTGCAAATGTTTTTGTGATTTTTGAAAATAGAAGATTTTGGGTAAACACTAGGTACAAATATTTACAACGGTATGCATCTTATATTTATAAGAGTTAGGTTTTAAGAATTTACAAGGGATAAGTGATCATTTTTATAGAACAATATATATACAGTTAATTAAGAATTTTAGGATGATGTATATATTCCTCAAACTTATTTGAAAACATTTTTTAAAACAATTTTGGGAAACTATAGTCCAAATTAATTTTTAAAAATAATTTTTGCAAATATTTACACACATTTAAAATCATTTTGCAAAGGTTTTTCAAATAGCCTATATATAGATTTTTCAAATTATTTTTGCAATCATTTTTCAAACTATTTGCAAATCATTTTTCAAACTTTTTTATTTCATGCAAGGAAAAGGAATGTTTGCAAACAAAATATTTTTCAAAGGTTGAACTCATTCTATAAAAATATTTTCCAAGCGGTTTTCAAAAGATTTTTCAAAAAATTTTCAAACTATTTTACAAACATTTGAAAAAGTATTTTTGCCCTATTTATTAATCAGTATGTGCAAAAAGAGTTTGAGGGGATATAAGCATTTTTTATTATGTGATTTAATGAGTTTACTGATGCATTATTTAATAAAATATTTTTAGATATACTTATTTAAATACAGAACTACGAGTTATGGCTAAAGTATATATACCGTATATACAACCCCTATACTTAGCTTGAGCTATGTCCTTATACATGAAAGAGAAAAAGAGAAGACATAACTCGTGTTGAGTATAGAAAAGCCTAGAAATAACGAATGAAGGGATGAATGAATGAGGAGTCGACCGTCCCCCCTATACTTAGGATCAAATAATCCGAAGTATAGCAGATTGTACACAAAACAGGGAGGGTCAAGGGTGGAAATGAACAGATCATACTCAGACTGTCTCCCCTATACTTAGGGTAAGATATCCATGATTATAGACAAGAAGAGGATACAGGGGAGAGGATCAAAGAATGGAATAAATCGGGGTGCACACCCCCCTATACCTAGGACAAAGTACGTCCTAAGTATATGGCAAAAAGAGGTGACACAGTCAGACACTTTTTTAATAGAAAACGAAAGATGAAAACAAAAATAAGAAAAGAAGAAAAAAAGATAAGAGCTTAAAGGAAAAGCTTTTGAGTTGCATTATCTGAATCTTTTGATGTTGACAGTGTTGAGGATGTATCATCGGAGCACAATACTTGAATAAAGTCGACAATGACCAAGAAAGTGTCATACTCAAGGTAGGGCTTTAGTAGTTGACTGTTGACGACAAATGGATGTGTGTCATGAGACAATTCAGATATCGCAATGCTGCCATTATCATGCACTTTTCCAACTGGAAACATCCCTATCCATTTGCTTTTCAATTTGCACGGGAAGATCTTCAACTTTGCATTGAATAACCACACTTTCTGCCCAGCTTCGAAGTTCTTTCGTCTGATGTGCCAGTCATGCCAGCATTTCACCTTCTCCTTGTACATAATTGTCTTATCATATGCATAGTCTCGAAATTCTAGGAGCCTGTCAGATCTTCTTTCCTCTTCTGACCACCTTGTTGTGAGTCCAAATTGCAAATGTTAGATGCCCCATGATGATTTATGAATTAACTCCACTGGTAGATGACATGGCTTTCCATATACAAGGCGATATGATGACATTCCCAACGGAGACTTGTAAGAGATTCGATATGCCCAAAGGACTGAGTCCAAAAGCTGTGGCCAATTTTTCTTGTTCAGCTTGACAAGTTTTTGAGGTATCATCTTGATTTCTCTGTTAGATAATTTTGCTATACCATTGGTCTGAGGATGGTAAGGTGATGTGACACGGTGCTCGATGTTGTACTCCTTCATTAGCTTCTTGACCTCTCTGTTTATGAAGTGACTACCCCGTATGATATAAGTATCTTTTGAATCCCGAACCACAAGATGATATTTTCTTTCAGAAAATGGCACATTGTACGACTGTCTACGACTCAAGTGGGGATAGCTTCAACCCAATGACTCACATAATCAACAACAAAAAGGATGTGCTCGTATCCCTGACTGTTGGGGAAAGGCCCCACGAAATAGATGCCTTGAGCATCGAATACGTCTGCTATATGGATGATCTTTAGGGGCATGGAATCTTTAGCCATAAGGTGCCTTTCAATCGCTGATAGTCAGTACATCATTTGACAAATGTTGTTGCATCAAAAATAGTGTAGGCCACCAGAGGCCATACTATAATATTTTTGTTGCCGTTCTATCTCCAGAATGGTGTCCACCAGATTTGAGCGAGTGACAATGCTCGAGGACACTATGTTGCTCCTCCTAGGGAATGTACCTGCATCAAATACAATCTGCTCCTTCCCTTAATAATAGAGGATCTTCCCATTGGTAGAAATGGATCATCGATAAGAATTTATCCTTTCGAATCTTCATCCATTCCTGTGGAACTATACCTGAGACTAGGTAGTTGACAATATCAGCATACCAAGGGAGTGAATCCACTGCTAGAATTGACTTGTCAAGAAAGGTGTCTGTGATAGGTGCACTGCTCAGTGGAGGTTCTTGCGGCTCTATTCTGGAAAGGTGGTCTGCTATCGCATTCTGAACTCCAAGCTTGTCCTTGATCTCCAAATCTAACTCCTGGAGGAGGAGAAGGATCCATCTGATTAGTTTGGGCTTGGCATCCTTCTTCTGTTGTAAGTACTTGATAGCAGAGCGGTCAATGTAAATTGTGACTTTTGATCAAAGCAAATAGGATCTGAACTTCTCAAGGGTGAATACCACATCTAGCAATTATTCTCTGTCACAGTATATTTTCTCTGAGATTCATCTAATGTTTTGTTGGCATAATGAATGGCATAGGGCGTCTTATCTTTCCTCTATCCTAAAACATCCCCAACTGCAAAATCTGACGCATTTGTCGTGATCTCGAAAGGAAGAGATCAATCTAGTGGTTGTAGGACTGGAGCTTGAGTGCTTAGTTCCTTCAACTGATTGAATGAAAGGAGAACATGTTGATCAATAATAAACTCAGACCTCTAACATAGTAACTCTGTAAGAGGTCAGGCAATGCGGCTGAAATCATGGATGAATCTTTTGTAGAATCTCGCATGCCCTAAGAATGACCTCACATTCTTAACTGATTGAGGTGGCTCAAGGTTGGCAATTGCATCCACCTTTGCCGGTTTGACTTCCATGCCACGTTTGGAAACGACGTGACCCAGCATAGTCTCTTCTGTGACCATGAAGTGGCTCTTTTCCCATGATAATACCATATTGACTTCACGATATTTCTAAAAGTACCATGTCCATGTGCTCAAGGCAAGAATCGAATCTATCACCATAGATAGAGAAGTCGTCCATAATACCTCGAGAAAATTGCTTACCATCTCGGCAAAAACTACAAGAATGCATCTCTGGAATGTCGTTGGTGCATTGCTCAGTCCAAAGGGCATTCTCCTGAAAGCATAGGTGCTGAATGGGCAAGTGAAGGTTGTTTTCTCTTGGTCTTCAGGGGCGATTGCCACTTGGTTGTATCCAGAGTATCCATCCAAAAAGCAGAAGAACTCCTTGCAAGCCAGTCCTTCCAATACGTGATCAATGAACGGTAAGGGGAAGTGGTCCTTCTTAGTTCTTGCATTCAAATGACAATAATCAACACATACACGCCAGGATATCAGTACCCGAGTAGATATCTCCTCTCCTCTGTCATTTGTAACCACAGTATGTCCTGACTTCTTTAGAACTACGTGTAGGGGGCTTACCCATTTAGAAGCGCATGTCACACCATTTCGTGATTTCCTTCATGACAACATCCCTCAGATTCGGATTCAGTCTTCTTTGAAACTCAAGAGGTGATTTGGCATCTTCTTCCATGTAAATGTGGTGTGAGCACATCACATGATTTATCCTTCGTAGATCTAAAACATGCCAACCAAGTGCCTTGTGGTTTTTCTCTAGAACCTCGAGGAGTCGAGATTCTTGTTCCGGGGTCAGCCTGCTGCTGATGATGATCGGATACATGTTTTCTGCACCTGCAAGGAAAGCATACTTCAGGCCTGCTGGAAGTGGATTTAGTTCTGGTTCTGATCTGGCCGGCTTCTCGATCACTTCTGAAATGGTTTTGGTTGGAGGATGCTCTTCCTGAACTTTTGTAGAGTTGCTGACCTCAATATCTTGTTGAGATTCTGATAATGTGTCGAACGGATTTGTAATGAAATCATGTGTTCGGGCTGGAGTGAATTATTGGAATCAAAAAGTTGCATCAGCAAATTGGATTTGGTCTCCCAAATATCCTCGGAGCTTACGTCGGCTGTTCTTTCCAGGTCCTCCTCTAGAGAGAGGATTTCCTATGCCCACGGATCGTTTAAAAAGAGTGGTGTATCTCTGGTCTCTGCAATGAATTCACAGTCTGCTTCGGATGGTGATGCATGACTCTTATCAGTTACGACTCTGGGCTCGATGATCATGTCTATAGTAATTCTATTGCTACTCGAGCTGAAGGTGATCTTTCTAGACCCATAATCAATCACGACCTCTGAAGTACGCAGGAATGGCCAGCCTAGGATGATAGGAGTTTGTAGTAAGGGTGCGGGTGAGTCCATATCAAGGACTACAAAATCAACTGGAAACTACATTTCCCACACCTTTACCACGACATCTTCCAAAAGACCTCGAGATCGCTTGATAGATCAATCAACAAACTGAAGGATCATTCATGTCTACTTGAGAGCATCTAGCTTGAGTTCTTTCAATAATGATGAGGGCAGGAGGTTGATGGAAGAACCGCTGTCAAGTAAGGTTCGCTTGAAGACTTGATCGAAAATCTCGCAACTTGTTAAAGGCGCTCCTTTGTCTTGTTTTTTCTGCGGAAGAATGCTGATGGTTGCAACCTTGGCCATGGTGAGAATGTGCTTCTCAACCTGTCGACGTCTATTGTTTCGTGCTGGTCGACGCTTATTTGTGCATGCCTCTTTCAAACCTTTCTTCACAGCAGACGTGTATTCTATGGCCTTCATTAAAGGAGTCTCAACAGCCAAATTATTGATTATATCCACAATTCCAGGATCAAATAATGCACTTTTTCTTTTTGCAATTTTTTTGGAATTTTCCATTGCTTTTGGAAAAGGAATATTTACAGTACTGAATAAAAAATAGTTCTTATTTACAACAAAATCCTTGTCCACAATATTATGTACATCTAGTTTACAAAAAGGAGTACATGCTGGAAACTGAGATGCTGATGGACAAGCAAAAGGCACGGTCTCGGCTATGTCGGCTAGCATAGGATCGGCTGCAGCTGGTGGCTCCTCCATGGCCGGCACGGATTCACTTCGACGGCGGCCATATTTTGGGTATTTTTATTTCTTTTCTGATTTTTTTGTTCTGTTTGTTGGTGGAAATGGTGGCGAGTGGCAGCTGGTGCTGATGGTAGGAGGGAGGAGGATAGTGTTGATACTGTTGGGGTGGTGTCGCTGCATACTGGTGGTATGGTTGTGGCGAGCGTTATTGCAGCTATTGGTACTGTTGATTCTGCCTCCTTTGATTATGGTACTGCGAAGGCTGGTGGTATTGAGGCGAGGGTTGAAAGGAATGCCCGAAACGATCACCTTGTGGTTGGTGGTAGGTCATGTTGGCCTGTTGCTAGCCCTGAGGATGTCCGGTAGGACATGCCAGCTATGCATCATTGCTCCATACACCATTGACTTCTTGAATCAAGGGTGGTGGTGGAAAGGTTGGATCGGAGGATGGGAGGAAATCTGGATGGTAGACAACCATCTGCTCCTACAGCAGGCCCTGATCGGGCACCTGCATGTAGTACATGTGTTGGACTGTCGGCGACTGCTAGCTCGGCTGAGGTTGTTATGGCGGTGATGACTCATCCTTCTTCTCAGCTGGAGTCTCTGTAGATGGTGTCGCAGACTGGATAGATTTGATGGTACCCATCAGCAGCGCCAACTGCTTGGTGATCCAGTCTAGCTTGTCTATGTGTTGTGCCCTCTTCTCGATTACCGTGAGCTTCTCAAGATCCTATGATCTCTTCTCGATAATATCAACCTTTGAAAGATGGCCCTTGATGATGTTGAGATTGGAGCTCTCGTCTCTCTCCGTCTCATGAGACGTTGCCATATGGACTTGCTTTTGGAGGATATGGGGTTGCTTCTGATATGCTTTGGATGAAGAGAGGGTGACCTCTCCTTCAGCCATTTACTCAAAAATCTGCCAGACTACATCTTCATCCTTGTTGAAATGTGATCCCCCATTGGCTACATCGACGAGACTTTGATTATCTATATTAAGTCCCCCAAAGAAGCAGTGGACCAAGCTGGTCCTCGGAATTTCATGGTGGGGACACTTATCCTGCAGGTCTGTGAATCTCTCCAAGGCTTCATGAATGGTCTCGTGGGCACCCTAGAAGAAGTTGTTGATTCTGGCTCACTTCTGGTTGAGCCGACCGAGAGGATAAAATTTACGCTGGAAGGCGGACTTCAATTCCTCCCATGTCATCACAACAACCTTTTCCAGATGATTGACCCAGTATAGGTCCTTGTCTTGTAGACTAAAGGGGAATGCCATCATCTTCACTACGTCCAAAGGAGCATTGGGATAGTGGGTAGTACGACAGATGCATGAAAACTATTGCAGGTGAATGTAAGGCTCCTCACTAGTGTTCTCGTGGAAAGATGAGAGAAGAGCAAGGAACTGAGGCTTCAGCTCAAACTGAGCATGCACCAGCCGAACAAGGATCCACTCGGTCATCTAGTTGTTGATGAATCCATGATTCATTATCTTTATTCTTTTATTTTAGCTTTATTTCTTAGTCAAATACCTGTAAATACCCACTAATTTCATGAAATTATTATTTTGCATGCATTTGTTAAATGCGCATTTTTAACACCTTTTATACTCAAATAAAAGAATAAAGAAGAAAAGAAAAAGAAAATAAAATAAAATAAAGGATGTATTTATGAAATAAATGCAGACTAACCTGAACCCCGAGAGAAGGTCAAGACTTGACCTGATCGATCAGGAATAAAGTAGGGGGAGATAGGGTCTTTAATTCAAAAATCAAAAAATAATTTATACATACTTTTCCTTGTAAATTTGTACAAAACTTACACTATTTTATTTGTATATAAATTGACCTCAAATTAAATATTTTTCTAAACAAAAGTTGTAAATAAAAATATTTTGTAAATAATAAAAATAATTGCAAAATAAAATAATGTCAGATTACAAATAATTACACTCAGAAAAAACCGTAAAGTGATAATGGAAAGACCAATTCCGACTCCATACGAACTCAAATTGAATCAAACTCACTTCCATTGTACTTTAAATTAAATTATCTTTTAAATGGTCGTGGTTTCATGATTTTTGGAGTTACGGTTGAAAAGCCTGTTTCTGGAGTGGTTTGTGTAATTTTACCATTTACTTATTATATATTTATTCATATTTATTTTTTATACATTATATACATAATTGTAAATATTCTCTTCATTATTAAAAGCAAAAATAAAATTATAAAAATAAAATAAAAAATATTTAAAAATAATTTCCTTATTTGTACATGTGTATAATGTACAGTATGTATATAATACTTGTATATAACTAATTCCCTTATATAAAATAACACAGAAAAATTAATATCTAACATTAATTAACTAAATTAATATAATTACGAATTTCTTTTATTATTTATTAATTTATTTGATTTGAAAACCTACCATGTATATAAGATTTGATTTTTTACCTTAAATAGCCACTATTAAGGCGGCTAATTAATTTTTGTAAATTAATTATTTTAGTTATTTTATGTAATTCCAAATTTCGTTATAATTAATCAATTAATTAATTAATTTTATTTAAATAACCACTAATTACATTTCTTTTTATACATACTTTCCTTTTTGAATTTTCTTCTTCTTTTTATTTAGCTCATCCTCCCTCTTTCACGATTTAATCAATCTTTGGTGGAGAGGAGCCCGATCTCCTAGAGCTTCCTGTCGTAGAAGGGTGCCCAACCTTCGAGTCGTCCGGTGACAGCGAGTCGGTCCTCGTCGAGGCCATCACGACGTATCCGATCCCGAGGTGAGATCCAATTTATTTTGCTTCATCATTTTAGATATAATTTGTGCTTCATTATCATTATTAAAAATTTAGATCTTAAATTCCTAAAAAATTTCAAGCCCAATTTGATCCATCCCCGAATCCGATTCTCATCTCATCTTCTTGATCCACACACATTCTCATTCTATCTCACACAACCTATCAACTCCGACCACGTACGGTGGTTCCAATCTCTCATTTCCCTCGGAACCAAACCCATACATGTTTCTCGTTTTTATTAGTTTTAATAAAAGGAACCGAGCCCGTCGTGCTCGAGGTCATTCTTGATCCTGCAATAAAATCAAAGAAAATGATATTTTTTCCTTTCTTTCTTTTTCCTCTAACAATTTTGTTGTGGGAATAAAAAACAAAAAATATTATTATATTGTTTTTCCTAACATTTATTTTGCAAGAAAATTTAAAAAATATAAAAATATAAAAAATATTAGAAAAATTTTATGTTTCTGTTTACAGTTTCTATCTAAAAATAAAAATTTATTTCCGTTTACATATAAAAATAAAAAAAACAAACAAATTGTAGCCCGCGTCGGGCGGCGCCCGCACCACCAAGTCGCCCTAGCATCTTGCCTCCCCAACACAGACGCACTAGATCTATGGCCGCCCGTCTAGGTCTCCACGGTCGCTCCTCCTCCGTGCCGACCACCGCCAGCACGTACGCGCGCTTGTGTCAGCCTCCGTCGCATGGACCTTCCTTCCAGAACCGCTCATTTGGGTGTGTGTCGCCTAGGCACCCGTGCCTCCATCGACTGTCACAGGTGGCACCCGCTCCACCACTCGATGCCACCACGCCTTCTGCGAGGCCCGCGACTCCAACGCCAACGTGCCATCAGCCCCGCGGTGCTCCCTCCGCCGACTACTGCGGGCAGCGTCCGCTCCTCCTCCCTTCCCCCGCTCCAGCAGCTACCCGCGGGAGAGAATGGGCGACGGCGCCCCCTCATGCCCTTGTGCCCCATCTTTGAAGGAACGAGCAATAATCCTAAAGAGGGGTGTAAAAAATATTGGAAATTTGCAAGTCAACTCCTAGAGATTTTAAATATTACAAAAAAATGCCCTCGTCAGCAGCATGTCATGCCCTTATTGGGTAGTTTGCGAATTTTCTCCAGCAATTTAATTTGGTTATAATTTGATGTAAAAACTTTGAACATTTGCATTTTAGTCCCGATCATCATAGACTTTATTTTGCTTGCTCTTTTCATTTAAAAAATGCTTTTCATGCTCTAAAAAATCTGTAAAAACTTGAGAATATTCTTGTTGTGTTCCTCTTCATTGTATATAAATTTCACATTTAGTTGCTATTTGATATTTTTTAAAAAAAAATAATGTCTTTTTCTCTGCTTGATATTTGAAAAATCATAAAAATTATAATATTACTCTAAAAGTTCCAAAATTATTAGATTAGATGTGGTTTATTATCTTTTAATTTATGTCCAAATTTCACCATTAATTATTTGTAAAACACAAAAAATTGTAAAATACTAAAAATCTTCGAAAAATTGTAGAAAATTGTAGAAAAATAAAAAAATAGTGATCTCAGTTTTTGTGTGTAGATATTTGTTTATACTTAAGCATAAAAATAATTTCCATGAGTTTTGGGCATTTAAAATATTTTTAAGTTGCAAATTACTCTAGGTTGTGCATTGTTTTGTATTTTGAGCATTGTTTGAATTTTAGAAAAATATAAAAAAACATATAAAAATTCATAAAAATTACCAAAAATATTTTAAAACCTATAAAACACAAAAACATTTTCTCTGGATTTTTCTGAACATTTTTTATGTTGAAAAATACAAAAAGATTGTGTGCATATTTTGTCTTGTGTGCTTATTTTAAAATTAAAAAAATCAAAAAAGTCAAAAACAACTAAAAAAATCTTTTCTTTTAGAAATTTGACTACTGAGTTCTTTAATTATGCTCCTTTTGTTTGACTATGTTCGCTATACCAGGTAAATTAAATAGCGAAGACCGCTTGCATTTCATTGATTGATTTTCTCTTAAGTGGTTTATACATATTTTTTTCTCGTTGAGTTATCCAATTAATTTGGGTCGCAACGATCATTGATATATTTGCATACTTAACCCTAGTTGATCAGACGCTCATCAGTTGTCTCCAGGGTTATATGTTTGTTTCAACATGGGTTTTGGCCTCCCTTATTCTGACTCTTCTGCATCGAGGTCCTCACAGGGTCCACCTCCTCCTCTTGGTGGTCTGTCTTCTCCTCCTGCTTGTCTATTCATGACTGAAAAGAGGAAAAGCGAGAGCCGCTAAATAGTGGTCTGACAAATCAGACTCACTGTCACTGATGCGACTACTCAAGCCTCTTCGTTCTTCAACAACTAACCCACACAATCAATTGAGGAATGAATAGCAAGGATTAAAATTTATTATACCCTACTAAAGATGTACAATGGCAAGCAAGTAGGGGTCGAACTCAGGAAGCAAGGGTGTAGAGCATTGATAAAAATCCAATCCTAGGTCTGATACACAACTTAGCCAATCTAATTTCTTTTTGTGGGTTTTTAATTTTGAATTTTTTTATTTAATTTTTAATTTAATTTTTAATTTTGTATTTTGATTTTTTTTAAATTTTCTGATTTTTATAATTTTATATTTTATATTTTTTTCTTTTTTCAATATTGGAATTTAAAACCAAAGCAATAGAAGACAAGATAAAATATTTATAAAAATATGCAAAAATAACCAAAAATTCAGAAATAAAATGTTTTTGATATTTTTAGGATTTTTTTCTTGTTTTTGTGATTTTTGGGAATTTTTCTAAGTGTTTTTGGTATTTTTAAATACTGAAATATGAGAGAACAGTGAAAATTGTGCTGGCTGTGAGTAATATCGGAGTTAAAAATAGCTAGAAACAACCAAAATTTTTCACACTAATTTTCAATTAAGGAGAATAAAATATGGAGTAAACAGGAACTGAGTTTAATATTTTTGGAGTTTTCTACAATTTTATGGATTTTTTTGAAATTTTTTAGTGTTTTTAAATTTTTAAGGTTTTTCTTTTGAGATTTTTAGTGAATTTTGGCTTGAAAATAAAGCAGGTCAAAACACACCATAGAGAATATTTTTGGAATTTTTTAAGACCTTTTAATATTTTTTTTGGTATTTTCTAAGCTAGACAGTGTTGAAACAACATGTTTTTGATTGTTAATAAATATAAAAATACAATAAAATTAAAAACTAAAAATATGGCGTGAAAGTAGAAGCAAACAGGAGCTTAACCTATTTTATGAGAATTTTTAGCAATTAAATGAGGCGTGAAATAAATAGGCTAAGCACACAAAAATCCTAAGCCTGACAGGGGTATAAATGTAATTATAAAAACATCCAAGGGCTCAGATGCAAATTTCACCAAAAAGGCACGCACAGATCACGTGATATGTCATTCACAGGGGCATAATTGTAATTAATGAAAACCGGCTGGGCATACATGCAATTTCTCAAAAAAGATATTTAATTAACTACGCACAGGGATGTAATTGCAAATAACTAAAAGTTCCGGGCCGAACATGCAAAATACCCAAAAGTCACGCACCTCAGTCACGTGAGGTGACGTGGCATGAACTAAAATGCAAATAGTGAAAGTGTGAGGGCCTGAGTGTAAATATTACAAAACTTTTTAAACTACGGACGAAAGTTTTTAGACTAAAAGGCAAATGCAAAAAGTCATGGTAGAAGATGCAAAATACCCACGGGCTCGATCGTGCGGCCGATGGCGATTCACTTGGACACGTGGCGAAGATCGAGCGGCTAGTACCCCTTCATCGTGGACGACTGAGATTAAATCGAGGACGGTCAATCCAACGGCGGGGAGGCGCAGGCGATCGGACGGCTAGCGTCGCGTCTGAAGGAGTCGTCGGGTCCAACGGCAGGGAGGGGTTCACGAAGAACACCTCCCCGGCGAGCTTCGGACGGCGACTGCTGCCGGCACACGGCCGCTCCGACCCCAGGATCAAGGGCAAAAGGATCCTGGGATCCTTCCGCGTCATATGATGGCCTCCGGCGAGGCGGAGGCGGCGTGAAGCGGCCGGACGAGGAAGGTGACCTGGGCGGAGGAACCTGGAGTCGATGATGGTCGATGGAGCCTTCTCGGGGGCTCGGACCTGCAGGGTTAAGTTCGCAAAGACCAGGCGAGAAAAATGGGGGTCTCGGGTGATCCGATGGGGGGCGAAGAGTGGGTCGAGCGATGAGCTCCGGCGAACGGCGGAGAAGGGAGCTCGGGCGGCTCGATCTAAGCGAGATCGAGATGAATGGAGGGTGTTGCGTGATGACTGAGCAACGAGGGAGAGAATGGAGGGGGTCTGAGGTCGAGTCGAGGCGTTGAGTGATCGGAAATGATGGGCGGAGCTCAACTCCGTCGTGGGTTCGATCAACGATTCACGGCGATTGGATGAACGACAAGCAAAACTGCTACTTAGCTAACCTAAACTACGCTACAGCTACAAGAAAACGAAGAGAAAAGGGGAGGAAACTCACCAGAGGCGGCGGGCTGTGAAGCACGGTGGAGCTCCGACGAGGGGTCGAATCACTTCGATTCAACACCAAACAACGCAAACCCTGGGTCGATTCGACTCCTACTGTCACTAGGAGCACGAAGAGGTAGAGGTTTTTGGTTGAAAATGGCGGAAGAAGGATTAGATTCAAATCGAAGTCGGGAGGTTCTTTTTGTAGGGTTGACGATTGGCGTGGAAGACGAGGCTCGAACCGCCTCGATCAGTGGTCTTCAGCCCCAGATTTCACTAAGGCGTGAATCACCATTGATCGAGGAGCAAAAATGCAGAAGACCTCATCATGGATTAGTGCAAGGTCAAGCCTAGGAAATGGCGCGAAGATGGGACAAAACCTATCTGACACGCCTGGAGGAGAAGGTCAGACAGTTGACCTAGGTCAACTGTCAGACCAACCTGGTTGGTCCACGTGGACCAACCAGGAAAAAATCCTCAAAAAATTATTTCAAAAATCGAAATAAAATAGTAAATTAATGAATTTCATTTTGGTTAAAAAATAAAAATTGTTTATTAATTTATGAAGTATTTTATTATGAATTTTAATTATTTGTATGAGGCTTATTTTTACAAGTTCACTTTTTAGCCCCTCTATAGGTATAATACCTATGTGTTTTAGCATTTTATTTTTATTTTATGTATTTTAATGTTATTATTGTTATTTAGTATTTTATAAAATCATAGAATACTTTTATGTACACAAATATATTTTTATTTTATTTTATTGATGTGTTTTGTACATTTACTAAAAAATAGGTGTTAAGTAGGTATGGGTATAGGTAATATACCTATGCAACCTATATACAAGTATTTTCATTTTGAATTCTCTTTGCATTTTTATTCTAATTTTAATACACATATTTATTATAAGTAATATTTACAACATTATAAAAATATAAAATTATAAAAATAATAAACAAATAATAAATTGAATATTTTAATCTGTACAATGTACAAAGGGGTCCAAAACTCAACTTTCAAACCGTAGCTCCGCCAAATGCGAAACCACCGCGATTGGAGAGATTATTTTATTCTATATACAATTAAAGGTGAGTATGCTGCATTTGGAGTTGTCAGTTGTGAGATACGGGTCTGGGAAGTTGGGATTCTGGATTCTTATTCAGACCATAACTTTTTATCTGTACATTATTTTTTTTGTGAAATCAACTCTATATTTTTCTTTATTAAATTATCTACAACTTTCATGTACAAAGTTTCTTTATTTGATGTATAAAAAGTGGAACCAAAAATAGGTCCCAAAATGAATAAAGAATGAATTAATAATTATAGGTATTTGGCCCTTATCTCCCCCTACTTTATTCCTTGTCGACCTATTCATCAAGATGCCTAGGTCTCGGGGTTTTGGGTCATAAAATATTTACAATATTTTATTATTTTTCTTTTCTTTATTTATTCTATAATTTTAGCTTTAATTACAGCATTTTATACACTATATAAATGCACATGCATGAATGCTAAGATGCTCTATTTTAAGGGCATTTACAGGCATTTGCTAGGGTTTTTGGTGCCAAAATGATAAAATAAAGATGATGAAATGTGGATTCATCATCCCCCTATACTTTACCTTTTCTAGTCCCTAGCAAACACTTATGCAATAAGTGCAAAAGAAAGAAAAGAAAAAGAAGAACTTGGATTTTATCTGATTATCAAACTTATCTTTACAAAATCAGAGTTTGGAGCTTAAGTCGGACCTTTGGAATTTTAGTGCGGGTGGAACCATAGTGAGAACCGTGTTTGACATTCAACAGTCCTTGAGAATCCCAAAACTCTGTCCAAGTCTCCTCAATAGCCAGGTCAGAAATATCTCAATTCATACGCAAACTCTTACGACTATGAATCTGACTCGTACAGTGTAAGTGATGGTGGCTCTCCCCAACTAGAATGACAAAGAGACTGACTTCTCCAGTACGACAACCCAATGATTCCCCAATCCAATAACTCCATCCTCGAGGAGCGGGGTATTCCCTTCTAAGTTCAAGTGGCAACCAGCTCAAGAGGAGGGGGTGAAGAGAAGAATGGACGATAGCCAGTGTAGCTACCTATCCCGGGATGCAAGACCAGTGTAGTCAAGTCATCCTGTTGCAGGCTCATATGATATGACTTTGATGCTCAAGCTTGCTTATTGACTTTACACTACTTTGCAGGCTTTTTATTTTTGTACATGCCTGAACTTTTTTTTTTTGAAATACTATTCACAGCAGCATTTACATAAGGAGTTTTTCCTCTTGAGCCAATAGACTATCCCTCTTTTGAAGCTTTATCGCAACCCACAGCCTCCTGTCTTTAGACTTCCTAATCACTGGACGGGTTGGGGTGCACTTCCCTCCCTAGAGGAGGACAAATGTTTCCACTTGTGTGCATCTCATACCGGCAAATCCAATCCCCTCACCACTCCAACTGAGTTGAGCCATGTGAAAGGTGCAAGTGTCCAAGTTAGGTCATTATCAGCAAGAGTCGTGTGTGTGCTCCGAAATACTCTACTTAGGCAGTCAAGAATCCATTGAACTAAGTCCCGTGATTCTCAAAGAATTAAGTCAACTAGACCTGAAGTACCTCAAACCCAGTTCCTATAAGGTTCCTGTAATTAGGTAGATTTTAAGGTCCAATCAAGCTCCAATCTCCGGATTTTACTTAGACTCGTTCAACTATCAAACTCAATCCGAAAAATGTGAATGCTATGCAATGCAGTGCAGAAAATATTTTTGTGATGCAATTTTCAAAGAGTTTGAACTTTTTATGGATTTTTGAAAAGATGATGCATGCATTTTTTGTATTTTTCAAAAAGATTTCTCAAATGTTTTTGGATATTAATTTTGCAAATGTTTTTGGGATTTTTGAAAACAAAAAGGTTTTGGCTGAACACTAGGTTAAAATATGTACACGGGAGTACTTCTTATATTTACAAGAAATGGATTTTAAGAATTTACAAAGGTAAGTGGTCTGTTTTATACACATATATATAGTGGATTTTGGTGAGATGTACGTATTCCTCAAACTTATTTGACACGGATTTTTCAAACAATTTTTGAAAACTATAGTTCAAAATTATTTTTACAAACCATTTTGCAAACATGTACACACATTTGAAAATCATTTTGCAAAGGTTTTTCAAACAGTATATATAGGTTTTTCAAATATTTTTGCAACCATTTTTCAAACCATTTGCAAATCATTTTTCAAACATTTTATTTCACACAAAGAAAAGAAATTTTACAATCCACACATTTTTCACAGGTTGAAAACATGTAACAAAACATTTTCAAAATAGTTTTCAATAGATGTTCACAAAGTTTTTCAAACTATTTTTCAAACATTTTGCAAAAAACATTTTCACCTGATTTATTAATCAGTACATACAAAAAGAAATTGAGGAATAAAACACCTTTTTATTAAAGATTTTTAATGCATTTTAATGAATAATTAGCCATATTATTAGGAAAATACGAAAGTACGAGTTATGGCTAAAGTATATACGTAGTATATACGACCCCCCTATACTTAGCTTGAGCTATGTCCTCATAGATCAGAGAGAAAAGAGAAGACATAACTCGTACTGAGTATAGGAAAATCTAAAGAATAAATGAAATAAATAACTGAATGAATGAACAAATGAGAAGTTGACCGTCCCCCCTATACTTAGGATCAAATAATCCTAAGTATAGCAGACTGTACACAAAGCAGGGAGGGTCAAGGGTGGGAATGAACGGATCGTACTCTGATTGTCTCCCCCTATACTTAGGGTAAGATATCCCTAAGTATAGACAAGAAGAGGAGACAATGGAGAGGATCGAAAAGAATGAAGATACTCGGGGTGCACACCCCCCTATACTTAGGACAAAGTACGTCCTATGTATAAAAGACTGTCTACAAGGGGCGGCACCTTTTTGATAGATAAAGAAGATAGAATAGGAAAAGAAGAAAAGAAGAAAAGAGATGAAATTGGGTATGAACAACTCGGGATGCACATCCCCCCTATACTTAGGATAGAGTACATCCTAAGTGTAGCAGTGATGAAAGGGATGGCATCAATTCGGTACAATAAGATAAAAGAAATGGAAAAGAAGAAAAGAAGAAAAGACGAAAAGGGAAATCATTCAAAAATGTTTTGATATGCTTTGCCTTCCTCTGCCTCTTTCGAGATATTCAGCTCATCCTCATAAATTACTTGAATTGAGTCAACGACGGCCATGAATGTGTCATGTTCAAGATATGGCTTCAGAAGTTGTCCATTGACTACAAAAGGTTGTGCGTCAGTTGACAGATTGTATATCAATACACTTCCGTTGTCACGCACCTGCCTAACCATGAACAGCCCAGTCCATTTGCTCTTCAATTTGCCTGGAAAGATCTTTAATTTCGCATCGAACAACCACACCTTCTGACCTGGATCAAAGGCCTTGCGACGGATATGCTTGTCATGCCATGTTTTAACCTTCTCCTTGTACATCAGGTTGTTGTCATATGCGTAGTCTCTGAATTCCAGTAATATGTTCAGATCCAGTTTTCCGTTCTTTCCTGCTTGCTTGGAGTCCAAATTACAAATGTTAATGGCCCACAAAGATTTGTGAATCAGTTCTACGGGCAAATGACATGGCTTGCCATACACAAGGCGGTAGGGAGACATTCCCAAGGGTGACTTGTATGCTGTTTTGTAAGCCCAAAGAACGGAATCAAGCAGCTGAGATCAGTTCTTGCGATCCGGACTCACAAGTTTCTGTAGAATTGTCTTGATCTCCCTGTTTGAACATTCAGCTAAGCCATTGGACTGCGGGTGGTAGGGTGAAGCAACACGATGTTCAATGCAGAATTCTTGGGTCAGCTTCTTCACCTCTCTGTTTATGAAATGGCTACCCCCATCAGATATGAGAATCTTGGGAATCCCGAACCGTGCGATGATGTGATCTCTCAAGAATTGACAGACAGTCCTACTGTCAGCGGCTCGTGAGGGAATAGCCTCCACCCATCGACTAACATAATCGACAGCAAGCAGAATATACTCGTAACCCTGACTGTTAGGAAACGGGCCCATAAAGTCGATGCCCCATGCGTCAAAGACATCTGAGATCTGAATGTACTTCAGAGGCATCGTATCTCTCATTCCTATGGTTCCACCCATCTTTTGGCAGTCAGTGCAGCGTTTGACATACTCATCTGCATCTTTGAATAATGAAGGCCACCAGAGGCCACTTTGAAGAACTTTTGCTGCCGTCTGTTTGCCTGAATGATGTCCTCCAGAATCTTGATCATGACATAAAGCGAGGACACTTGGAACTTCCTCCTGAGGAATGCACCTTCTCCAGATGCAATCTGCTCCCTCACGAAACAAATACGGGTCTTCCCACTGGTAGAAATGGTTTTAGACAAGAATCTGTCTATTTTCAACTTAGGCCAGTCCTGTAGGATTTTCTTGGCAACTAGATAATTCACAATGTCCGCATACCAAGGAATTTAGGTGACAGACAGAATCGACTCATCTGGAAAGGTCTCTGTGATAGGCTGCAGGTTCAGCTCAGGAGACTCTGATTCAGGAAGTCTTGACAGATGATCGGCCACTACATTCTTGACCCCAGGTTTATCTCTGATTTCCAAGTCAAACTCCTGGAGGAGAAGGATCCACCGGATGAGACGTGGTTTGACGTCCTTCTTCTGCTGTAAATACCGAATGGCCGAATGATCGGTGTAAATGATTACTTTGGACCCAAGGAGGTAAGATCTGAACTTTTCCAAAGCAAAGACTACCGCTAGCAGCTCCTTTTCAGTAACAGTGTAGTTTCTCTGGGCTTCATCGAGCGTTCGGCTAGCGTAGTGAATCGCAAATGGTACATTCTCTTTCCTCTGTTCCAGTACAGCCCCGATGGCATAATCTGACTCGTCGGTCATAATCTCGAAAGGCTGCGTCCAAATCGGTGGCTGTAGGACAGGGGCCTGCGTGATGAGCTCTTTCAACTGATTAAAGGCAAGGAGCACATGATCGTCTACAATGAAATCATTGTCCTTGCCGAGCAATTCCGTCAACGGTCGGGCCAGTTTGCTGAAATCTTTGATGAATCGTCGGTAAAAACCGACATGGCCCAAGAATAACCGGACTTGCTTGATATTTGTAGGTGGCTCAAGCTTGGAAATTACATCCACCTTGGCTGGGTCAACCTCCATGCCACGTTTAGAAACAACGTGACCCAGCACAATTCCTTCAGTCACCATGAAATTGCTCTTCTCCCAAGAGAGCACTAGATTGACTTCGCAGCACCTCCGTAAGACTCGGTCTAAATAATCCAGGCATTGATCAAAGGAATCTCTGTAGACTGAAAAATCGTCCATAAAGACCTCGAGAAAATTGCCCACAATATCGGCAAAAACTGCAAGCATACACCTCTGAAATGTGGCTGGGGCGTTGCATAGCCCGAACGGCATCCGTCTGAAGGCATATGTGCCAAAAGGACAGGTGAACGTGGTCTTCTCTTGATCTTCAGGAGCAATAGCAACTTGATTATACCCAGAGTATCCATCCAAGAAGCAGAAGTATTCCTTTGCGGCCAATCTCTCCAAGATCTGGTCGATGAAGGGTAGAGGAAAGTGGTCCTTCTTGGTGGCGAGGTTAAGTCTTCTGTAATCCACGCACACTCGCCAAGAAGTGGGGACTCTGGTGGCAATCTCCTCTCCTTTGTCATTCTTGACAATGGTGATTGATGGGTGTCTAAATATCGAGATTCGCAGCTTTCACTTTTTTTAAAGAAGAAGGAAGAAAGTGAATTGATGTCGGTTGTAGCAGAAAGCCGCGAAAACAGAAAAGGTTTTTCGATCTTTAGACCTATCAAACAAATACGGTTTTCTGTCGGAAAACCGTTCACTATTTATTTAACCAGGCAAGTGTTCCTAGGTCGAACTCAAGGAGGCAGAATATATTCCCTAGATTTCTCTTCTCGTAATTTTATTTTAACTCTTCTCTAAGTCTGAGCGCTTCTCTTTTTGGATTTTTAATTTTTGTTATTTTTATTTGATTTTATTCTTTTCAAATTTTTATTTAATTTTCAAAAAGGGATATTTTTCAAAAGATTTATTTATTATATAGTAGGTGGAAAGAATATAGGTGATATTATATAGTATAGGTGAACGAGGTTCGAGCCGCGTACTCGAACTACAAAAGAAACCAAAACAAAACGAGGCAGTTTTTGATAAAATCAAAACACGTCAAAAACTCATCGAAAAGCTGCGAAAACTTTATACTAGCTAGCTGGGGTAGTTGTATAACTACCCTCCAAGAATCGTCGAAATCCAAGGTCACAAGAGCAAGATATAGCCCCTACAGCCCAGGGGCATAAGCGTAAGAAAACTAATTAAAATTGTTCTCAAATTGGTCCTGGAGGACTGTTCTACAAGAAAACTAAACAAACTCTTACGTTTAGGTCCCTGAGGAGGGACCTATTTGCAATTAAAGAAAGGTCTGGAGGCGGTGTGTAATTGCTGGAAACTACGCTGGGCTCATGATGCAATTTCTCCACCGGTTCAGCTTCTACGGCCGAGATTAGAACGTGAAAGCGATGATCGGACGCTTTTCCTCGTGACACGTGTCGACAGCCTGTACTCCGGTTGTTCTTGAGTCTGTTGAAACGCTGACGACGGCGCCTCCTTCTCTGAATTCTCGCGGTCAAACGCCGGCGAATGGTGCTCTCTGGCGGGGCCAGAGGGGTGGCTCCTCCACCCCTCGAGCTCGCCCGCGGGTGTAAGTGGTCGGAGACGGCCTCGATCGGTGGTGGTGGCTCGAAGAAGATGGTGGTCTCGGCACTGGTGACTTGTTGCAGTTCTGGAGTCCGACCTTGAAGGTGAATTTCAATGAAGCTCGAAGATCCCCAATGGTGAATAACACCCTCGCGATGATCCTGGACCTGCAAAGTATCCAAACATATGCTCGATTCGAATTGAATCGGCCAATAGTTGAATGATTTTAAGCCCCAAAGATAAACAAAAACTTGTAGTTTCCAGCTAATCAACCAAGATGCGAGGAAGAAGATGGTTTGCGAATCGATTAGAGGTGAATCTAAAATGAATCGAGAGGTGTTTAGCTTGTGCGGATTAAATGAATGATTAACCTATCTAAAGCAGTGATTAGCCACGCTAATCGTGGCTCGGGGATCAAGAAATAAAATTGCAAAATGGAGGAATAAGGTCTATGAGTTCCATGTGTATTACCTGGAAAATGATGCTCGACGGACGACCTTGGCCGGAGCTTCACGCGGCGATGGCGGCGATGCAAGGCGTTGCTCCGCCTTGGAACTCTTCTCCGACGATCCTTCTTCCTCGCGATCTCCTCCCTTGGCGCTATCACCGCTCGAGTTGGTTGGAACAAAGCTTGGAAGTTAGGTAGTCGGTACAACCTGGAGCTGGAGCTTTGAAGGTTGGAAAAGTTGTTTAGCTATGGCGACTTGGAGGGCTTTTATAGGGAGATCGGCTTGGGCTCCAAGTCTGATCTAAGGATGGCGAGGTAGAGGGTAGTTATGAGGATAGATCTAAGGGTCTAGGATGGTCGGAGTGGTTAGAAATCGCGTGGGAAAAATCAATGAAGTTGGCCGGTCAGAACAGAAGTCGGCAGACCTTCTTCTTGGGGAAGAAGGCCCAGGTGCTGACAAGTGTCAGCACCTGGTTGGTCCAGGAGTATAAATAGCTTATAAATTAAATATAAAATAGATAATTACATTATTTCAAATAGGTATAAATACAAGAAAGTTAAATAAATTTATTTTTTAAATTATGGCATAATTACTTTTAATAAATAATAAATATTATTCAAAATATAAATATTTTATTCATAAATATGTATTTATAAATAGGTTTTGAATTTTTATTTTAATAAATAATTAAGTAAAAAATTAATTTTATATTTTATTAATTATTAGGGTATTAAATAAGGCTTGTATGAATTTTTATGGATTTTTATGAATTAATTTACATATTTTAATAAATAAAGTAAGTGTCTATATAGGTCAATTATACCTATATTTTAAGGTATTTGATTTTATAAAAATAATAAATAGTTTCCAAAAATTATGAAATAATTTATGGTGAAATTACAAGATCATGAAATAGTTTAAAAATTATAAAATTAAGAAAATAATAAATAAGGTGTGTTACAAAAAATAAATAACCCAGAAACCCCTTTGTCTTTTGGTCCCAAAACCGACTTTTTGCAAACGGACTCTGAATTCAATGAAACCACATTTATTAATTAGATAATATTATTTTATGAACTTTAAAGGTGAGTAGAGTGAAATTGGAGTTCGTATGAGGAAGTTATGATGTTCGGAAGTTGAGATTTTGACAATTTGTAAGCTGGATTTCTTGGCATATTTACAGGATAATATTTTTAACTTATTTTTATATTTTTATTTACATTTTTATGAATAATTAGGAAAAAGATTTGGTGAAAAATATATTAAGATGAAATAATTAAAATTCTTTGAAGTTTTGTATTTATTTGATAAATAGTGAAAGGTGTGGATTCATGTGATAGATTATTTTTTGTTTGGTTTTCTTTCCTTATCTCCCCCTACTTATTGGTTTGTCGACCAATCCATACTGACTTGGTCTCGGGGGTCGGGCTATAAATATATCTTACAGTTATATTTATAGTTTAAGTCATATTGCATATATATACATATATTCCATCTGCCTTTGTCTTTCTTTTTCTAATTCTTTATTTATTTACATGAGTTTAGTGGTTAAAAATGAATATTTACACATGAATGGAGTTTTGTTAAAGTATGAGAATTAGTGAGTATTTACATGTATTTGTTAAGGGTTTTAAGACAAAATACGATAGAAAAGTTAATGAATTATGGATTCATCAACCTCCTATACTTAAACTTTGCTAGTCCCTTAGCAAACACTTATTTTGAAAAAGTAAGTGAAAAAGAAAGAAAGTTAGAATGAATTTGTTTTCCTAAACCAATTCATGAGAACAGACAAAGGACAAAGCTCGATCGGGCCTGAAACAAGCATTTTGTCGGAACCTTAACTAGGATTAGGATTTCATCCTCAACAGTCTTCAAGTTCCATAATCCTTACTCAAGATCACTTCATCGGCTAGTTCAGACTCACTTATTCATATCGCAAACTCCATCATCCTTGAAGTCAACTTGTACAGTGTGTGAATTGATTTAGCTATTCCTGCTTAGAGAACCGAAGAAACCGTCAATCCCGGCTATACACTCCTATGGCTTCCTCATCCTGCTACTCTTTCCTCGGGGAGGGAGGTATTCCCTTCTGAGTTCAGTTCTGCTATGTCCACAATCGAATATAGGGAGAAGTTAGAAGAATGAGAAAAGAAGTGGAGTGCGACCAGTGTAGACGCATCTCCTTGTGAAGCCCAGCCGGTGTAGCTGAGTCTCCACTAAGATGTGCAGGCATATTTGGTGGAAGCTTTGACCAGTTTGGTCTATTTGGTGGCTTCTGCTTTGCTTTGACTTTGTAATTTGCTTGCTCTGCATTCATCTTTTGTGCCTCGACGGTTATAGAATCTTTTTAATCCGTCCATTTTTTGAGGTCTTAGAAAAATTGTGTCAGCAGATCCTTCCCTCATCCGAAGCAACTATCGCAACCCCAATCTCTCCCGTCTTTAGACATCAATGCCGCAAAGATAAGGATAGGAATGCACTACCAAGGTGTACTGTCCTTCGGAACTCCATGCGAGTTGAGCTAAGTGCAGAGTGCATGTGTTCAAGGTTGGTTCACTGGTGAAGAGTTGTACGGATGACTCCAAATGGTCTACTTAAGCTCAGATGACTTGATTTCCCGAATATGGTCTTACGGAACCCAAAGATTTTAAGTCACCAGACCTAAAGAGTCTAAATTCCAATTCCTAATCAGGCTCCTTACAATGAGAGTTAAAGGCCGTAATCAAGCTCCATCCTTCAGACTAGACTCAGTCCTTAGTTTCGGAAATCAAACTTATTCTGAAAAATGCGAATGCAAATGCAACCATGTTTTTGTGAAGTCTATTTTCTGAATTTTACTCATTTTTATGGATTTTAAGGATTTTGTAATTTTTACAAATTTTAGGACTTTGTATTTTTTATGGATTTTTATGATTTTTATAAACAGGGTTTTATTCACAATTTTTACAAGATAAATTTTATTTAAGTTAAGTGTCTAATGTATTTTACAAATTTTATCTACAAAGTATTTTACAAGGGTTGAATGGCTTTTATACAAATTTTAATAAATAGGATTTTAAATAAGTGTTATACATATTTTAAGTACAAGTTTTAATTACAAGTTTTAATTACAAATTTTAAGCATGTTTTACTTATTTATCAGGATTTTATAAATAAGAGAGTGAATTTTAAATTAACCGGTTCCCACTTTTTTATGGATTTTATAGATATAAAAAAATACATAAAAGTACGAGTTATGTCCGAAAGTATATATACAATATATACGCACCCCCCTATACTTAGCTTGAGCTATGTCCTCATAGCGTCAAAAGAGAAAAAGGAGGGCATAACTCGTGCTAAGTAAAAGTGGGTGAAAAAGAGATATCGATGACAAGTCAGTCAACCCCCCCATACTTACGACCAGGTTATCGTAAGTATTACGGGAGAGCAAAAACGGGATGACTGAATGAAAAGGATAAATAACGAAGAATTCAAAAGAATACGAAATCATCGAAATCACTCGGTCCCCCCTATACTTAGGATAAGGCATCCTAAGTATAGAAAAGAATGTAGCCAAAAATTGAGGATCAGTGATTCGTGAAAAAGAATGGCTATACAAAAGAATTAGTACAAAAATAAAACGTAAATCAACGGGCAATCGGTCCCCCCTATACTTAGGATCTGGTATCCTAAGCATAGAAGACGAGCAAGAACGGGGACGATTGTGGTCTATGAAGAATATACAAGTGTTGTGAATCTCTAGAATGGCTCAAAAGAATTTGTACAGGAAGAGGTGAAGGAATGATCATGATTCCTGTACAAAGTAGATCACTTCAGTACGGGCCAGATGATCAGTAGTCTCTACGAAGTGCTTCAGCATCTGCCCGTTGACCACGAACGGCTCTGCATCAGGTGACACATCTGATATCTCTATACTGCCATTGTCGTGCACCGTTCTGACTATGTACGATCCTTCCCACTTGCTTTTCAATTTGCCGGGAAAAATTCTCAACCTTGCATTGAACAACCAGACTTTCTGCCCAGGAACAAAGCTCTTGTGTCGAATATGTCTGTCATGCCATTTCTTCACTTTGTCCTTATAGATGAGTGTGTTCTCGTATGCTTGATTGCGGATTTCTACCAGCTCATTCAGATCTATCTTCCTCTTGGCTCCTGCTTTCTGTGTATCCATTAATATTTCTCGAATTGCCCACTCAGATTTATGCATGATCTCTACGGGCAAGTGGCACGGCTTTCCATAAACTAGCCTGAATGGTGAAGTACCTAAGGGAGTCTTATATGCAGTACGATAAGCCCAAAGAACTTGGTCTAGAAGAAGTGACCAGTTCTTCCTATCCGGTCGTACTAACTTCTGGAGAATTGATTTTACCTCCCTATTTGAGACTTCGGCCATGCCATTCGTCTGTGGGTGATAAGGAGAAGCTACTCTGTGATCGATGCTGTACTGTTTCACTAGCTTTTTCACCTCCTTATTAATGAAATGGCTACCCCCATCAGAGATAAGAATACGAGGGATTCCGAACCGCGAAATGATGTGTTCCCTTAGGAACTTGCAAACGGTATTACTATCTGCGGTTCGTGCAGGTATAGCCTCCACCCATCTGCTAACATAATCTACAGCGAGAAGGATGTACTCAAAGCCACTGCTAGAAGGGAACGGTCCCATAAAATCTATGCTCCATGCGTCAAAGATCTCGCAGATAATGACGGGTCGCATCGGCATTGCATCTCTGGCACTGACTGTCCCTACAGCTCTCTGACAATCTAGACAACTCTTCACGAATGTGCAAGCATCTCTGGTAAGAGTCGGCCACCATAATCCGCTCTGTAGTACCTTCTGTGCTGTCCTCTTCCCTGAATGATGTCCTCCTGATTCTAAAGAATGACACAAAGTGAGGACACTATTATATTCCTCCTGAGGAATACATCGCCTGTAAACGCAATCCGGTCCTTCGCGAAAAAGAATCGGATCCTCCCAATGGTAGTATCGTGACTCAGAATCGAGTTTCTCAACTATGTTCTTCGTCCAACCTTGAGGACTTTTCTGTGTGACCAAAAAGTTCACTATATCTGCATACCACGGAAGTTCTGTAACCGCAAAGATGCTCTCGTCTGGAAATCTCTCTGCGATTTCTGGCGTGTATTCATCTGAAGGCTGATCTGACTGTAATCGAGAGAGGTGATCAGCTACCACATTCTTTACTCCAGGTTTATCCTTGATATCCAAATCAAATTCCTGAAGTAAAAGAATCCATCTAAGAAGGCGTGCCTTGGCATCCTTCTTTTCCATCAAAAATCTGATAGCTGAATGATCGGTGTAAACTGTGATCTTAGAGCCAAGTAAATAAGATCGAAACTTGTCTAATGCAAACACTACTGCCAACATCTCCTTTTCGGTCACTGTGTAATTTCTCTGAGCATCATCTAAAGTCTTGCGGGCATAGTGTATAGCTATGAGAAGTCCATTCCTCCTCTGTCCTAATACAGCCCCGACCGCAAAATCTGATGCATCCGTCATGATCTCGAAGGGTAGAGACCAATCAGGCGGCTGTAGGACAGGAGCACTGATTATCTTTTCTTTTAGCGTGAGGAAGGCATGAAGACATTTGTCATTTAAAACGAACTCGATGTCTTTGCCTAATAATTCAGTTAACGGTTGGGCAATCTTGGAGAAGTCTTGAATAAACCGTCGATAAAAGCCGACGTGCCCCAGAAATGACCGTAACTGTTTGATGTTGGATGGTGGCTCGAGTTTCTTGATGACATCCACCTTGGCAGGGTCAACCTCCATGCCTCGCTGGGAGATGACGTGCCCCAACACGATCCCGTGAGTAACCATAAAATGGCTCTTTTCCCAGGACAGAACGAGATCTACCTCACAACACTTCTTCAGAACCTGGTCTAGGTGCGCTAAACAATCGTCAAAGGACTCACCATAGATCGAAAAATCATCCATAAAAACCTCTAGAAAATCACCGACCATGTCCGCAAAAATAGCAAGCATGCACCTCTGGAAGGTCGCGGGAGCGTTGCACAATCCAAAGGGCATCCGTCTAAAGGCATACGTGCCAAACGGACAAGTAAAGGTGGTTTTCTCCTGGTCTTCAGGAGCAATTGATACCTGGTTGTATCCGGAGTAACCATCAAGGAAACAGAAGTACCCCTTCCCTGCCAACCGTTCGATGACCTGGTCTATGAAAGGCAAAGGGAAGTGGTCCTTCTTCGTCGCGGTGTTAAGTTTCCTGTAATCAACACATACTCGCCACGACGTGGTTACTCTCTTTGGAATCTCCTCTCCACTCTCGTTTTTCACCATCTGAATTCCCGACTTCTTCGGGACAACATGTAATGGGCTAACCCATTCGGAGTTGGAGATAGGATAAATGAACCCTGCGTCACACCATTTCGTGATCTCTTTCTTGACAACTTCTCATAAAACCGGATTCAGCCTACGCTGAAACTCTCTGGAGGGTTTGCTGTCATGATCGAGATAGATATGATGTGAACACAAAGCAGGATTAATCCCGCGGAGATCGGATACAGTCCACCCAATGGCCTTGCGGTTTCTTTCTAGAATCTCCATCAGACGAGATTCTTGATCATCGGTCAAAGTTGAGCTGATAATGATCAGAAACTGTTGGTGTGGACCCGCAAGGAAGGCATATTTCATGTTTGGTGGCAAAGTCTTGAGTTCTGGCAAGGTAGTATCTGGATCTGCTGAAACATCATCTATATCTGTATGGGGATCTGTGTCGGTAGGTGATGTGTCTGCATTTTGATTATTCACCATCTCGATGTGCTCTAAAGTCGGACTACAGAAGATGTTCAAGACATCATCCGACTCCTCAGAATGATCAGAAGAGAATATGTCAACTAGATAGAATTCTGATTCATCTGAGATGGAGGAATTGTATAAAGTCTCTGAATCTGAAAGATCTGCATTAGTTTCATCAAAAGTCTGATCCCTTTGCTCATCATTATCCAAACTAAAATATAAAGTCCCATCGGAAGAGTTACCTCCTAAAGTCTCGGACCCGTCCTCTGTCAAACATTCTTGGGTCTCTACCTGGTATCTTTCGAGGTCGTCAAGGCGAACCTCATCCATGTAATCGCAGGAGGCTAAAGAACTCAGAAAATCTGAAGATGCATCACTGGAAGTGTTTGATTCTCTCGCCATCTCTATATGTACCTTTTCACCCTCGGTGCGAAAAGATACCTTCCCTGTATCATAATCAAAGAGAGCCTTTGCGGTCTCTAGAAAAGGCCTCCCGAGAATGATCGGGGTAAGGTGTAACTGTGCAGGGCAATTCATATCTAAGACCGTAAAGTCTACTGGAAATTGCAGACCCTGCACGGTTACGATAACGTTCCTAAGTATACCCTTAGGTCTCTTTACGGATCTATCAGCAAACTGAAGGATCGCGCGGGATTTGTAAAGAGGACCTAACTCGAGCTTCTCGAGTAAGGAAGCGGGTATCAGATTGATCGAGGAACCGTTATCTAATAGAGTGCGATCGAATTCGGCTTTTGCGATCTCGCATCTGACATAATGTGCACCTGAGTCTTTCTTCTTCTTTGGAAGCTTATTCTGTATCGCACAGGATGTTGCCTTAGTCAATACATGCTTTTCTGTTCGGGATCTCTTTTTCCTACGTGTGGTGCATCTGTTTTTCAATTGATTCTTAAGCGTAGGAAATTATACTAAGGCATCATGGAGAGGGATCTTCAGAAATATATGATCTTTGAGCAACTTTTCAATCTGTGGAGATTCAGGATTATTTTTGGTCTTTTTCTTTCCTTTTCCAAACAAAGCATCGGGAAAAGGAATAAAGTCAGGAGTCAGAAAATCAGAACTTTTATTCAACTCATTGGAATCAGCTTGTACATCGAGAGTCTTAGAATTATTTACAAAACTCTCTAAGACAGGGGAAGAAATGTTTTTGTCTGGGGATTCTGCCTGATCTGGCGTGATATCATCATCTGAGTCGCCAGTATCCATATCTGAACTGTTGGCATTGCTCCCGTCTCTTGATTCTACGTCCTCATCCTCTTGCGGTTTCTCCTCCTCTGCATTAGGATCATGCTCGTGCTCCTCTGGTACCCTCTCCTCCTTTCCAGTAGGTGTTTGCGGTGATCTACCGCTCCTGAGACGAATGAAGTTAGACAAAAATTCAGGAAACGAGATCTTACCTGTAGGATCTACCTGATCTGGATGCCTCCTCTTGTTGTTCGGATTCATCTGAGGCTGGGCTGGAAGAGTAGTCTTTGGCACGGTTAACTCGTCCAGACGACGGTTAACCTGCTCCATCTCTGTCTTGTGTGCGATCTGGAGCGTACTGAGCATATCCATGATCTGGTTGAGCGCCTGGGCCTGTGAAGACATCTCTGGTTCGGTGTGGTGGCCTTGGCTTGCTCCTCTCTCCTGCCTTGGCGTGAAGTGCTGAGAGGTGGAAGGCTGAGAGTAGCGCTGAGGTGTAGAAGAAGACTGCTGCGGCTGCTGAAAAGGATAATTCGGTGAGAATTGGGCAGGGTGTTGATAAGAAGGTTGCGGTCTCTGATGGTAAACGTTCGGATGAGACTGTTGCGGCATGAAGCTCTGACGGTGCTGGAATTGCGGACGTCCATGCTGTGGATGACCGTACGTCTGCTGCTGCTGATGATTCGGTATACTCGGCTGCTGCATCGGAGTATACCAAATCCCGTTGATCTCGAAAGTGGCTTGCGGCTCTACCTCCATCTCTGTGGCGCTGATGATATGGCCGGCATTGGCATGAGACTGATCCTCATGCCAATCGATCTGCGGAATCTCGGGCTCGCTCTGAACATAGTGTATCTGACGGGTGGGTGGAGCGGGTGCGATCCTCCGTGCTGGCTGTGAAGAAGTCTGGCTCTGCTGGTACTGGAGCTGAAGATCAGAGACCTTCTTCGAAAGATCACTCAGCTGCTGAGGTAGAGATGAGAGTTTCTCCAACTCTCGCAGCGGCTGTAGGTCCTGGACCTGCTTGTGAATCACGTCCACCAACGTCAACTTCTCGCTAATAAAGCCCATGTTGGTGTTGGATTCAGAATCTGATATATTCGCCACCTTATGATGCTCTCGGTGATGTGGTGGTTGTGGGGCTTTCTGAAATGCCCGAGTAGAGTCTACAACTCTCGAGTTCTCGGCCATCCCTTCGAAGATGGCCCAGACTGACTCGGCGTCCTTGTTCAAGTAACTGCCGCCACATGCGGCACTCACGAGCCCCTGAACCTCCGGCTGGAGTCCTCCAAAATAATTTTGCACTAGCACCTTCATTGGTATCTCATGATGCGGACATCTCTCCGTTAGGTCCTTGAATCGATCCCATGCCTCATGGAATGATTCGTTCGGCAATTGCGTAAAGTTGGAGATCTGACTCCTCATCATGTTCGTCCTTCCTAGAGGAAAATATTTGCGCAGGAAGGTGGACTTCAGGTCGTCCCACGTGGAGATTTCTCTTCCCAGATGGCCCAGCCAATAAAGGGCCTTATCGGCTAATGCAAAAGGGAAGGCTTTGAGGCGCACGGCTTCCTGCGTTACTCCTGGATAGCAAGCCGTTCCGCAGATCATCTCAAACTGCTGCAAAAACGTGAACGGCTCCTTTGCGGCATTCCCATAGTACTTGGGAAGCAAAGAGATGAAGGACGGTCGGAGTTCGTATGGCCCTTGATTCGGCGGTAGCCGAATCCAGTGATGGAGCGTTCGAGCGCCCGGGTCATACTCGTCCCGTAAAGTAGCGGGAACCGCAGGCGGTAAATGGTTCCCGGCCCCTGCTCTCAGTGCGGCTAACTCAGCCTGCAGTTCGGTCTGAACTCTATACTGTTCTCGAATCTGTAGATTCATCTGCTGAAGTGTGTCGAGAATACATGTCGTGACATCTCCGTTCTGCTCTGCTCTTCCCTCCTGATGATCCTCAGCTGGTGGCCTCTCGTCTGCTGTTGATGCTTTCCCACGAGCCATCTGGTCGTCTGTAAAATAGAAATTCTCGTAAAAACTCATCGAGAAATATTCAGGAAATCTGGATGATGTATTGAGGCGAGGGTCTGCCTCAATAATCTGGCCAGGAGGCGAGGGAGTCTGGGTCTGACTCACCTCGAGATCGGATGGGACCAGCTCGGGAAGAGGGTCATCCCGAGCCTGTGAAGACATACGCTCGACGGTGGACGGTCGAAAGCTCACAGAGTCTGAGCCGAAAAGCCGTCGAGACGTCATCTTCGATGTCAAGAGGAGATCGGGAGAGCACGTGTACGATTCAAATGAAGAAGGAATGCGAAAGCCGCGGAAACTCACGCCCCGCAAACAAACACAAAGCAAACCCCGTTTTCACCAACTCAACCCTGATGAAGACCGTAAGAGTTCGGCCTTTTTATCTTTTCAGTTTTAGGGTTGTGATTAGCAATCGTTGCGGTTACGCGGGCTGAGCAAGCCAATAGGTGCCCGATAGTTTCTCCAAGACACTGGCCCGAATCCTTACACGAGACCACTCGCACTCAGCCAGTATGGGAGTAAGTACGGACCGTTTCCGGGTACCCGTGTTACTTGAGGACGGAGCCTTGCGTAGTGTCCTCTAAACCTCCCACTCTGCTAAGTAAACCCGGACCGTTTCCGGCTACCCGAGCTTACCCACTGAGGAACGGTGATCAGGTGTATGGACCCAGTAGTATCCCGCAAGAAATAAGGGGTTTTGTCTCTATCCTTAAGTGTCGGCTCTCGCGCTCGCGCACTCTGAGAATTGTGCGGGGGTTACTCTCCCCAAATCAATTGAATCGATTTACGGTTTTTGATCAGATATTTTTAGCAGTCCCAATTTTAGTTTTTGCAATTTTTATGGTATTTTCAAACAACGTCTATTTTTGTCTTTTTGTTAAAAACCCTAAAGCAAGCACCTAGGTTGCAAGTCCTAAAACTAGCTACGCGGCACAAGCAGATAGAGAAAAAAAACCTAAACAATCATCTAGAAAACCGCGGAAAACCGATAAGCGATAAAAAACCATGGTGGGTGCCCTGATTTACCGGATACACGGTATCCGATGAATCAAGCCCCTAAAAAATGAATGTTTTATTACTAATTACAACTCTCTCCCTTTCTCTCTCTTTTACAAGGAAAAGGATACTAAGTCTTTGCTCCTCTGCAGTCGACTCGTGAAGAAGAAGTCGACCTCTGCTCTTTCAACTGACTCGGCTTCCGAAGTAGCCGGTTGATCCTGCAGACCCTGCAAAGATGATTAGCACAAAAGAATTGATCGAGAAAGCCGAGAAAGCCATAAAGAAACCAAAAAGAAACTCAGAAAATAAAGCACGAAAAAAACCGTACGAAAAACCGTACGAAACAACACAAAGAGAAGAGAAAGAATTAAATCACGAAAAACGAAAAATCCAAGGAATCTAACGCCTCCCCGGCAACGGCGCCATTTTGATGGGTGTCTAAATATCGAGATTCGCGGCTTTCACTTTTTTTTAAAGAAGAAGGAAGAAAGTGAATTGATGTCGGTTGTAGCAGAAAGCCGCGAAAACAGAAAAGGTTTTTCGATCTTTAGACCTATCAAACAAATACAGTTTTCTGTCGGAAAACCGTTCACTATTTATTTAACCAGGCAAGTGTTCCTGGGTCGAACTCAAGGAGGCAGAATATATTCCCTAGATTTCTCTTCTCGTAATTTTATTTTAACTCTTCTCTAAGTCTGAGCGCTTCTCTTTTTGGATTTTTAATTTTTGTTATTTTTATTTGATTTTATTCTTTTCAAATTTTTATTTAATTTTCAAAAATGGATATTTTTCAAAAGATTTATTTATTATATAGTAGGTGGAAAGAATATAGGTGATATTATATAGTATAGGTGAACGAGGTTCGAGCCGCGTACTCGAACTACAAAAAAACCAAAACAAAACGAGGCGGTTTTCGATAAAATCAAAACACGTCAAAAACTCGTCGAAAAGCCGCGAAAACTTTATACTAGCTAGCTGGGGTAGTTGTATAACTACCATCCAAGAATCGTCGAAATCCAAGGTCACAAGAGCAAGATATAGCCCCTACAGCCCAGGGGCATAAGCGTAAGAAAACTAATTAAAATTGTTCTCAAATTGGTCCTGGAGGACTGTTCTGCAAGAAAACTAAACAAACTCTTACGTTTAGGTCCCTGAGGAGGGACCTATTTGCAATTAAAGAAAGGTCTGGAGGCGGTGTGTAATTGCTGGAAACTACGCTGGGCTCATGATGCAATTTCTCCACCGGTTTAGCTTCTACGGCCGAGATTAGAACGTGAAAGCGATGATCGGACGCTTTTCCTCGTGACACGTGTCGACAGCCTGTACTCCGGCTGTTCTTGAGTCTGTTGAAACGCTGACGACGGCGCCTCCTTCTCCGAATTCTCGCGGTCAAACGCCGGCGAATGGTGCTCTCCGGCGGGGCCAGAGGGGTGGCTCCTCCACCCCTCGAGCTCGCCCGCGGGTGTAAGTGGTCGGAGACGGCCTCGATCAGTGGTGGTGGCTCGAAGAAGATGGTGGTCTCGGCACTGGTGACTTGTTGCAGTTCTGGAGTCTGACCTTGAAGGTGAATTTCAATGAAGCTCGAAAATCCTCAATGGTGAATAACACCCTCGCGATGATCCTGGACCTGCAAAGTATCCAAACATATGCTCGATTCGAATTGAATCGGCCAATAGTTGAATGATTTTAAGCCCCAAAGATAAACAAAAACTTGTAGTTTCCAGCTAATCAACCAAGATGCGAGGAAGAAGATGGTTTGCGAATCGATTGGAGGTGAATCTAAAATGAATCGAGAGGTGTTTAGCTTGTGCGGATTAGATGAATGATTAACCTATCTAAAGCAGTGATTAGCCACGCTAATCGTGGCTCGGGGATCAAGAAATAAAATCGCAAAATGGAGGAATAAGGTCTATGAGTTCCAGGTGTATTACCTGGAAAATGATGCTCGACGGACGACCTTGGCCGGAACTTCACGCGGCGATGGCGGCGATGCAAGGCGTTGCTCCGCCTTGGAACTCTTCTCCGACGATCCTTCTTCCTCGCGATCTCCTCCCTTGGCGCTGTCACCGCTCGAGTTGGTTGGAACAAAGCTTGGAAGTTAGGTAGTCGGTACAACCAGGAGCTGGAGCTTTGAAGGTTGGAAAAGTTGTTTAGCTATGGCGACTTGGAGGGCTTTTATAGGGAGATCGGCTTGGGCTCCAAGTCTGATTTAAGGGTGGTGAGGTAGAGGGTAGTTATGAGGATAGATCTAAGGGTTTAGGATGGTCGGAGTGGTTAGAAATCGCGCGGGAAAAATCAATGAAGTTGGCCGGTCAGAACAGAAGTCGGCAGACCTTCTTCTTGGGGAAGAAGGCCTAGGTGCTGACAAGTGTCAGCACCTGGTTGGTCCAGGAGTATAAATAGCTTATAAATTAAATATAAAATAGATAATTACATTATTTCAAATAGGTATAAATACAAGAAAGTTAAATAAATTTATTTTCTAAATTATGGCATAATTACTTTTAATAAATAATAAATATTATTCAAAATATAAATATTTTATTCATAAATATGTATTTATAAATAGGTTTTGAATTTTTATTTTAATAAATAATTAAGTAAAAAATTAATTTTATATTTTCTTAATTATTAGGGTATTAAATAAGGCTTGTATGAATTTTTATGGATTTTTATGAATTAATTTACATATTTTAATAAATAGAGTAAGTGTCTATATATGTCAATTATACATATATTTTAAGGTATTTGATTTTATAAAAATAATAAATAGTTTCCAAAAATTATGAAATAATTTATGGTGAAATTACAACATCATGAAATAGTTTAAAAATTATAAAATTAAGAAAATAATAAATAAGGTGTGTTACAAAAAATAAATAACCCAGAAACCCCTTTGTCTTTTGGTCCCAAAACCGACTTTTTGCAAACGGACTCCGAATTCAATGAAACCGCCTTTATTAATTAGATAATATTATTTTATGAACTTTAAAGGTGAGTAGAGTGAAATTGGAGTTCGTATGAGGAAGTTATGATGTTTGGAAGTTGAGATTTTGACAATTTGTAAGCTGGATTTCTTGGCATATTTACAGGATAATATTTTTAACTTATTTTTATATTTTTATTTACATTTTTATGAATAATTAGGCAAAATATTTGGTGAAAATATGTTAAGATGAAATAATTAAAATTCTTTGAAGTTTTGTATTTATTTGATAAATAGTGAAAGGTGTGGATTCATGTGATAGATTATTTTTTATTTGGTTTTCTTTCCTTATCTCCCCCTACTTATTGGTTTGTCGACCAATCCATACTGACTTGGTCTCGGGGGTTGGGCTATAAATATATCTTACAGTTATATTTATAGTTTAAGTCATATTGCATATATATACATATATTCCATCTGCCTTTGTCTTTCTTTTTCTGATTCTTTATTTATTTACATGAGTTTAGTGGTTAAAAATGAATATTTATACATGAATGGAGTTTTGTTAAAGTGTGAGAATTAGTGAGTATTTACATGTATTTGTTAAGGGTTTTAAGACAAAATGCGACAGAAAAGTTAATGAATTATGGATTCATCAGTGATCCCTGATTTCTTGGGCACAACATGCAGCGGGCTCACCCATTTGCTGTCGGAGATGGGATAGATAAATCCCGCATCGCACCATTTCTGGATCTCTTTCATAACAACCTCCCGCAGGTTCGGATTCAACCTTCTCTGCAGTTCTCGAGAGGGCCTGCAATCTTCTTCCAGAAAGATGCGGTGTGAGCAAAGTGACGGATTGATCCCATGGAGATCAGAAGTTCGCCAGCCTATCGCCTTGCGGTTGCGTTCAAGAACTTCCATCAGACGAGATTCTTGGTCTTCGATCAGATGGGCATTGATAATGACCGGGTGCATATTAGATTCTCCCGCAAGGAAGGCGTACTTCATGTTGGAGGGCAAAGGTTTTAGCTATGGCGGGGTCTGGGCTGCTTCCGTGGTGACTTCAGCTATCAGTGCAGGTGGTGATTCATGCAACTGTTCGGTGTCCACCTTGTTCTGATCTGTTTCTTCTCTCAAATCCTGACAGAATTCCTCAATATTTTCTTCTTCATTCAAGGATTCTTCAGACTTCAGCTCTTGGTTCTGAAGGCACATTACTCCCACAGCAGTTTCTTGTAGTACATCAGCAAGTTCCTCATCTTGATTGATACAGGGGAATTCGACTACGGTGTCCATTTCCTCCTCGGAACAGAGGAGTTCATGGATCTCATTGTCATCCAGGAATAGGTTGGTATCTTGAATTTCTGCCAGGAAGTCGCAGTCGTCAGCATACTCAATCACCTTTGCACATGCGGTAGATGTCTGCTCAGCATGTGTTCCCTCAGACAGGGTCTCTACTCTGATTATTTCGCTGCCAGCGCCGAAAGTGATTTCTCCCGTCCCATAATTCACAACTGCGTTTGATGTCCGCAGAAATGGTCTTCCGAGTATGATCGGGGTGAGGAGTAACGGGGAGGGGACGTCCATATCTAAGACCACAAAATCGACCGGGAATGACTTTCCCTGAACCGTGACGATCACGTCCTCCAACAGGGCCCTGGACCGCTTGACTGACTTGTCTGCAAACTGCAAAATCATCTTTGTAGGCTTGAGCGGCCCTAGCTTGAACTCCATGAGTAGTGAGGCTGGCATCAAATTGATAGAAGACCCGCTGTCGAGAAGTGTTCGTTCGAACTCTTGATTGAACATCTGACAACGTACAAGAGGTGCTCCCATATCTGTCTTTTTATCCGGTAGGTTGCTGATGGTGTTGACGGTGGCCATTGTGAGGATGTGCTTTTCAGATTTGCCACTCTTGCTTCTGGAATTGTGGGGGTTCAGCCTGCGCTTGGTCGTGCATGCCTCTTTCAATCCTTTCTTTACAGCTGGCATGTACTCAAGAGCTTTCATCAATGGCATATTCAGCACCAAATTCTGAATGATCTCAATGATAGCAGGATCAGACAAAGCATTTTTCAAATTTTCCATTTTTTTGTGTTTTTTCATTGCTTCAAGAAAAGGAATATTTACAAACTCTTCTCCAATATCATTCAAAATAGTGTCCATATTGTTGTTTACAGGTAGATGACAAAAAGGAATAGATTCATCTACAATTTGCGGACCAAAAGTGACAGGCTCGGCTTCAGGTGCTGGCGTTGGACTCGCTGCAGGTGTGGTGCTCCTCCTGCCAGGAACTGGCTGTAAGGCAGGTGCAGGCGTCTCCAATGCTGGTTGATCTCCACCGAGGTTGCTGCTATCTTTTTGTATTTTTCTGATTTCTTCATTTTTTGTGGTTTTCTGGATGCTGGTGCTGCTCCCAAAATGCTGGCTGGCCCTGGTGTTGGATGGACTGACGATTCCCCGTCAGATGCGATGTGCTTTCCCTTCACCGTCGCCAATGGCTGAAGTGTCCTACCGCTCCTGAGAGTAACAGCGTTAGATAAAAAACAATTAATTTCACCTGATTCGGGTTGGACACTGCCGGCTACCTGCTCCTTGCGTCGGAAATTGTTAGGGTTAGCTTCGACCTGGGCTGGTATGACGGTTTTGGCTGCCGTCAGGTCGTCGATCTTCTGGTTCATCTCAGCCATATTCTTCATTAGTTGCTCTAAACAGGCCAGGGCCGGATTGACTGGCACAATCTCAGAGGAGTCCCCCTGCTGGGGTCTAGAATGCTGATAGGGTTACTGAGATTGCGACTGATGACCTTGTGAAAATTGCTGAGGCGGAGGGTTTGAGGAGTACTGTGAGTTGTGCTGATTGTATTGAGCAGCCGGTTGCTGGTGATATACCTGTCCGTGATATCCGGACTGCTGAGGACCGTGCTGGTAATTCTGCCTCCATGTGTTCCCATATGATGGAGGCCGGTACTGGTAAGACTGCTGGAAGGGTCTCCCACCCTGCTATTGCTGCTGATAGGGCCTATTGCCCATGTTCTGACCCTGAGAATGTCCCTGAGGATGGGTCAGCTGCGCTTCATTGTTCCATACGCCATTTATTTCCTGAATCAGTGGCGGGGGTGGAGAGAACTGTTCGGGGTACGCTGACTGGGCTCTGGTTGATATACAACCATCTGTGTCTGGGGCTGCGGGGGCTGCTCCGGGGCCTGCACGTAGTACACGTGCTGGACCGGTTGGGGCTGTTGTGGAGTCGGCTGAGGATGTTGCTGCATGGCAGGCTCCTTCTTCTCAGCACTCGGCTCTGCAGAGGTAGACACAGAGTTGCACATGTTGGCGTTCAATGCTCGAACGAGCTGCTCCAGCTGCTGATAGATCTGGTCGAGCTTCTCCAAACCTTGGGTCCTCTTTTCAATGACTGCCAGTTTTTAGAGGTCCTGTGACCTCTTCTCGATGATATCCACCTTGGACAGGTGGCTCCCAATGATGCTCAGGTTGGAGCTCTCATCCTTGTCCTCGGTGTGAGAAGCCATATTAACTGGTTTGCTGATGGCGGTTGGTGTCTTCATGTAGATTCTGGACGAGGATTGGGCTGCTTCTCCCCCAGCCATTTCTTCGAAGACGTTCCACACCATGTCCTCGTCCTTGTTGAAATGTGAACCGCCGCAAGCTGCATCTACAAGCTTTTGGCTCTCAAATGATAGCCCCCCAAAGAAGTGTTGTACGAGACTGGTCTTTGGTATTTCATGGTGGGGGCACTTTTCCTGGAGATCTTTGAATCTCTCCCACGCTTCATGGATTGTCTCGTGGGGCTGCTGGCAGAAACTGGAGATCCGGGCGCGCATCTGATTTAATCTCCCAAGAGGATAGAATTTACGGAGAAAGGCCGATTTCAATCCCTCCCAGGTGGTGACGACCTTCCCCAGATGGTCGACCCAATAAAGGGCCTTGTCTTGAAGGCTGAAAGGGAATGCGGTCATCTTAACTACATCAAGAGGGACTCCGGGGTAATGAGTAGTGGAACAGATGCGGCCGAACTTCTTGAGAAAAATGTATGGTTCTTCAGTGGTGTTCCCATGGAAAGTGAGAAGCAATGACAGAAATTGAGGCTTTAGCTCGAAGTGAGCATGCATACGTGGAATTTGAATCCACTCAGTGATGCGCCCTGCTCCTGGGTTGTATGTCTCCTTGAGTGTGGGCTTGGGCTGCGGCGGATCTTCTTCTGCTGCTTCATATTCGGGTCCCACTGAAAACTCATCATTGACTTCATGGAAATTGGGATCAAAGTTCGGGTCATCCTCTCGTCGACCGTCTCTCGCATCGGCCCTCCTCCTCAGATCGTTCAGCATGTCCTGGAAGGCTGTCTGTGCCAGGGCCTGATTAGTCAACTGCTGCTGAATGGCTTGGATGGAAGCCAACAGCTGACTGTTCACCTCGCCCTGCGTGGTATATTGTCCTTCCCCTGTATTGACCTCAGGTTCCGGTGGGGCCTGCGGTCCTTTTCCTCTTCCTCCTGCCATCTCAGACTGCACTTGAATCTCTGACTCTTGATCGGGTGGAGGATCTGCATGACGGAGTAAACCCTGATCAGTATCTTCCTCAGCACCTGTTGTTGAGATGAATCTGGGATTAAGGTCAATCCCAGAATGTCGTGAATGGAGCATATGATATTGACTGAAATCGACCTCCATCCACAAGGGGTTATTTCGAGGAAAAGAGTAATCCCGGTTGATTGGAAGGGGAAGAGCGAGTTTGGGTTGCGAGTCCATTCCGAATAGCGGATTTATTGGAAAAAGACAAGTATTAAAAGAGGCGAGAATAGGGGAGTCCAAGGAGACATTCGCAAAATCTGAATTAACTTCTCGGAGATCACCCCTCTTTATTGAAGATGTCGATATCACAGAATCGATGTGGGTGTCGGCAAGGTCCCGACTAAACCATCCGTGTGACGACATCTTGAGAAGATCAAGAGGAAAGGATGTTGGATGAAGAGCATGAGGGTAACAAGAAATAAAGAGGATTGCAAAACAGTAGAAGGCTCACAATGAGCAAGGGTCAAATAGAAGGGGAACAAAATTTGCGCAAGGGCGCGATATTTTTGATCTTTGACCTAAATGTAGCTAGCAACCAAACACAAGACAAGGGAGTTCACCAACTCAACGCGTGAAGCCGTGAAAGTTCGGCTTTTATCTTTGTAATTTTTATCTCGATTCCAGGAATTTATCTTTGAACGAGTCCTTAGAGCGCTACGCCTATAGGAGCGAGAGTACTGCCGGAAAAGTATTCCCGTACTTGTCCTCCTCTTGTGTAACTTGTAACTTGCGCTTTTTAAGGTCCTTGTAACCCTTCCTGGATCCCTACTCAGCCAAAGAAATAGAGGGAGGAAGCCGATAGGCGAAACCGATACTTCGGACCTCGCTCGCAACGGAATCACCCGTGAGCGTGCAAGATCCTACTCGGACGCAGCCGGTGAGACAGACACACCCGTGAAGGCGTGGCCTATGCTCGGTACTTCGGACAAGGTCAATGCTCACACAATAGTGAGTCACCAATGGCGACCAAGCCCTACTCGACTACGTACGATAGTAGCGCCAATACTTCGGAAATCCAGGCGATACACAAGGCAGCCACAAGTTGGGTTTTTGGCTCTAATCCTTACGAAGCGCTCACCTCACTTGGAAGGAGACCTTCCCATGCAACCTGAAAACAAGTGAGGGTGTTACTCTCCCCAATCAATGAGTCCAATTACCAATTTTATTTAAGTCAAAGTTTTCTTAGCAGTCCCTTTTTTTATTTTTTTTTGGTGTTATCGCTTCTTTTGAGTGAATTCAAACAAGCGCCTAACGATTTTGTATTTTCTTTATCCTAATTTATCCAAAATCAGAGGGAAAAGAGTCGGGAAAAGCCAATGCAAGTCGGCACCAAGATGGAAATCTCACCTTTGTGCCTAAATGATGGATGCAAAGTAAGAAGACTTACAGCGAATCCCAGCTCTCTCCATGCGGGATGCAAAGCAGAAATTTATAAACCTAATCTATATGCCGGTATGCAATGCGGAAATCGTCCTAAGATAGGCAACTGCTAGCGTGAAGAACCACAAGCTAATCACTCAACTCCAATCCTAAGGTCCGGTCTAGGCTCACCCCTCCTCTGCTCAACACACTTGAGTTAGGAGAAAGCGCTTTACAGGGAGAGCTCGCAGCGCGCGGATCAAGGAAGAGTGACTTCGCTGTTTAATTAAACTAAGTCCAAGCACGATCTATAGGTACATGCAATTGTTGTTAAGGTGTTTGGACCTAATCTAAGCGATCAAGCAATGCCTAAATCTAAGAGCTCAATCCACAAAAGAAATGAAAAAGAAAACAAAACCGGAAAATGACAGTCGATAAAACACGAGAAAGCCGCGGTGAGCCCCCGGGTGAACAAACACCCGGAAATTAGGCCCGAAGTGTTCAAGTGTCCAAGTCCTGTATTATTACAAATTAAACAAATCACTCTCTCACGAAAAATGAAAAACAACTATCTCTCTCTCTCTCTAGCCCTCCTGCTCTCTCCTTGCGGCTAGGGTAGAATAGCCGGCTCCTCCTCCCAAGGCTGCACAGGATCCCATAGGCGATCCTCCTCGATCAGCGGTCCCTCGCAAGAAAACAAAAGAGATGTCAGACAGTTCCAAATAAATGATGCACAAGAGACAAGTAATCAAAAATGGCTAAGTAAATAAAAGACCCAAAAGGTACTCTACAAGCCGATGCTCCCCGGCAACGGCGCCAATTGAAAAGCGGAAAAGCGAGAGCCGCTGAATAGTGGTCTGACAAATCAGACTCACTGTCGCTGACGCGACTACTCAAGCTTCTTCGTTCTTCAACAATTAACCCACACAATCAATCGAGGAATGAATAGCAAGGATTAAAATTTAATATACCCTACTAAAGATGTACAATGGCAAGCAAGTAGGGGTCGAACTCAGGAAGCAAGGGTGTAGAGCATAGATAAAAATATAATCCTAGGTCTGATACACAACTTAGCCAATCTAATTTCTTTTTGTGGGTTTTTAATTTTGAATTTTTTTATTTAATTTTTAATTTAATTTTTAATTTTGTATTTTGATTTTTTTTAATTTTCTGATTTTTATAATTTTATATTTTATATTTTTTTCTTTTTTCAATATTGGAATTTAAAACCAATGCAATAGAAGATAAGATAAAATATTTATAAAAATGTGCAAAAATAACCAAAAATTCAGAAATAAAATGTTTTTGATATTTTTAGGATTTTTTACTATTTTTGTGATTTTTGGGAATTTTTCTAAGTGTTTTTGGTATTTTTAAATACTAAAATAGGAGAGAACAGTGAAAATTGTGCTGGCTGTGAGTAATATGGGAGTTAAAAATAGCAAGCAGCAACCAAAATTTTTCACACTAATTTTCAAATAAGGAGAATAAAATATGGAGTAAACAGGAACTGAGTTTAATATTTTTGGAGTTTTCTACAATTTTATGGATTTTTTTGAAGTTTTTCAGTGTTTTTAAATTTTTAAGGTTTTTCTTTTGAGATTTTTAGTGAATTTTGGCTTGAAAATAAAGCAGGTCAAAACACACCACAAAGAATATTTTTGGAATTTTTTAAGATCTTTTAATATTTTTTTGGTATTTTCTAAGCTAGACAGTGCTGAAACAACATGTTTTTTATTTTTAATAAATATAAAAATACAATAAAATTAAAAACTAAAAACATGGCGTGAAAGTAGAAGCAAACAGGAGCTTAAACCTATTTTTTGAGAATTTTTAGCAATTAAATGAGGCGTGAAATAAATAGGCTAAGCACACAAAAATCCTAAGCCTGGCAGGGGTATAAATGTAATTATAAAAACATCCAGGGGCTCAGATGCAAATTTCACCAAAAAGACAGTCACAGATCACGTGATATGTTATTCATAGGGGCATAATTGTAATTAATGAAAACCGGCTGGGCATACATGCAATTTCTCCAAAAAGATATTTAATTAACTACGCACAGGGATGTAATTACAAATAACTAAAAGTTCCGGGCCGAACATGCAAAATACCCAAAAGTCACGCGCCTCAGTCACGTGAGGTGACGTGGCGTGGACTAAAATGCAAATAGTGAAACTGTGAGGGCCTGAGTGTAAATATTACAAAACTTTTTAAACTACGAACGAAAGTTTTTAGACTAAAAGGCAAATGCAAAAAGTCGTGGGTAGAAGATGCAAAATACCCATGGGCTCGATCGTGCGGCCGATGGCGATTCACTTGGACACGTGGCGAAGATCGAGCGGCTGGTACCCCTTCGTCGTGGACGGCTGAGATTAAATCGTGGACGGTCAATCCAACGGTGGGGAGGCGCAGGCGATCGGACGGCTGGCATCGCGTCTGGAGGAGGCGTCGGATCCAACGGCAGGGAGGGGTTCACGAAGAACACCTCCCCGGCGAGCTTCGGACGGCGACTGCAGCCGACACACGGTCGCTCCGACCCCAGAATCAAGGGCAAAAGGATCCTGGGATCCTTCTGCGTCAGATGATGGCCTCCGGCGAGGCGGAGGCGGCGTGAAGCGGCCGGACGAGGAAGGTGACCTGGGCGGAGGAACCTGGAGTCGATGATGGTCGTTGGAGCCTTCTCGGGGGCTCGGACCTGCAGGGTTAAGTTCACAAAGACCAGGCGAGAAAAATGGGGGTCTCGGGTGATCCGATGGGGGCGAAGAGTGGGTCGAGCGATGAGCTCCGGCGAACGGCGGAGAAGGGAGCTCGGGCGGCTCGATCTAAGCGAGATCGAGATGAATGGAGGGTGTTGCGTGATGACTGAGCGACGAGGGAGAGAATGGAGGGGGTCTGAGGTCGAGTCGAGGCGTTAAGTGATCGGAAATGATGGGCGGAGCTCAGCTCCGCCGTGGGTTCGATCAACGATTCACGGCGATTGGATGAATGACAAGCAAAACTGCTACTTAGCTAACCTAAACTACGCTACAGCTACAAGAAAACGAAGAGAAAAGGGGAGGAAACTCACCAGAGGCGGCGGGCTGTGAAGCACGGCGGAGCTCCGGCGAGGGGTCGAATCACTTCGATTCAACACCAAACAACGCAAACCCCGGGTCGATTCGACTCCTACTGTCACTAGGAGCATGAAGAGGTAGAGGTTTTTGGTTGAAAATGGCGGAAGAAGGATTAGATTCAAATCAGGAGGTTCTTTTTGTAGGGTTGACGATTGGCGTGGAAGACGAGGCTCGAACCGCCTCGATCAGTGGTCTTCAGCCCCAGATTTCACTAGGGCGTGAATCACCATTGATCGAGGAGCAAAAATGCAGAAGACCTCATCATGGATTAGTGCAAGGTCAAGCCTAGGAAATGGCGCGAAGATGGGACAAAACCTATCTGACACGCCTGGAGGAGAAGGTCAGACAGTTGACCTAGGTCAACTATCAGACCAACCTGGTTGGTCCACGTGGACCAACCAGGAAAAAATCCTCAAAACATTATTTCAAAAATCGAAATAAAATAGTAAATTAATGAATTTCATTTTGGTTAAAAAAACAAAAATTGTTTATTAATTTATGAAGTATTTTATTATGATTTTTAATTATTTGTATGAGGCTTATTTTTACAAGTTCACTTTTTAGCCCCTTTATAGGTATAATACCTATGTGTTTTAGCATTTTATTTTTATTTTATGTATTTTAATGTTATTATTGTTATTTAGTATTTTATAAAATCATAGAATACTTTTATATACACAAATATATTTTTATTTTATTTTATTGATGTGTTTTGTACATTTACTAAAAAATAGGTGTTAAGTAGGTATGGGTATAGGTAATATACCTATGCAACCTATATACAAGTATTTTCATTTTGAATTCTCTTTGCATTTTTATTCTAATTTTAATACACATATTTATTATAAGTAATATTTACAACATTATAAAAATATAAATTTATAAAAATAATAAACAAATAATAAATTGAATATTTTAATCTGTACAATGTACAAAGGGGTCCAAAACTCAACTTTCAAACTGTAGCTCCGCCAAATGCGAAACCACCGCCATTGGATAGATTATTTTATTCTATATACAATTAAAGGTGAGTATGCTGCATTTGGAGTTGTCAGTTGTGAGATACGGGTCTGGAAAGTTGGGATTCTGGATTCTTATTCAGACCATAACTTTTTATCTGTACATTATTTTTTTTGTGAAATCAATTTTATATTTTTCTTTATTAAATTATCTACAACTTTCATGTACAAAGTTTCTTTATTTGATGTATAAAAAGTGGAACCAAAAATAGGTCCCAAAATGAATAAAGAATGAATTAATAATTATAGGTATTTGGCCCTTATCTCCCCCTACTTTATTCCTTGTCGACCTATTCATCAAGATGCCTAGGTCTCGGGGGTTTTGGGTCATAAAATATTTACAATATTTTATTCTTTTTCTTTTCTTTATTTATTCTATAATTTTGGCTTTAATTACAGCATTTTATACACTATATAAATGCACATGCATGAATGCTAAGATGCTCTATTTTAAGGGTATTTACAGGCATTTGCTAGGGTTTTTGGTGCCAAAATGATAGAATAAAGATGATGAAATGTGGATTCATCATCATCATTCAGCATGTCCTGGAACGCAGTCTGTTATAGGGCTTGCTCTGTCAGCTGCTGCTAAATGGTCTAGACAGATGCCAACAATTGAGCGTTCACCTAATTCTGGACAGGTATCCATCCTTGCTCTGGCTGGGAAGCTGGTTGTTGACCCTTGCCCTTTCCTTGGGGAGCCATTTTGGGGTTTGAGTCCGAAGAGATGAGTTCTGTGTTAGGATCCAGGACTAGGGTCGGCTTCTATATGCAATGTGAAAAATTCCCAATCAAACCACTTGTAATTGAGTCTCAGCTGCCAACATGAATCTGGAATTAGGGTCAATCCCAGATTGTTGTGAATGAAAAAGATGTAGACTTTAATCGACTCTCATTCACAATGGCGAAGGTCGGACAAGAGTGGTCCCGATTTAATGAGTAGTCAAAAAGGATGGATAGAAGACAAAGAGTCTAGAGATCGACCCGCAAGGTCCACGTCGGGTTCTCGGGGAATCCCCTCAAATTATTGACGAGGTCGAGTCTATGGAATTGATGTAGGTTTCGACGAAGTCCCGACTGAACTACCCATGGATCGACATCGTAGAGCAAGAGGGAGATCGATGTAGGAGGAAAGATACGACAGTCAATGAGGAATAAAATATAGTGTAAAATAGTAGAAAGGCTCGAATTGAGCGGGGTTCAAAAGGATGATACATATGACAAAATTAGCGCAATTGCACGAGACTTTATTCTTTGAACTTTAATCTAGATCTATACAAACACAAATAAAATTGGATTCACCAACTCATGCCATGTGAAGCTGTGAAGGTTCGGCTATTTATTATCTTTTCAGTTTTAGAGTTATTATTTCAGACATATGTTGTAACAAGTCCTTAGCACGCTAACCCTATAGGAGAGAGAGTACTGTCAGAAAAGTATCTCGTACTTGTCCTCCTTTGTAACATGTAGTCTGCAATTTTTGAGGTCCGTGTAACCCTTCCTAGATCCCTACTCATCCAAAGAAATAGAGACAGGAAGCCGATTGGCTAAACTACTGCTTCGATCCTCGCTCACAACGGAATCACCCGTGAGCGTGCAAGAACCTACTCGGACGTAAACCGATGAGACAGACACCCACGTAAAGGCATGACCTAAGCTCAGTACTTCAGACCATGTCGATGCTCCACACAAGGCGGGAACACATCATTGACAAGTCCCTACTTGGTCATGTATGATAGAAGCACCATTACTTCGGAAATCCAGGTGATACACAAGGCAGATACAGACTAGGTTTTGGGCTATAATCCTTAGCGAGTCATACCTCGCTCATGGGAGGGGTTTTGGTCCCCTTCTGTACCTGAAATCAATGAGGGATTTATGAACACAAAACAATGAAAGTCCATTATGGATTTTAATTAAGGTCAAAGTTTATTTAGCAGTCCCCTTGTTTTAATTTTTGGGTTTTCACTTTTTTTGGATCTTTTTTCATACAAGCGCATATCATTTTTGTATATTTTCATTTAAATCCTAGGTGCTCAAAATCAAAGGGAGATAGTGAAAAAGCCGTGCAAGTCAATTTTATGGTGGAAATCTCACCATTAATCTAATGATGCATGTTGAGTTAGAGAACTTACAGTGCTTCCCAGCTCTCTCCATGCAGTATGCAAAACAGAATTTTTAAACCTATCTATATGGCTGTGTGCAATCGATAAAATCACCCTAAACAGTAGTTGTTATTAATTGTGAAGAACCAATTGTTAAATATTCAAAAATGAGACCAAGGTCCAGTCTTGGATGCCGAGCAGTGCCTGCCACAACGGGTCCTGCAAATGCTGTATACGACCTCTCTCGGCACATGGTTTCAAATCCAAATAACTAGCAATTATTAATTTGACTAGATCCAAACATAAGAGACTATAGGAACATGCATTCTTATTAGGGTTTGTACCTAATTACTGATGCAAAGCAACCTAAAGATAGGGTCTCAATGTACACAAAACAAATACAAAAAGGCAGAAAACTCAAAATGACGGAAAAAAATAAAAGAAGGTAAGAAAACACATAAAAACTGTGATGAGGCCCTTGGGTAAACAAACACCCGGGCACTGGACCTCGTTGTGGAGAGTAGAGTCCAAGTCTTTAATTATTACATATTTAAATTATCTCTCTCACCAAGAAATGCATAAATAAAACTCAATCCAATTCTATGCTAATTCCCTCTCCTTGCTTCCTTTGTAGCTTCTTCAATTGGTTACATAGTGAAGACTAGCCTCCTCCAAGCTTAGCTGCATCGGCCTCCTAAGAAGCCGTCCTCGTGTGGTGGGCCCTCGCAACGAAGTCACAAAGAAAGGTGTATTAGCACAGATAATAAAAAATGAGAATTGTACAAAGAATAATTTAATGGCTATATGCAAAAGAAAATCAATTATTATTTACAACAACGAATCAATGAATAAAAACAAATGACTATACAAGCTAAATGATAAAAATAGGCTACGCTCATTGCTCCTCGGCAACGGCGTCATCTGATAAACGATATTTTGTGAGGGTCTGGATAGGTCTCGGATAATGCAGAGACACAGTTATTATGGCGACCACTCACGAAATCCCAACTAGTCAACAGATAACCCACAAAATAAATAAAAGCAATAAATAGCACGAAGTGAGTTAAAATTTAGTATTCTCTACTACAAGATGCATAGCAAGTAAGTACGTAGAGGTCGAACCACTAAGAGCAAAATGGGCAGCCTATGGTTATTCATGAACAAAGTACTTATTTATAACCATGTCATTTATCATGTATATACATATATCTTTTTATGAGTTTTTATTTTTTTTATATATTTTTTAATTTTATTTTTAATTTTATAATTCTATATTTCTTTTTATATTTTCAAATTTTCGTATTTCTTTTTATTTTAATTACATATATAATATAACTATATATAAGGCTATATATATAATATAGAGTAATATACTTTTAAATAATAGTAAATATAAATAAAATGTAGAAAATAATTGATTTTATGGTTTTATATATTTTTCTAATGTTTTTATAGTTTCCTAGAATTTTTGCTAATTTTTATGTATTTTTAAAATAAAAAATACCCCAAGTTAGAGATTTAATAAATACCCGAAATTGATTTGGATGTTAAAAATAGTAACGAAGGTCCAAAATTATCCAAATCAATTTTAGTATATAAATATTTATATAAAGAAAATTCTAAAATAGAAAAACATATATTTTGGAATTTTTTTGATGATTTTTTTGTTTTTTATGAAGGATTTTAGGGTTTTTCAATTTTTAAGAGTTCTTTATTTTGATTTTTAGTGATTTTTGGCCTATCGTTAAAATATAATAAAATAGACCATAAATAAATTTTTGTGTCTTTTCATATTTTTTGTATTTTATAAGTTAGGCAGTACAAAAATGAGCTCCTTTTGATTTTTAATAAATGGATAAAAAGCCCAAAATGCAAAATAAATTCATAGCATGAAAGTTCATGGCAAGAGGCACATATCCCTATTTTTGAATTTTTAGGAGCACAATAGCTATTTATAATAAATAGATGAAATGTGCAAAAATACATGTCCTAGTAGGGGCATATTTGCAAATAAAATAAACTCCATGGTCTAAAGTGCAATTTTGCCAAAAATATATAATGTATTTAAAATGTTAGAGGAATGAAAATAAATACAAAACTGTCAGGGGCATACTTGCAATTTTCCTAGTTCACGTGGGACGATACGCGAGCTGAGCTGGATTGGACCCAAATCCAAATAAAAGAAGTACAGGGGTCTATTTGCAAAATTTCGAATTTATTTAAACATTACATTTTTTACAGGGCTAACTAATAAATACAAAAAGGTGGGGCTAAGATATGCAATTTACCCCATTAAGGCGCAGGATCGGACGACTCTGGTTCATTCACTTGACATGTGGTATCTTTTCTTGTGATGATACCGGCTCGCGATCCGACGGTGGAGATTAGATCCCATGGCCGAGTTCTACGATGAAGGAGCGGCTCGATCGGATGGCATTTAGAATGTCTGGAGAACGGGTGAAGATCGGACGGTCCTCGAGGTTGTTGAAATAACAAGGGAAGAACTCACCCTTGGCGAGTTTTGATCGAGCGTTGCTCGCTCCTCTGACCTCCTCGAACGCCATTGGCTGGATGTACACGTTCCCACAGGTCCGACGAGTATCTCAGGTGCTTCCAAAGAGTTCGGAGGCCATCGATAGGCCTCTGGAAGCTTGGAGAAGAAAAGCATCCTGGAGAGCTTCGGGTCGATTTGAATTGAGCCCAGAAGGGCTCCGTCGCGCTGTTGACCTGCACAGATAAGATGTATGGCTCGAAGCGAAGTGCTTCGACCACTGGTGAAGCTGGGATGAGAAAATGGGAGGTGGGGAGGAGAGGATCCAGTGAGTGATGGGGGAGGACCCTCAGATTGCTGATCGAGACCCGATCAGGTGGTTCAAATAGGTGGTTCAGATGGAGAAAAGGTGTAGGATCGAAATGGCAAGGTCAAGAACAGCCTGAGTCACAGTTGAATGCAGTCAAAGCAGAGAGCTCCAGTGATCGAAGATTTGGAATCTAAGCTAAAATGTAATGATCTATACGCTGAACTAATTACTAGAACGACAAGACAAAATAAGAAACTACCTAGAAATGAAAAACATGCAGCTCATACCTGGCCAGAGACCAGGGAGCAGAGACATCACCGGAGCTCCACCTTGGACCGCCCCTTGTCCTCGCTACGCCGTCTCCATGCGCGGGGTGGCTCGTAGTTGTCACCTGGTCCTCAACTCACGCATAAGAACACATGGGGAGAAGCTCAAAAGGAGATAAACAAGGGAAGGAAGGAGAAGCATATTATTTATAGACCTCGCGAAGAGGGCTTATTAGGTTAGGTTTCTACTTGAATTGAGGAGCGTTTGAGCTGGGAAAGGTGTTGGCATGATTGAGGGTGGATTGCAAAGGGTTTTTCGTGAAGGAATTGATAAGATAAAATCAATGGATCTGAAGAGGAAATTCAGAGAAGAAAGGTTGATGGACGTCTGACATGCCAGGCGGCTAGAGGTAGGGCAGTTGACCTAGGTCAACTTTTGAAGCGATATGATTGGTCCAAGTAAGCTGGTAGAAGACAAAGCAGACCCTATTATTCGAAAATAATGAATTAAATATAATAGATGATTTTATTAATTTTCGAGTATAAAATAAATATGTTTATTATTTTATATAGTATTTTATTATGATTTTTATTTATTTTTTTGAGGTTATTTGTTAGTAGTTAATTATTAGGGTATAATCATAGGTATATTCATCTATATTTTGGCTTATTTTATTTTATTTTGTATATTTTATTTTATTATTTTATTTTCTTATTTTACATATTTATAACTTATTTTTATGTATTTAAATATATTTTTATTATATTTTCGGGGCATCATTTGTATATTTAACTAAATAGGTATATGTAAGATGTAGGTATATGTATTATATATTTACCTATGTACTTTGTATTTTATTTTATTTTAATGGTTTTATTTTAAATTTACATTTTTGGTAGAATATAAATGATATTTACAATAGTGTAAAAAATACGAAAGAATAAAAGAATGTGTTTCACTTTTATTTATTTACAAGTAATAGTATAGGTATTTTGCATATATATTGATATAGACTTGTTTTATTTTGTGTTTTATCTGTGATTTTATTTTGGTTTTAATATTTATATGTATTATAAATCATATTTATAAAATTATAAATTATAAAATTATAAAAATAATAAAGAATGGATAAAATAAATATTTTATTCGGGTATATTATACAATGAGGGTCCAAAACCTAACTTTCACACCTTAACTCTAAACAAATATGAAATCACCTTTATTAAATAGCTTGTTAAAAGTTATATACAACTAGAGTGATTTTGATACATTTGAGTTTTTATTTGGAAGATATGGGTCTGTGAAGTTGGGATTTTGACCTTTTATTTTGTGTATAAAAGGTACATTGTGTATTATTTTTGTACAAACTTAATTTTGTATTTTTATTTACATTATTATCTACAACTTTAATGTTGAAATATTCTTTATTTGAGGAGTAAATAATAAATAATAAATAATAAAATAGATGTAAAAAATGCTTTATTGAATGAATAAATAAATGTGGTTTTTATTATATTATTTGCCCTTATCTCCCCTTACTTCATTCCTTATCGACCAACTCAATTCTTGACTTGATTTCGGGGTTTAGGGTCATAAATTACCTTTGGTATTTTATTCTTTTTCTTTTTTTCTCTTTATTCTATAATTTTGGCATTAAAAACAATATTAGTTACACAATAAATGCAATAAATAATGGATGCTATTTTGTACAAATTGCTGCTATTTACTTGCATTAGATTGGGGTTTTAAGGCCAAAATGATAGAATAAAGGTGATGAAATGGAGATTCATCACTACTCCAATGCAAGCCAGTGGAGCCCCACTTGCAGATTTTGGATGCCTGCCTTTCTTGGATGACCCTGCTCATTTAGTCGTCCATTTGTACAACTTGATGTAGGGATAGATTTTGATGTAAATAAGAACATTATTTCTATTGCTGCTTTTGATTCTGTAAGTATTCCATTTCCAGCCACTTTGAGAAAATCCAAAAAAATAAAAATTTAAAAAATGCCTTGTCCGACCCTGATGTGGTTAGAATTATTCAGAATCTTGTGCTTTAAATTCCCTTGCTCAAAGCCATCAAGTACATGCCTAACGTCAAGAAAGGGCTAAAAGAAGCATGTACTTTGAAAAGACAGCCACGCAAAGCCAGAGAAAGAAATGTGAAGCATATTCTGACTGTTGCTACAGTAAACACAATCAGCAATCTCCCAACCAAGAAGAAGGATATAGGAGCTCCTCTAGTCAGATGCCAGATGTTTGATCAGGAGTTCGACCAAACTCTACTCAATATTGGATCCCCAATCAATCGGATGCCCACTTCACTATTCAAAGAGTTTGGGTTGGGACCACTCTATTCTACTAGAATGATTCTGCAGTTCGCAGATACGTCCATCAAGCGGCTACGAGGAATTTTGGAGGATGTCATCGTCACTATCTAGGGAATGTATTTCCCTGTGGACTTCACAGTACTCGACATGTACACCTCAGTTCCTCTTTTACATACCCCAATTATCCTTGGACGGTTGTTCCTTCGAACAGTCGATGCAATCATGGACTATTGCACCGGGTAGATCACCTTCTGTTTTAGCAGCGACGAGGTGCCTATTGAGATGATCCAAGTATCGAAACCTTCAGCATCTGCATCAGATGAGAGCAAGCCAGCAGAGCAGCGAACAAAAGACTATGACTTTCTTACTGAAATTCGTGATACAAAACTATTTAAGGATGATATTGAAACCCACGAGTTTCTCTCCACATAAGAACTTCTGGATAGCATAGTCGAGTTCTCAGATATCCTTGATGATGAGAGTTTCATTGAGCTGTCTGATGAATACACCTATGGTCACCTATCCTTCGCAGAGTAGGAGGCAATCACTGAAAATTTTTGTGAACAAGATTATGTGATAGAAGAATTATGTGCATTACACTACAGTTGAAAGATCCAACACCATTTCCCTGCACAGTAGCCGAAGTCACCACTGATCTGAACCAGACCCCGCCTGAGCTCAAGCCACTTCCAGCTAACATGAAATATGCCTTCCTTGTGGGTGCACAAAACATATTTCATGTAATCATCATATCGCAGTTGACACGGGAACAAAAATATCATCTACTCGAGGTTCTAAAGAGAAACCATAAGGCAATAGGCTGGAAAATTCCAGATCTCCATGGGATAAACATCTCATTGTGCTCGCATCACATATAATTAAAGAAGACAACAAGCCTACCTGAGAGTTTCAACACATATTAAATCCAAATCTCTGAGAGGTTGTGATGAATGAGATAACGAAATGGTGTAATGTGGGATTCATATATCACATATCTGACTCAAAATTGGTGAGTCTCTTACATGTTGTGCCCAAGAAATCTGGGATCACCATTGTCAAGGAGAGGAGATCGCAACCAGAGTACCAACATCTTGGCGCGTCTGTGTGGACTACAAATGCCTGAATCTAGCGACCAAGAAGGACCATTACTCGCTCCCCTTCATCGACCAGATCATTGAGCGATTGACTGCGAAAGAATATTTCTATTTCTTGGATGGTTACTCGGGTTACAACCAAGTCACTATAGCTCCTGAAGATCAAGAGAAAACAACCATCGTCTGTCCATTTGGACTTACTCCTTCTTTAGAACGTCGTTTGGGTTGTGCAATGCTCCAACGACATTTCAGTGATGCATGTTGGTTGTATTTGCAGGTACAGATGGAAGTTTTCTTGAGGTTTTCATGGATGACTTCTCGATCTACGGAGACAGCTTCGATCAATGCCTATCTCATCTAGAATGAATTTTGAAGAGATGTTGTGAAGTGAATCTTGTGCTCTCGTGGGAGACGAGTCATTTTATGGTGACCGGGGTATTATGCTAGGCCATGTCATATAAAAACGTGTCATGGAGGTATACCCTAAGAAGGTGGATGCCATTTCTAAACTCAAACTACCTACAAATCTGAAGCAAGTCAGATCATTTCTAGGGCATGCCGATTTCTACCGATAATTCATAAAAATTTCAGTAAAATCGCCCGACCGTTGACTGATCTTTTGTGCAAGGAGGCAGACTTTATTGTTAATGATAGAGTCCTCCAGGCATTCTATAATTTGAAAGAACCAATCACCCAGGCCCCTATCCTTCAACTACCAGATTGGTCTCTCCCGTTTTAGATCATGACAGATGCATCAAACTACGCCATTGGAGCGATTATGGGAAATCGAAGAGACAAACTACCATTTGTAATTCACTATGCTAGCAGGACTCCAGATGAAGCTCAGAAAAACTATACTGTTACTGAAAAGGAGCTGCTAGTAGTCATCTTTGCCTTGGGGAAATTATGATTCCACATGCTTGGATCCAAAGTGATCATTTGTACATGCCATTCTGCCATCAAGTAATTACAGGACAAGAAAGATGCAAAATTGAGACTCATCAGATGCATCCTTCTGCTCTAAGAATTTGACCTTGAAATCTGTAATAAGACTGGAGTTAAAAATGCGGTAGCGGATCACTTGTTAAGATTACCAGAGTTGGATACTCCCAAGCAGAGTTTATTGCCTATTACGAAAACTTTCCCAGATGAAGCCATTCTGTCAGTCACCTCGCTCCCCCGGTTCACCGGTATTGTGAATTATCTTGTGTCCAACAGAACTCCACAAGATTGGCTGAAGCTAAAAGTCAACAAATTTCTGTCGAAATTTCATTTCTAGCAGTGGGAGGATCCTTATCTCTTTCATGAGGGGCAGATTGCATCTGGAGGAGGTGCATTCCTCAGGAGAAAGTCCAAAGTGTCCTCGACAATGCCACACTAGAGAATCAAGAGGACACCACTCTAGGAGAAAAACGACAATAAAAGTTCTACAATGCGGCCTTTGGTGGATGACTCTATTCAAAGACGCAGAAGACTTTGTTAAACATTGTACTGACTATCAGAGACCGGGGGGCACTATTGGAATGAGAGACACAATGCTCTCGAAGTGCATTCAGATTTCAAACGTATTTGACGTGTGGGGCATTGACTTCATGGGCATGTTCCCCAACAGTCGGGGTTTAGAGTATATTCTACTTATCATCGACTATGTGAGTCGTTGGGTGGAGTCTACCATAACCCAAGTCGCTGACAGTCGCAACGTCTGCCGGTTTTTGAGAAATCACACCATTACAAGGTTCGGGTCCCCAAAATTCTCATATCAGATTGGGATAGCCATTTCATTAACAGAGAGGTGAAGAAGCTGACACAGGAATTCTGCATCGAACATCATGTCGCCTCTCCGTTACCACCCAAAGTCCAATGGCCTGGTTGAATATTCAAATACGGAGATAAAGACAATCATGTAGAAACTTATGTGCCCCGATAGGAAGAATTGGTCACAACTACTAGAATTCATTCTTTAGGCCTATCAGACCACCTATAAGTCGCCACCAGGAATGCCCCCTACTTGCCTAGTGTGCAACTGGAACTCATTCATAAATCTTTATGGGCAATCAATGTCTGTAATTTGGATTCTAAGACATTTGTAAAGAATAGAAAGCTGGATCTGAATCGTCTTCTTGAATTTCATGAGTACGCATACGACAATAGCCTGATGTACAAGGAGAAGGTCAAGAAGTGGCATGACAAGCACATCTACCACAAGACTTATAAACCATGTCAGAAGGTTTGGTTGTTTGATGCAAAGCTCAAGCTATTCCAAGGGAAGTTGAAGAGCAAGTGGACCAGGCCTTTCATAGTGAAGCATGCGCGTGACAATGGAAGCATTGTTATATCTGACTTGTTAGCTGACCCACAATCATTTGTGATCAATGGACAGTTACTAAAGCATTATCTCGAGCATGATATGTTTCTGTCTGTGGTTGATTTGATTCAGGTGGTCTACAATGAAGAAATTCACATCATAGCATCAGCAAAATCAGACGAGGCACAAAAAAACATTTTGATTAGTTAATCTTTTTCTTCTTTTCTTCTTTTCTTCTTTTCATTTCGATTTTCAAATTCTTTCTTCCATGTTTCCCGCACCCTATTCATATGTGTTATACTTAGGATATGCTTCATCCTAAGTATATGGGGGTGAGCACCCTCGGTTTATTCATCCGTAGATCCTTCTCCTATCTCCTCAACTCTTGATAAGTTGTCTATACTTAGGGATATTTTACCTAAGTATAGGGGGAGACATGCTGAGCCGATTATTCATTTATTCATTCCCACCCTCGACCCCCTGCATGTTGAATGCAGTCTGCTATACTTAGGATTAATTGATCCTAAGTATAGGGGGGACGATCGACTTCTTATTCTTTATTGAGTTGTTGTAGTATAGACTTTTCTATACTTAGTACGAGTTATGTCTTCATTTTCTCTTCGATCTATGAGGACATAGCTCCAGCTAAGTATGGGGGTCAATATATACTCTGTATATATTTTAGCCATAACTCGTACTTGTGTATTTTCAATAATATGGATACTTAATAAAAATTAACAGACACATATTAAAATTCTTTATATATACTGATTAATAAATTAGGTTAAAAATATTTTGCAAAATATTTGAAAAATGATTTAGAAATCTTTTTGAAAAACTTTTGAAAACTATTTGGAAAATATGTTGTAAAATATTTTCAACCTTCGTAAAAATATTTTGTTTGTAAAAATCTTTGTTTCTTTACGTGAATTAAATATTTTGAAAATCTGTTTGCAAATGATTTGAAAATAGTTGCAAAAATATTTTGAAAAAAAAATCTATACACACTGTTTAAAAAATCTTTGCAAAATGATTTTCAAATTTTGTGAATGCTTGTGAAAATTATTTGTCAAATTATAAAGTTTCCAAAATGTTTGTAAAATCCTTTCAAATTATTTTGAGAACTACATATATAATCCATGAAAAATAATTGTCTTTACAAACCTTGTATGCAAACTTGTAAATTCCTAAATCCTAATTCTTGTAAATAACAAGACGCGCTCCCATGTAAATATACGTACAAATCTTTGTTTTCTAAAATCTTCTTATTTTGAAAAATCCCTAAAAATTGTAAAATTAAAAATCCCAAAAATATTTGTAAAATCTTTTCAAAAACTTGTATAAAAATTTGTAAAAAAATTTCAAAAAATCATGAAATTTTCAAAATCAGAAAATGACATCATAAAAATATTTTCTTGCATTGTATATAACATTCACATTTTTTGGAATAACCTAGACAATTGAATAAGTACAAATAAAGTTTGAATATTGGAGCTTGGAGTAGATCTTAATACACTTAATTTCAGAGGAACCTATTGAGGACTGGAAATGGAGATATTTCATGTCAGCTTGGCTTGATTCTTTAGGTTCCATAAGACTATGTTCATGTGTCAATTTAATATGCCTAAATAGAACCCTTCATATCATTAGTAAAACTCTTGAGATAGTGACTTGACTGGAAACCTTGCACCTAGCACTTAGCTCAACCCAGATGGGCTGTTGAAATATCTTGGAGTCTAAGCCGGGACGATGCAAGGCAGCTTCGTCAAGGGTGGCTCAGGAACCATTCTTGAGGATTGTCGACACCGGTACTCTAACCCACTTCTTTTAGTAACAATGATATCTAAAGACTGGAGATGGATTGAGACAATGCTTTAGATAAGGAATAGTCTACCGCGCAACTTTTTCCAAATACCCCAAAAAACATGTGGAGTAAAAGATGTTATATCCATCAGGGCACAATCAAGAATGCAGAAGTTGTACAAAGTAAAAGAAAATATACAAAGAAGCCTACTCCAAAAAATTCACAAAACTTGAGCTTCAGAAAAAGCCTACTTCTTGATGAAGAATCGATTACACTAACTGACTTCACAGGGGAATGAAGACTACACTATTCCATTCCCACTTCTTTTCCCATTCTTCTCACTTCTTTCCCATTCGATTGTAAAGATCGAGAGCGTCTGACCTTAGAAGGAAATATCTGTCTCCATGAGGACGAGTTACCAGAAGAGCAGACACCTTGATAGTTCAATGGTTTTGTCTGGGGAGAGCTGAACAATTTCACACACATGGTTCTATCACTTCAAGGTAGCAAGAGTATACGATTGAGAGGATGGTTCTGACCTAGATGTGAATTGGATTGGATGATAAGAGTATGGAACATGAGGGGTGTTGTGTTGCACTTTTGACTTCCATGTGGTTCCGAACACACCATTAATCCAAAGGCTTTCTCTGAGCTCCAAATTTTGATTTTATTAAGACAGGTTCAAAAGTTGACAATTGTTCTAAGTTATTTCTTTTTCTTTTCTTTATTTTCTTTTTTGCATTTATAGGCATAAGTGTTTGCTAGGGACTAACAAAGGCAAGTATAGGGAGGTGAGGAATATCCATTTCATCATCTTTATTCTTTCATTTTGGCCTTTAAACCCTACTAAATGCATGTATATATCAGTAATTTGTCAAAATAAACACATGGTAATTTGTACAACATATTGTATAAAATATTGTATATTTATTGTATTTAAATCAAAATAAAAGAATAAAGGAAGAAAATAAAAATAAATGAGACACCATAGGTGTTGAGTGACCCTAACCCCCGAGACTCAGTCATCATGATGACTTAGTCGACAAGGAATATAGTAGGGGGGGATAGGGTGGCCAATTGTACAGATCGCACAGTCTAAAAACCTTAAAAATATAGGCCAATAATTACCTTTTTGGGACCTTTTTTATTCTTTATGATTTATGCATCAAATCAATAAACTTTGTGCGTGACAGTTGTAGATAAAAATATGTAGAAAAATAGAAAATTTATTCCACATTAAAATAATATATAGTGTACATTTCTATACTCAGAATAAAAAACTAAAACCAAACTTCCCGGGCCCATATCTTCTCCATATGAACTCAAAATCATCAAAATCATATTTAATTGTATATAACTTTTTATTAGCTATTTAATGAAGGTAGTTTCATTCAATTTGGAGTTAAGATGCAAAAGTTAGGTTTTGGTCCCTTATTGTACCATATATCTGAATAAAATATTCATTTTATTTATTCTTTATATTTTTCATTATTTTATATTTTATAAATTTGTGAATATTATTTATGGTATATGTACATATTTAGAATACAATAAAAATTATAAAGAAAACATTAACATGGAAATAAAAAATAAAAATACATAGATGAATATAATATACTTATACATATATAATAAGTATGCATATTTATTTAAGTGTACAAAATACATCAAAAAATACAATAAAAATATATTTTTGTGCATCTAAATAAGTTATGAATATATAAATTAAGTGTATAAAATAATAAAATGTAAAATGTAAAATAAAAAAACCTAATACATATGGCAATATACCTATAAATGAACCCCCAAAAAGTAACTCATAATAAATGACCCATAAAAATAAATAAAATCAGATTAAAATACTACAAAAAATAATAAATATTTTTTTATAAGCTAAAACAAATTTTTTTATTATTGTTTATCAAATTTATAAATGATTTTTAGCTATCTTTTTCCTGGTTGATCCACGTGGACTAACCAGGGGCCTCTGCTTGTTGACCCAAGGTCAATTGTACTGGCCTGCCCCGCCCCCTGTCAGAATCCTCAGATAGGCCATCTTCTCCTCATTTTTACACCTCATACCTACTTCTTCTCCCTCGAGACGCTCCACCTCTATATAGTCTGATTACCCACGATCCACTCCGACCCATCCTTCCTCACCAGCCCTTGATCTTTCTCACGCAGTCATCCCTTGAAACTCACAAAAACCTCACCTATAAATATTACCCCAATTCTTTTTTGCTTTTTTTGAGCCCTCTTCGTGGTTTGTTATCCCCTCACATCATCACCGTCGTACTCCTCTTGTGATAGGAAGCGGAGGTGAGATTTTGCATCGAGGAGGAGACACATAGGGGAGGTCCAAGCCATCTCCGGCGAGCTCGCTGCCATGAGATTCAGCTCTCTGGTTCCATCTAGACTGAGCCCATTTCCTATTGTTTTTAGGTAATATCCCTAGCGTAGATCGCAATTTCATTCTTAATTTTAGGTTTAATAAGTAGGTTTAATCTTAAATCCGATTTGGGTGTAACCTGGAGTTGGAGCTCCCAGCTGATTTCATGATGAATTAGCCCACATCTCGCCTCGATTTCACCCCCATCCTTTCCTGATCACGTTCTCCATCTAATCAACCCATTTCTCTAATTGAATCATGCACGGATTCGAGGAAGTCGAGGCTCCTTTCTTCCGCATCACCGAGCTACACCCATTTCACCATCAACGAGTCTTCGAGCCTCCATTTCTGGGCTAGGTGGTCTCCTCGAGCCAGCAATATCTTTGGGCGGGTGTTTGCCCAAGAGAACAACTTGAGTGGAGGTTTCGATTCCATTTCGGACTCCATGTGATGCAAAATGAGAAGGACCCCCAGATCCCCATCGTAGGGATCTAGAATCTATTCAAGGCCCTCTGCAGCTGCGAAGCAGTCCCATGTATGTGGAGAACCCGTAGGAGGAGCGAATCATTATCGTACGAAGGAGAACTCGTTGATTGAAGCTCGGCCTCTACGGTGTTCTTCGTCTTCTTGGAGACCTGTTAGACACTATTGGATCGAGGAGTGCCAGAATCTATCGCGGTTATTGAATTAATTCGAAGGGTATGTGAGGCTTGCCATTAGATCAGCTATGTGGCAACACGGCAACGGTCGGATTCGTCAGAGTTAGTGGGTAAATTTCAAAGACCCCTCCGTCATTTTGTAATTTATTAGTAGTCATGTAAATAATTTTCCATTCAAAAACTTGTGGACAATTTGCATATAAGCCATGGAACTATCTGAAATTGCATTTTAGTCCTCCATCATGTCACCTGACGTGGTGGCCCACGTGCATGAGAAATTTGCAAAGAGGCCTTCGCACCCTTTGTAATTATGTTTTAATATTAAAACTTTTAATATTAGTTCAAACATTTTGGGCATTTTGCACCACAGACACTGGTTTTTATTTTATTTGCAAATATATCCCTATCAGTTCAAGTATTTTTGTGTATTTTTGTCTAACTTTTATAAATATTTTCCTTGCTTCAAAAATTATAAAAAATAGGATGAGGTATCATGATGCATGCTCTTTCATGCCATGTAATTAGTTTTGCATTTTATATCCTTTTCCTATTTATTAAAAATCAAATAATGCACGAATAGTCCCTATCCACTTTAAAAAAATCAAAAAAAATAAAATCATCTTTAAAATTCCTAAAAAATGTATGTGTTTATTATAGTATCTAGTACTCCAGACAAAAAATCCTAAATATAGAAAAAGAAAATGAGTAAAAATTAAAAAGCTCCAAAATCATATAAAAATACAAAAAATCCCAAAAAAACCAAAAAATCTTCCTATCCTATATTTTTACTTATATATGTATTAGTATATAAAAATTGATTTGGAAAAATTTTAAGATTTTTGCTATTTTTAAACCCCAAATCAATTTGGCCTATTTACTTAATCCATGTTTTGGGATATTTTGGACTTTAAAAATACCTAAAATTAGTAAAAATACTTGAAAATCACAAAAATAGTAGAAAATATATAAAGACAAAACATTTTATTTTGCTATTTTGACTATTTTTACCTATATTTATAATTATATTACCCTATAGTGTATTATAGATCTATATATAGTTATATATATAAGTATAATATTAATCACCATCATAAATTTTTTATAATTATTTAAAAATTTATATATATAGAAAATTAATTAAAAAATAAGTAAAAACCCATAAAAACCTAAGTAAATAGTGCGCATATCTATATACATTTATACCTATATTAGGTATATTTATTTATAAATAATATACCCGTGCTACACTGTGTTCCCTGAGTTCGACCCCTACCTGCTTGTCACTATACACATTCGTTGTAGGGTATACACACATGTTCTTATTCATTGCTTGATCATTATAGTACGGGTTAATTGTTGGATTAGTCGCTTGGTCTTCAAGAGTGGTTGACACAACGACTTTTGATCCCGCCTTGTGTGGACCACAAGACCGCTCTTGGGATTATTCCTGATATTTCAAGGGGGTAAATAGTAGTTGTAAAAAATATGACCATATATAACAATCAATCACAACAAACACAAGTAGATAAAGCAAACTAGGGGATCGACCGCATGCAAAAGTATTTTAATGTGGAAACCCAATAGGGTGAAAATCGTGACCTAAGTCCCTAACTTAGGAATATCGATCAACCTTACTTATCAACTTTTCTCTATGGAGGTTATTTGTCATGGATAACCATCCGAATCAAACACTAAGGGAAGCTATAAATTTGGATCAAACACTAAGGGAAGCTGCAAAGTTGGATAAAAAACTAAGCCTTCCTGAAAATATTAAGTAGAAAAGGATGTAAAAAGGATGTCTATCTTTTTAATATCAAGCCACGAATAATATTTGCTGTACATATAATCAAATAATAATAACAGTAGAAAAAATATCTCATATCAGAAACCTAGTGAATATCAAAAATAAAAAACCAGAATATATTACTAGTAGGAATTATCTGCAGTGAGAATGTCTCTA